>OZ023264.1:147734450-148334450 GCA_964006375.1 Tillus elongatus | reverse complement strand
GGGAAACACCGACCTAAAATCATACAGTCACTCATTATGATCAATTATTTTAGGATCAACCATAACCCTTATACTTAAATTGTGCCGCCATATACGGCACAATTAATAAATTTGTATTGTACACGACATATTGTATAATTTTTGCAAATACTTAAAGCGATGATAATATAAAAGTTTTCGCTATTCCCAGCAATTGGTAATACACGCGATTTATCTATAAAAACAAATAAAAATATAAATTCCCACTATTTTAAAATATTATGCAACTACAATTTGGCCGCTCATTGTAGATAACTTTGCGATTTATAAAATCTGTTTTATTATATTTTAACCACTAGAGTTATAAATATGTAGATTATTGGGTGTTATAGGTACTTAGACCAACTGATGATAAGTGTTAATAGAGTCCACCTTAGTTTAATCACAGCATAAGAAACAATTGTTTATTATGCTGTGGTTTAATCTTAAATATCACAGTTCTGAAATGCACTTTAATTTTTAGTCGTAAGCCTATCAATTACAAGACAGAAACAAACAAAAACTACCTAAATAAATAATATCAAACAAATAAATACCAAGCATAGCTAGTTGGGACAAGTGCGACTCTGCTTTATAATATATAAGTGGTCCAGAAAATGTATTTAATCTCTCTGATCAAGCGGTGGTTCGTGTAAAGTGCTACCCTGGAAACTAGTTTTTTATTGATAACTTTGGAAATACCTCTAACCCCCATGATACAAATAACGAGAGATATGATAATGATACTACCTATTTTTAGAACTGTCACACGCATGGCGTCATGTGGTGAGTCCAATGCATCAATAATATGCTGTCGTACAGTGGAGTTTGACGTTTTATCACAACCTCTTAATAAATGACGTATTTTACTAATATTTAAGTGCATACAGTTGGAAGTAGTTTTCTAAGATCAGAATATTATACTGTGATTATGTGACATGATGATCAAATAAAGTTTATGAATGTTAACGCCCTCTAAATGTCTGCAAACGTCTTCCCTGCTTTTTAAGTTTGTACCCAATAGTGCTGCGTTCTATATTATCTGAAAAAGACAATATAGGCGACGAAGTGAAATGTAACTTCAACCGCATTAAACTGCCGTATATAAATTTTTTGATTGCGAATGACTTTCTTTTAAGTGTGTAGTCGGACTTCTATAACGTTACTCACCACGTGACGTCATAGGAGGGGGCGGGGCAGATGCGCAATATCATATCTCTTCTGTCATTATATCATGTCTAACCCCCATCAGCTAATAAAAGATAGATACAGTTACATATACTAAGAAGAGGTTCAAGCATAATTTTGAAATAAATGTCAACATGTACCGAAAAATTTAAGTTTTTCTTCGTAAACCGGTCATTTTATAAAAATTGCTGAGAAGTACATTTCGCGTTAAAATGCATAAGTTATTCGATAACACTACCACAAGCAAGAAAGCATAACACTAACACTTGTCAAAAGTTTGAGGTTATGTATGCTTGAGCTAGAGTCCATCTCATGATAAAATAACTACCCGTTACTAGTCTTTCTCTTATAATAGTTTTGGGTCTTATGCTTATGTAAGTGATCATAATACGGTAAAAAATGGAGATACAAACAAAGTGGTTGAATGTAGTCTGCATGCAAAAAACATTGTCGAGGTGGAATGTTCTAACTCATGATATAATGACTTAGAAGAGATATGATATTGCGCATATGCCCCGCCCCCTCCAGTGACGTCACGTGGTGAGTAACGTTATAGAAGTCCAACTACACACTTAAAACAAGGTCATTCGCAATCAAAAAGTTTCTATACGTCAGTTTAATGCGGTTGAAGTTACATTCCACTTCGTCGCCTATATTGTCTTTTTCATAATATAGGTCGCAGCACTAAATTTAATCTTTTTTCAATTTTCTATTACACACACACACACACACACACACACACACACACACATATATATATATATATATATATATATATATATATATATATATATATATATATATATATATATATATATATATATATATATATATATATATATATATATATATATATATATATATATATATATATATATATATATATATATATATATATATATATATACGCACAAGACAAGTATAATAATTAAGGGGAGCCATTAATTAGCATTGGAAATACACAAGGGATACACAAACTTTAAAAAGTAGGGAACACGTTCGCAGACATTTAGAGGGCGTTAACATTCATAAACTTGATTTGATCATCATGTCACATAATCACAGTATAGTATTCTGATCTTAAAAATTACTTCCAACTGTATGCACTTAAATATTAGTAAAATGCGTAATTTGTTAAGAGGTTGTGATGAAACGTCAAACCCGCCACTGTACGACAGCATATTATTGTTGCATTGGACTCACCACTTGACAGCATGCGCGTGACAGTTCTAAAAATAGGTAGTCTCATTATCATATCTCTCGTTATTTGTATCATGGTTCTAACTTACACTGCATTACGTCGACTCACAGAAACAAAATCAGAATAGAAAAATTTGCAACGAGTTAATCTTTCCACTTTCCATGTCGAATTTAAGCTGCCGGCGATTTTTATTAGAGTAACGAATATTTTCTGATATACCTACCTAGTATCAGTGAAATGCCTGTGATGACATTTTTCGACATATCAATGATCATTTTTTTCAGTAGAAAATCGAAAAAACATTATGTTGTTCTCTGCCTGATTGTCCGAACTATACCCGTGAACAGCACAACGCACATTTAATTTTGTAGTAGATGCAATAAACATTAGTTACAAAACTTAAAATACAGGTCTTATAAGAAACTATCTATTTTTACTCCTATTTACTGCTTTTAGAGGCTAGGCTAAGTGCTAATTGCGCTTATAAAAAGGTAAAACATGGTAATTAATTTCCATAATAACCAAACAAAAGCTAATTCTAAAGAAGCGGTAGGTAGAACGAATTAATTATTCGCGCAAGTGTTTAAAACTTTACACGTGACGTCACGAGCCTATGGAGGGGGGATGTGCGCAATATCATATCTTGTAAGTCATTACATATCTTATGAGCTCATGAGTCCATCTTTGAAGAGCGTCTCGCGACAGTAAAAACCGGCTGCATTGTTCATGTGCACTTCGCAGAATATTTAAGTAATGAGATAAAAGACCTCTTTGACGTGCTGTGTACACATAATCCTCCCAACTGAGTTGCCCTGACACCAGTTTCCCCAATTAAAAACTAAAAGTGAAAGGAAAATCAACCCTGCCATTCATGTGAGCATAATGCACTTTTCCTTCCCCTTTCCTTTTTGCAGCTTTTGATTAGGCAAATTGATGTTAGGGCAGGTCAGGAAGGTTAGTTGTGGGGATTGTGTGTAAACAACACGTCAGGGAGGTCTTTTATTTCATCACTTAAAATATTCTGCGAAGTTTACATGATCAATGCAACCGAGTTTTTAGTGTCGTGAGATGCTCGTCGTCCCTGACCATCATGATCAAGGGCAACTTTTCTTATAGGACTGTTTTATGAACCTTATTTCTTATTAGTGCATACCTACGTCATATTAAAATTTCACTAGATTGTACAAGATGTTTTAAAAATTATATCCAGGGTAGGACTTTGGTGGCCCATATCTCCACAAAAGGTCTTGCAGGTTAAAAAAACATGTAAATTTAGCAAGAAAATTACCTCAATCCGAAAGATTGTCCACAGCATATTCATAGAACACCTGCATATGGGCTTTTTCTGGAATAAAATATCATATTTTTAGGTAGGTACGCAACATGAAAACAAAAATTGTGACGAACACGACAAAGAAAATATGTACACCTAACCTACAAAAGTATAATATTGTAATATTTTCGGTACTGATTTACTTTGAACTCGGATATTTTTAGAGTGCACTTGTCCCAATTGACTAAGTATAAGACTTTGTAAAGGTTATCATCATTATAGGAATCTATATAATCTTCTATGACCAAGCAGTTCTTTTGGAGTTACTTAAATGAGTTAACTTCAGTCGTTCTCCCCATAGTCGTATTTCTTGTAGTACATTATTTTCTTAATAAAAGTGCTTCCATTCAAGTCTTCGATCCCCGAAATTAAATTATCTAGTTCTGGAATAGTTGAGTTTTCATTTTCATCTGATATTGATGTTACTGGAACTGTCATCTCATCCGAGTCGAATGTCTTTATTTGTTGCTGCATCTCTGAAACAATATAAAACGGTATAAGTAATACCGATGCCAGTCTTAAAAAGACATATATTTTTTTAATGTGATGTCCACTCGTTTCGACAACTATGGCCATTAAGTAGAATGGATGGTAGAACTGTAGAACACTATGGGATGGAACGGTAATTATTGGATTGGGGGAAGATAAAATTAGATTTACAATCTACCCATGTGCAGAAAAGAAAACATTTGATGCAAAGAAGTCCGATGGGGCTAGGCCAGGGCTGTAATGTGGATGTCGTAACTTAACAGATCAGCAGTTGTTGATTTCTTCCTGAATTATTTGAGCCTTATGAATACATTAATTGTTACTTGGTGAAACCGCTCCATACCAAATACAAAGAGACCATTTCTCTGGTTTTTTTGTAAGTTTCACTGTTTGACAGCAGAAAATTAAAGCTTTTTATGTAAAATTAGATGTTGTTTCTTTGTAGACATCTACGGTAATTGTAGACCCCTGCTTGTATATATATATATATATATATATATATATATATATATATATATATATATATATATATATATATATATATATATATATATATTGTGAGGGGTCAAATCGGGATAAGGTTATCTTTCCCTAATATGGGGAGGTTCCCACGGGATAACCTTATCAATACGGCTTTATTTACGGGATTTGCTCAGGCGCCAGCAGCGTGGTTTTAAAGGAAGACGCTGCGCTCCCTCAGGACTATATATCTGTCCTCGGTTGCTATTTACAGCTACACGGACCCGGGGTAAACTTCAGTGGAGACATGGTTCACCTAAGTCCTCAGGCGAAGTCCCTCAGGACTCCTTAATTATGGCCTATGTATTAGAGATCAGGATGTTACGTATTACGTTGGGGTGGATTGGTTGGGAAGCTTTAAATGAAATACCGTATAAAACAAATAATCTATTTACAAAAGTATTGGTGGGGAAATATTTACAAAATATATACAAAGAAATATTTACACAAGGGATTCTCCCGGTATACCCCACGTTTAAACTAACTTATTTGACAACTAATCAATCTATTAGAGACCAGAGGCAGAAACTTAAATATTCGCGAGTTATACGGACGGTATCACGAATAGGAGTGGTAAACTCGCGGGTTGTAAGCGGGCAGAAGGATCGCCAAAGCAAGGCACCGGACAGGTGGTCGGTTTAAACGGGCATGCAATATTAATTACGGACCCTCAAGCATGCGTTGCAGTCATACAGACTCTCTACGACCGGAGGAAGTGTCTCCCTAGGGAGATGGAAATTTCCCCTCAACAAAATAAAGGAAGTCTTCACTATCAAGTTAAAAGAAAACACAGCCTCCAGACGGTGCCTTCAGGATGATCGGGATACCGGGTATCGCCAGACTGTTTCGATCGCCAGGAATGGTGGAGACCTACTGCAGCCCGAAATATCCCTGCTGTCGTCCAGATCCAGGAGCACGAGAGCTGCGCCACGGGAGACCGCTTTGTGATGATTTGATCGTGGCTAGACCGCCCCCCGGGTTCAAATCAACGTGCAGTCGGCCGCTTCGCTAGTGCTCTCGCGTTCTCGGGAAGACTCCAGCCCAGGAACGCGACCCCTTTGCGCCTCCCGACGGAAACAAATAAAGCTTTTCCCCCGAAGACTGAAAACGACAAAGTTTTCCCAATACTGTCGGTCGGACGGTCGGGACACCAGGTATCGCCAGACTGTTTCGATCGCCAGGAGTGGTGGAGACCTACTGCAGCCCGAAATATCCCTGCTGGCGTCCAGATCCAGGAGCACGAGAGCTGCGCCACGGGAGACCGGTTTGGAATGATTTGATCGTGGCTAGACCGCTCCCCGGGTTCAAATCAACATGCAGTCTGCCGCTTTGCTAATGCTCTCGCGCTCTCGGGAAGACTCCAGCCCAGGAACGCGAGCCCCGGCTCACCCAGGTCGCTCCGCGGATACAGACAGAAGCGAACGATGGACCTATTTATCCGAAGCTCCTTTGCGGCCGTCTCTCTGAAATAGAACCACTGACAAACACAACAACATTCAATATCTTTTCCACACCTGGACTTTAACGTCACCTCTGGCGAAGGCCACCAAGCGCGCCCAGGTGTCCGTGCCAGAGAGAGTCGTCGATCCGTGGAAAACCCCTTTCATACAGGCCCTCCACCGTACAGCTATAGAGACAGCGACCAACCCAAACGAAGCGGAAATGAGCGGCCTGCTGAAGACGGCGTTCTCCACTTGTCACAGCTGCTAACCCTACTAAGCTGGTGCACCTAACGAATCGCGGCGTACTCTTCCACGGCCGGCCTGAAATACACAATAAAACCCAACACCAAGAATCAAGACGCGGACGGTGGCTGCTTCCTCTCTGTGACCTGGCTCCGCTGGATTCGCTACTGACATACAGAATACAACCAAATACCAAGAATCAAGACGCGGACGGTGGCTGGTTACTCTCCGTGACGGCCCCTGCGACTGCTGAAAAAGAACTAACTTGTCGAGCGCGTTACAGTCGATCTCCTGGCTCTCGCACGGTTAGCAAAGTATGCGCTGCGAGGTGCGCATAGGTATGCAGTGGACCAGCCCATCCGTCCCTGCTTTCATCGCTTCGCATACCGCAGGACCCGCTTGGGCGACATCAACCCGCTATACTCCTTACCCTTCCACCGATCTCGCGACGTTTTCTTGAAATTATACTTTATTGAATGTTTTAATAACAAAATAAATTAAATTAAATACAGATGGTACGGATCTATTCCCCTGTTAACTAATTAGATTTCTAATGGCCATTACGTCACTTCGTGACAATATATATATATATATATATATATATATATATATATATATATATATATATATATATATATATATATATATATATATATATATATATATATATATATATATATATATATATATATATATATATATATATAATGTGGCCCATTTACAATCGAAACACCCCTTTAACCTTTAAATTTATAATTCGATTTTGATGAGCAAATCATCAAAAGACATATGATGGAAAAGTGTATAAACGCTTTGAAAATTGCTCTCTATGTCACCTGACAAAGGCCTACTAATAATGGAGTTCTTCTATGTCAAAAAATGGGGAAAAGGGTGAGGGCCGCTTTTAGGAAGAAATAAGTACTGTATTCGCCATCCCTCAAAATAGACAAACTCCAAATTTCATTAAAAAAAGAAGAATGATTAGAAATTCCAGGAAAGTTTGTTGTGTGTACCTTCTAATATTGAAACACCCTTGTAACTTTTTTATTTATAAGGCGATTTTTTAACGAGATTTTAAAAGATAGAGAATGAAGAAGTCTATAGATCCCGTGAAAATTGTTTCTTATCCCATTTGATCATGGCCTACTAAAACTATTTTTATGTCACAGCATTTATAAGCTCTTTTCCTTCAACTTTTGAGATGTTTTTGACTTTCATAGTTTGTCATAATAGTTATTTATCGATGAAATTTGGTAGGTAACAGTTTTGACGAGTGGCGTACGTATTTTTTCCCTAAAACCAACCTTTATTTTTTAAAATAATTTTTGATATTAGAAGGGTCACAAAAAACTTGTCTGAAAGGGTTAATAATCCTCATTTTTTGATTAAATTTGGTGCATATTTATTTTGAGGGATGCCGAATCCAGTGGCGTACCTATTTCCTTTGTAAAAATGGCCCTAACCCCTTTCCCCACTTTTTGACATAGAAAAACTGCATTAGTAGGCCTGAATAATTATCACAGGATTTATAGACTTTTCCAGCATACGTATTTTCATTCTTTACTCATCCAAATCGGGATCACCATTGGAATCTTCTAAACCGTAAGAGATACGAGGATGGTTAAATTAGGGCAAAGTTGCGCGTTTCTATGGTGATCAATTATCTGAAAGAAAATTTTAGGTGACATTTCTAGTTTTTTAATTATTCGGAAAAAAAACGAACTTTTCAATTTTCGTTTTTAGTGAATTTTCTTTAACAAATTCACTAATGAGGAGATCCCGACTTTTGAACTTTGAAAACATTTTCTCAAATGAGCGCACACTAGGACCCCTAAAACCCATATCCGGGGTCGCAGTTTCAATTTATATATATATATATATATATATATATATATATATATATATATATATATATATATATATATATATATATATTGAGTCCCGTATTCGGACAGTCGGTCTTTTTCACTCGAATGTGGAAAGGCGGCTTCTGATATGTTATGCGTGGTGTCCTTTGTCTATATGTGTATGTAAGCTCCCCCCGCACAAGTCAAAGACTTATGGGTGTTATATATATATATATATATATATATATATATATATATATATATATATATATATATATATATATATATATATATATATATATATATATATATAATAACACCGCGCAGTAGACAAACTCCGCACCCATAAGTCTTTGACTTGTAAAACTTATATATATATATATATATATATATATATATATATATATATATATATATATATATATATATATATATATATATATATAATAACACCGCGCAGTAGACAAACTCCGCACCCATAAGTCTTTGACTTGTAAAACTTATATATATATATATATATATATATATATATATATATATAATAACACCGCGCAGTAGACAAACTCCGCACCCATAAGTCTTTGACTTGTGCGGGGGGAGCTTACATACACATATAGACAAAGGACACCACGCATAACATATCAGACGCCGCCTTTCCACATTCGAGTGAAAAAGACCGACTGTCCGAATACGGGACTCGAACCCGCGACCTCCTAGTCCAATTCGAGAGGTTATACTCACCTCGCAAACTGAGCTATTCAGCCTGCCTATATGTATCACACCGATAACTCAAAAAATAATAGGCCGAGTTTGATCAAATTTGGTGAGTACCTTTCTTTTATAAATGACTTAGATAAGTTCGTTAGCCAGGGAAATAGGATAAGGTTTTCCCGGAAAATTTTGGGGTTTTTTTCGAAAAAAAATCATACCCAAAAATTAAAAAGCTATGGTAACCAAATTGGGTACGCTGGTTTCTGTCATAAAGGGTATCCTTTGTACCAAAATTCAGAGCTCTAGGTTAAAAGACAAAGACATTACAAGCCTCTAATTTAAAAAAAAATGAAACGCGCTTTGTGAGTTAAAAATACGGCTCGAAATGACCAACAAGCTCCTAGATCTGTGTCTTACCCGTAATTTTCCTTCATTTCGTTAAAATATGAGAACAAAATGAATTTTAAACAAAAATTGTAAGCTGTAAATAATCAAGACTATAGAAAAATAATATACTAGAGTATATACATGTTAGTAGATTCATCTGTAATGTCGAGAATGGCCGAGAGGTAAAGGCAGCAGTGTTGATTTAATAATGAACTCCTATAACACACGTTTTAATCTCAGTTAGTGACTTCACTTTTTCTTTTTCTTTTTTAGTGAATTTTCTTAGAAAAGATGCACTAATGGGTGGATCCCGATTTTTGAATTTTGAAAAAATTTCTTTAAATGAGCACGATCTAGGACCTCTAGAACCCATATCCGTGGTCAGTTTAAATTTTTTTATATATATATATAATATATATATATATATATATATATATATATATATATATATATATATATATATATATATATATATATATATATATATATATATATATATACATACATAAACATATTAAAATTGAAACTCACCCTGGGTATGGGTTCTAGGGGGGCGTAGTTCGCGTGTATCACACCGATAACTCAAAAAATAACGGACCGATTTTGATAAAATTTAGCGTGTACCTTCCTTTCGTAAGTGGCTTGGATAAGCCAGTTAGCCAGGAAAATCAGAGCTGTTTTTCATGGAGAATTTTAAGTTGCCTTTTGGTAAAAATTCATATCTCCGGAAATAATAAAGCTATGGCAACCAAATTTGGTGAGCCGGTTTATATTGTAAAAACCAAACTACGCACCAAAATTTAGGTCTCCAAGTTGAAAGAAAAAAGTTATAAGCACTTAATAAAGCAAAATTTTAGTGCCACTAAAAGTCAGAGTAGGCGCAATACCAAAATATTGTATGTATTAAACAAAATCTATTAAATATTACAGACAACGTTTATCTTTTCAACGCGCAAAAAGTTCAAGAAGTACCAGGAAGATACTTTGAAAATCTTATAATTTTTCTCCTGTAAGTGTTAAAGTGGAGATTTGAAAGGTGACAATTAATATAAGTACTGTGGTTTCTAAATGGTAAATATTGCATAAAATCTTTATCAGAATGTTTTAGATTTATGCTACACTTCTGATTTGCTAAAATATTTGCAAAATCTGCCTCTAAACACCTTAGATATTACAGATAAATAACTTAAGACCATTATCGGTTATCTGCCTTTCATTGCAGAGTGTGATACAAGGCTTTTTTTCTCTCCCTCAGGGCTCGTCCGCGGCCTCGCCGCCCCGATAGTACTACAACCTTTGTGATACAAGGCTTACAGTGGTGTAATTCTTACATGCATGGCTGATGAGCGATGGAACGCCGGTTCAAAACTCACGCTGACTGCATTTCTCTTTCAACTTTTTTAAAATCTTTTGATTCAATTTTAACGCTATCTGATCAGATTGTGTAATTCCAATATTTTTAGCGAATTTTTGTTGAAAATGAAAGATAAGCACTTTTAATTCAAGTTTAATAGCAGCTGCTGTTGTCCTTAGTTGGTAAAATCGTTCCACAGTTAACATAGACGTAGAGATTTGTGAAGAGGTTGTTTTCTTCTCTACAATGGATTCAATTTTTACAGCATCCACTCGCAAAAATTTTTTCTCTGTGAAGCCACAGAAAAAGTATCTAGTTCTGTATTTGATCAGATTTTGAATATATTTTAATTTATTTAATTTATTTCTATTAGCTAATTTTCTTGTACAAAATGTTTTTTAATAGCGAATTTTCTTATAAATGAATTTCATCAATTTTCTTTGAAGAATCATTTATTGCCAATTTTTGCATAAAAAATTATTCAATTGCTGGAACATTTTTTAAGCGAAATTCGTCGAAAATAAGGTTTTAATGAATTTTCGTGCAAACAAATTATTTTATTTCCAATTTTAATTACAGGTTAGGTATATAATTTGAATTTTATGTATTCTTTTAGCAAAATTTTTTGTAAAAGACATTTAGCCAGTTTGAATTTTTTTGTGCTTCGTAGAAATCATTTTGTGTAAGATGTTTTTGTGAAATTTTGGTAACTAATGATAAATGTTTAATAAGTTATTATAAAAAAAATGATTACGGATTTTCTTGAAAAATTTCTTGCAAATTTTCATGAAATTATTGTCAAGTGTCGCCGAAAAAGTTTTTGTGGAAAATTATGTATATATATATATATATATATATATATATATATATATATATATATATATATATATATATATATATATATATATATATATATATATATATATATATATATATATATATATATTTCAACAACACACCACGAGAGCTTAAGCCTAAATACTATCGTACCGTGGGTGTCGACAAGGGGAAAGGCGGCAACTTGTTAATTCTGGAGGTTCGGACGAGAAGGAAAAACATGTGCCGGCAAGGAATTCCACAACTTGGAAGTCCTCGGGAAAAAAGAGCGGGCATAACAAGATGTTCTATGTCTGTTGATCTGGACAGTAAAAGGGTGCATTCGCTCTGTTCCCCCGGTAGATCTGTTGGGGACAGCAGGTGGAGGAACTATGGAAGAAAGCTCCTCTGAGCAGTGCCCGTGCAGATATCTATTAAAGAGAGAGAGGTCACCAACGGCACGTCGGTGGGCAAGGGTTGGCAACCTTTGGGTGAGGGTAGGGTCACCGATGAGACGTATAACTCCCTTCTGAATGGAGTCCAGGATAGCGAGTGTAGAAGCGGCAGCGCCACTCCAGATGTGGGAGCAGTATTCGAGGTTTGGCCTTATTTGTGAGGTATATAAGGTATAGAGATTAGCTGGTGAAAAGTATTTTCGAGCCCGGAAGAGGAAACCTAAATTCTTAGCAGCCGCTTCTGCAATTGATGTGACATGTTGGTGCCAATTGAGATTTCGATCCCCAGAAATGCCAACAAGTGAAAAGGACTCACTACTTTGAATAACTTGGTTGTTCATTGTGATGTGTTTAGGGCTGGTGTATCTATTATGAGATAGAAAGCAAGACTGAGATTTGGTGGAGTTGAATTGTACAAGATTTCTACTTCCCCAGTCTAATAATATATTTTGGGGATCCACAGAGACAGAACCCTCCATGAGTCTGCGATCCTCATCTAATTTGGCTAAAGAGACAGGCTTAGAGTATTGTATATTTGAGTGGAGGGTGCTGTCGTCCGCGTAACTGTGAACTGGGTTGGATGTGCTAAAGAGGAGGTCATTGATGTGGAGAAGAAATAAAGTAGGGGCTAAAGCTGAATTTTGAGGAACTCCTGCATTAATTGGATACAGTTTAGAGGAATGGCCATCCACGACAACAGAAATGCTCTGGTTGGAGAGGAAATTTGCTGTCCAGGTACAGAGTTTTGGTGGTAGGCCATAGACCGGAAGTTTATTAAGCAGCGCTGAGTGCCAGACCTGGTCGAATGCGTTGGATATGTCTATAGCGACAATCTGGGATTCACCGTGTAGTTCCATAGACTTGTTCCAAGAATGGGTGACAAAGGAAAAGAGGTCGGCAGTTGATTTGCGCTGACGAAATCCATACTGCCTGACTGTGTTTTTCAAGAAATTTTAGTAATTCGGTGTTTACATACTTTTCCCATCACTTTAGAAACGACTAAAAAGAGAGAAATAGGCCTGTAGTTGCTAGGAAGCGCTTTGGATCCTTTCTTGGGGATGGGTTGTACTAGAGCAGTTTTCCAGTTACTAGGGAATATGCCTCTATTGTAAGATGTCTCAAACAGACGAGTCAGGACAGGAGCAAGTTCTGGTGCGCATTTTTTGTGAACAATTGCTGGGATCTCGTCAAGGCCAGAGGCTTTCCTGGTATTAAGAGAAGAGAGCACCTTTTGTACCTTTTTAGTTTTGAAAATGATATCCGTCATTTGATGCGCGACATTAGGGACTGTTGGTGGTTGAACATTTAGATGTGGGTTAAGAATAGAATTGCCAGCGAACAACGAGGCAAAAAGTTCAGCCTTGTCCAGGGCGGTAGAAACAATTTCATCCCCTGAGACAAGAGGTGGGAACGTGCTCTTGCAGAAATTATTCCCAATAGATTTAGCAAGAGTCCAGAAGGGTTTGCTGCCTTTGGAGCTTAAGAGGAGTTTGTTTTTGATGTGGTTATTAAACGAGTTTTTTGCCTCAGAAAGAATGCGGACATAGCGGTTGCTTGGTCGTTAAATGCTTGACGGTTTTCTTGACTGGGAAGGTGTAGAAGCGGTTTGTAAGCTTTGACCTTTTCAAGTCTGGCCTTGTCACACGATTTAGAGAACCAGGGCTTTTGAGTGGCCAAAGAGGTTTTCTGTGTACGTGGAATAAATAATTCCATGCCAGCTTAGATAATGTCGGTGGCATTTTGTGAAATATCAGAGGGGTCTGGTTGAGAGAAGCAGACAGACGCCCATGGAAATGAGGAAAAGTAATCCCGCATTTCGCGGAGTTGTAGTGCCAAACAATACGTGGGTGTGATGGCTGCGGACCTCGGGTTGCATTGCGCAGGAAGCAGTGACCATGCCGTGGTCTGAGCAGCCAAGGGGGACGGTGACTGATGTCTTATAGCATTCAGGTTTTGTAGTAAGAAGGAGATCCAAGGGATTTGAGCTGTGTGTTAGGATGCGAGGAAAGTAAGTAACTTTCTTGTTTGAAAATGTACAAAAATTTCCGAAAGAAAACTTAAAGTGTTCCTGAAAAGCCGGTTTCTTGGTCAACCTTATAGGTTAATAAGAAACTGAGCTATTCAAATTGGAAGCATTTAATGAAAATTCGTTACCATAACGCACTTACTGTGTCCCGAATTTCTTTTCTTAAAGACATGCATTATATTTCGAGGGAAAATGCAAAAATTCATTAACATAAGGCGTGTTCGATTAAAAAAATGTTTTTAATAGCAAATACGAGCAGGCATCAATCTGATTATCGGTATAGCCTATGTAGTAGAAACAATGTACTATATTTTATCAAAATTACTTATTGTCTGAAAATGTACAAAAATTTTCCGAAAATACACTTAAATGTTGGTTTCCTAGCCAACAAACCTTACGTTAATAGCAAATTAAGTTATTGAAATTTGAAGGATTTAACGAAAATTCGCTACCAAAACGCACTTACTGCGTCCAGATTTTTTCTTACATACATGCATCATATTTCGATAAAAAATGCAAAAATGAATTAACGAATTTGTTCTACGAAAATTAGGTAAAAATTATAGACGGTTAAACCATAAACTTAACTAAACATACAGCGAAAGCATCAACTTAACTAAACCGACAGTCAAAGCATCAGAGAAAGCGTCTATTTGAAATGAGTCTTCTGTAAATATTTTAGTAAAATTACGGGCAATGACGGTTGAAGCTTAAACTTAAGGGTTCGCGGAACACTCTTCTTGCAACATTTTCTTTTCACAATCCGTATTTGTTTCACGTTCTTTGCATAACATTGCCAATTTTGACGTTTCAAATCGCGACTTTGAGGATAATCCCAATTTATTTTTCTTTAAATACCTATAACTTTTTATCTTTTAACCTACAGAGCTAAATTTTGGTAGGTAATTTACCTATCATGATATGAACCGGCGTACCGAATTTGGTTGCCCTTACTTGGTTATTTCCGGAGAGATGTATTTTTTCGAAAGAAAATACAAAATTTTACGGCAAAACCTGGACCGATTTAGGAAGATATATACCAAATTTAATCAAAATCGGCCCATTATTGTTTGAGTTATCGGTGTGATACATACATACATACATACATATATATATATATATATATATATATATATATATATATATATATATATATATATATATATATATATATATATATATATATATATATATATATATATTATTTTTATTTTATTTTATTTATTTATTTTCTTCTGATAAATTTTACAAGGTACAATACAAATAAGCTGAGGCTTGTGGCTGTATTAAACGTACAATTTTAAAACATAGTATCTAAAATAATGTTTTCATCGAAAGTAGTGTTTAAAAACTGTCTGATTTGACAGTATAATTGTAATTTATTCTCACTCCTCACCAGTATATATATATATATATATATATATATATATATATATATATATATATATATAAATTGTCACTGACCCCGGATATGTGTTCTAGGGGGCATAATTAGCGCATATTTGATTTTTTTTTTCAAAATTCCAAAGTCGGGATCTTCACATTAGTGAATTTTTTTAAAGAAAATTCACTAAAAAGACATTTGCCATTCAAAACATTTTTATGTTTCAAATCGCGACTTTGAGATTTTGTGGATAATCCCAATTTATTTTTCTTTAAATGCCTATAACTTTTTATCTTTTAACCTACAGAGCTAAATTTTGGTAGGTAATTTACCTATCACGATATAAACCGGCGTACCGAATTTGGATGCCCTTACTTGGTTATTTCCGGAGATATGTATTTTTTCGAAAGAAAATACAAAATTTTACGGCAAAACCTGGACCGATTTAGGAAGGTATTAACCAAATTTAATCAAAATCGGCCCATTATTGTTTGAGTTATCGGTGTGATACATATATATATATATATATATATATATATATATATATATATATATATATATATATATATATGTATATATATATATATATATATATATATATATATATATATATATATATATATAAACATATAAAAATTGTAACTGACCCCGGATATGTGTTCTAGGGGGCATAATTAGCGCATATTTGAATTTTTTTTCAAAATTCAAAAGTCGAGATCTTCTCATTAGTGAATTTTTTTAAAGAAAATTCACTAAAAAGACATTTGCCATTCAAAACATTTTTATGAACATTCACTACCATAACGCACTTGCTGGGTCCAGACTTTTTAAAATAATCGTATCGTAGAAAATCCTGAAATTGTAAGGAAAGTTTTTCATAATTCATCCTGTAGGTGGGTAGGTACCTATGGTTGTATGCATTTACTTTAAATTGTAGCCTTCTGAATTAACTGGAGCTCAAAAATATTTCAGAGTCGAAAATTACTCACCTGCTATAATATTATCACAATTATTATTATCTTCCGATCGTCTTAGAATGTTTGTGTGTTTCGGTAAAACTTTCTTATCCCCGTTCCACAAAAATACATAATAAAGCGACAACATTATCGCCGCCAAAGACACAAAAAATACATACGCTATGACCGTCAGTACCCGAACTAATTTTTTCTTGTGTTTCGGTTCATACAATCGGTCTTTGGCCTCTTCACCAGCCAATTTTACATTAGTATCTGATATAGTAGCGCTTTTTGTCCACTGAAGCTCGTTAACTGCTATACCATTGTTGACCGGGGCTTTGTAAGACATTTTAAATGCGAGCCTTTGGAAAACTTTAGCGGATAATTTACACACACTGAAGGTTACATAGGATCACTATAAATGTGGAAGATGAACGATGTCTCGTTAGGCTATTTCTGGGTATGTTTATATAGTTTATACATCATCGTTGTGCAGAATGGTAGATGGAGTTTTGCAGTGATCGATCATTTTTAAGGAAATGGGGTTAACAGAGTGTACTGACATATTCACATACACACACACACAATATATGTTGTTGTAAGTACATAAATTGGGGCAAGATGAAGATTTTCACAAGACAGCTTTACTAGCGATCGATAATTCACAGATGTTTTCGGGAGTTTTGCGCAAACGTTTTCGTTACGAATCGATCAAGCCGGTCAAAAGCGCGGATATCAAATTTATTTTTAAGTTGGCTTGAAAACAATCATACATTAAATTTGTCTTTTTTTCGCGAATTTTCATTAAGAAAAATTCGATATTAAAGAGGTCACGATGAAAAGCTTTTGTAATTTTTTTAGATGAGCGTAAATTTGGGCCCCTACAACCAAAATCAAGGTCCGTTAAAATTTATATATATATATATATATATATATATATATATATATATATATATATATATATATATATATATATATATATATATATGTTCAGAAAGATTTCCGCGGTCTTTAATGTGAGACATACTTGGTTCTCGGGTTGAACCGCGTCCAGAATTTATGAAAACTCGACGTTTCGGCTCCTGTTTTGGAGCCATTTTTAAGAGGTAAAGGAAATATGTAAGGACACTATAAGGCCTCAATCTACCTACTCCCTAGAGAGGTGGGTAAAGGAAATATGTAAGGACACTCTAAGGCCTCAATCTGCCTACTCCTTAGAATGGTGGGCAAAGGAAATATGTAAGGCCTCAATCTGCCTACTCCTTAGAGTGGTGGGTAAAGGAAATATGTAAGGACACTCTAAGGCCTCAATCTGCATACCCCTTAGAGCGGTGGACAAAGGTGGGTTGGGTTGTTGTAGCTCGATTACGGGGCCTCAATCTGCCTACTCCCCAAATCTCGCCGGAGATCGTCTGTGAGGTCTCAGTGTGTTCAACCCTAGGCCTCAGAGAGATCTGGCAGTTCGTTGCAAGTCTTGTCTTATATATGTCGTTCTGTCTACCTGCTTCGTTATCAGTGAAAGTAGTGGGGTCACCGTCAATTAAGTGGGGGGCTTTGGTCACGTTACTTAGAGGATGAGGAGGATTAAGAGGGTCACCGGCATTTGTTGAGGCAGATAATGGGGAAATAAAATTGTCTGTGGAATTTATTTTCTTTTTGTGTGTTTGTAAAGCGTATATAATAGGTTTCCAAGTAGTTGGAAGACGAAGACCATCATCTCTCTTATTTAAACAATCGGGACGTTTTTCAATATCGATTGCTTCGCGGATAGTTCTCGTTTTGAAGTTGTAAACCGGTGCTATTGTTTTGGCATTATTGAAATCTATTTTGTGCCCTATATGAATATGATGCATGGCCAGCGCCGATGAGGGGTCGGATTTTCTAACTGCGAGGGTGTGTTCATATATTCTGTTACGGATGCGTCTATTTGTTTGTCCTACGTAAGTTCGGGAACAGTCGGAACAAGGAATTTCGTAAACTCCGTGGGATTCGTTTGGAATCGTATCCTTGGGAGTTTTTGTAAAATTTGACAGTTTTTGGTCTGTTGTGAATACGGTTTTGATATTATGGGTTCTGAAAATTCAGCTGATTTTGTCGGTGACACCTTTAATGTATGGTAAAAACGCTGTGTGTTGTTGTGTGGACTCTGTTTGTTCTTGATGTGGTGTAGTGGTTTGTTGTTGTGCGTTTCTAATGTTTCATAGTATGTGATTGTTGTCGTATCCGTTTTCTAGCAATGTCTGTCTTAAAAAGTTTAATTCTATCTGTTTGTTGTTGTTGTCCGTTAGTCTAAGGGATCGTGTTACTAATGTTCGAACCACGGAATTTAGTTGCGATGGGTGATGGTGAGATTGGGCGTTGAGATAACGATTAGTGTGGGTTGGTTTTCGGTAGACAGTGTAAGAAAATCCTCTGACTGGGTTTTTAGTGATGCGTACATCTAAGAAAGGCAAAGAAAAATTTTCTATTTCCATGGTGAACTGGATATGGAGTTTGATGTTATTTAGGTAAGAAAGGAATTCGTCTAGAGATTCTTTGCCGTGTGGCCAGACATCGAAAATGTCGTTAACGTATCTTAACCAACAGGTTGGTTTAAGTTGGGATGAAAATGTTAGCCAATGCAGGAGAGAGAGGTGAACCCATTGGAGCACCTCGAACTTGTTTGTAAAATTTGTTTTGAAAAAGGAAATAAGTGTTAGATGTGCAGTGTTCTACAAGAGCTAAGGTGTCGTGGGAAATTTTGTGTTTATTTTTGAGAATGTCAAGGGTTTCAGATAGAGGTATATTGGTGAATAAGGAAACTATATCAAAGCTAACTAGGATGTCGTTTTGAGAAATGGTGTTGTTTTGAAGAAGGTCAATGAAATGGGTGGAGTTTTTGACATAGGATGTAGCTATTTCTACTAATGGTTGGAGAGTTTTGGCTAGATGTTTTGCAAGTTTTTGTGTGGGTGAACGGTGGGCACTTACGATAGGGCGAAGGGGAATATCAGGCTTATGGATTTTCGGGAGACCGTATTTTCTAGGGATGCGAGATGATTTTTCGCGGGGATTAGTTCTTTTTTGAGGTCAGGACTGTGTTGGGAGTTGTTGATGATAGTTTTGGTTTTCTTTTCAAGATAAGTTGTAGGGTCGTTAGGGATTTGTTTGTAGTCTGTGTTGTTTAGTATATTGTCCATCTTTTGTATATAGTCTGTTTTGTCGAGTATGACTGTAGCGTTGCCTTTGTCTGCTGGTAGGATTATAATATCTGTGTTTCGGTTTAGGTCTCTGATTGACTTCGTTCGTGAGAAGAAAGGTTGGAAGGTGGAGGTTTGGCAGAACGTAATATCCTGGCAATGTCCTGTCTCGTAATTTCAGCTTCGTCAGTCGGTAAGTGTGTTATCGCATCTTCTGATTGAGAAATTATCTTTTCTATAGGGATGAATTTAGGGGTTGGTGCAAAATTAAAACCTTTGGATAGGACTTTGATAGCGACGTCACTTATGTTGGAATTTGAAAGGTTGTGAACTACTATAGTAGGATTGGCATTATGTGTGTGTTGTGTGAGATTTTTGTTGTCTAGAAGATGCTGTAATTTTCTTTTTTGTACGTCCGTCTTTTGCTGTGTAACATGTTCTGCTTTCCTATGTGAGATGATGGTCTTCGCCTTCCAACTACTTGGAAACCTATTATATTTTATTTACAAACACACAAAAAGAAAATAAATTCCACAGACAATTTTATTGCCCCATTATCTGCCTCAACAAATGCCGGTGACCCTCATAATCCTCCTCATCCTCTAAGTACCATGACCAAAGCCCCCCACTTAATTGACGGTGACCCCACTACTTTCACTAATAACGAAGCAGGTAGATAGAACGACATATATAAGACAAGACTTGCAAAGAACTGCCAGATCTCTCTGAGGCCTAGGGTTGAAACCACTGAGACCTCACAGACGATCTCCGGCGAGATTTGGGGAGTAGGCAGATTAAGGCCCCGTAATCGAGCTACAATAACCCAACCCACCTTCGTCCACCGCTCTAAGGAGTAGGCAGATTGAGGCCTTAGAGTGTCCTTACATATTTGCTTTGCCCACCACTCTAAGGAGTAGGCAGATTGAGGCCTTAGAGTGTCCTTACATATTTCTTTTACCCACCACTCTAAGGAGTAGGCAGATTGAGGCCTTAGAGTTTCCTTACATATTTCCTTGGCTCACCACTCTAAGGCGTAGGGAGATTGAGGCCTTAGAGTGTCCTTACATATTTCCTTTACCCACCACTCTAAGGAGTAGGCAGATTGAGGCCTTATAGTGCCCTTACATATTTCCTCTACCGCTTGAAAATGGCTCCAAAACAGGAGCCGAAACGTCGAGTTTTCATAAATTCTGGACGCGGTTCAACCCGAGAACCAAGTATGTCTCATATATATATATATATATATATATATATATATATATATATATATATATATATATATATATATATATATATATATATATATATATATATATATATATATATATATATATATATATATATATATATATATATATATATATATATATATATATATATATATATATATATATATATATATATATATGTGAGTATCCCAGCGATAACTCAAAAAATACTAAACTGATTTTAATCAAACTTGGCAAAAATCTTGTTCGGGCGAAAACCGAGTTCGAGTTCGTTAATCAGCCTTTATGCTCAAGTTTTTCCCGTGGAAATTCGGGAAAAACTTTTTGAAAACGCGATATTTTTGTAAGTATCAGAGTAACGGGAATGAGACTTTACGTGTGGTTATAAATAGTGCAAATAAACCTATGTTGTGTATTTTAAGTAATTTGGTACACAATGTTTAGAGTTTTTTCCAAATTAAAAATAAAACTAGACAGTTACAGTTGACTTTCAATATTGATGGAAAGGGTTACGGGGAGTAGTCCGGTTTGTACACCCACATACAGGTATGTATATACCAAAATTTTTTTTGTAGTTACTTCTTAGTTCTGATATAAGCTCGTCATTTGTTAATTTTTTCTACGAAAATTCACTACCAGAGAGAGGAATAGGAAAACTTATGAATAGAGCTACTGGAGACAAAGAGTCATATGGTTGAGACGATGACGACGATAGGGCGACATCGCCTTTAAACTGTGATAATTAGTGTGTATAAGATCAAATATTAATTCAATTAATAATACCTAGTTGTATTGAGCGACACGGCCGGTGTGTTACCATGAGGGAGAACCTTCTCCGGTCACCCTAGATCGTTTGGTGTTATCGTTGTCTGTCAAAAGTGATACGTCCCTAATAATCCACAGAATATTTCTGCATCGGTTTCTCCGTGGAAAAAGTTATAGACAACAGTTAAAACTAATAGAAAAAGATACATATAAAATTTGGTTAATATTGGAAGCTTTCATAATGCAAAATTTATAAGATATAAAACTTACAAATTATTAATCCATTTACAGGATGATATCCTTCATTGGAAGCCTTACTTATGTTAGCTACCCGTAAAAGTCAATCAAATTACATTACATAATCCAGAATATTGGATTAAGATTACATAACAAGATAAGTACACTGAGTTTATAATCCCCCTGAAGTATGTCAACTGGTTAATATCTACAAGTTAAATAAAGATGATGGTAAATATATAGGAAAAGACCGATCCGCGCGTAAAAAAAGTAGAATGTGGCCAAAGTATACTTGCATTTTATAAAATAATTAGTCTTAATATCGACATTAACAAAACCTCTATGGAACCATCGCAGTATGTACTTTCTTGAGCGCAATACACATATTGATCCATTCGCTGCATTATTAGCATTGAACATTTCAAAAATAAAGATATGTATGTCAAATGATAATCTCTTTCTCTATAACACTGCTTTAAACTTAAAAACAACACCATAAATCCGAAAACAAAAACAGGTGCAAAACAAGGTATAAGTTAACATGAAAGGAACAATTTTGTCCTTTTTTTCCCTCCCAAATTTGTTTCAGATGCAATGCAGCTTAAAAAATCTTGCATAATCTGCAAATAAAATCTCCTTCGTAGCTATTTCTGTATTTTGTTGGGGTTTACCCCAACAGTAGTATATCCAATCAGTTGCCCAACATTAATTCTAAATTGCGCTTTACTAAAGCATAGCAGCTCTATGCTCGTTTGCTACAGGGGCACTTACTAAGCTCCATGCTATGGTTTTACCTCGGTCTACTTTCCCAATAAAAATATATTTACAGCAAATCGACCGCTTAATTTTCTTACAGGTTTCGCATTTTGGTACAGGCAAAGTCAGCTCCGGGCCTATTCTCTAGGCGCCCTCTGTCTCGCTAATTTATCAGTTATTAATTTTCCGTCGAATCCACAATGGCCTGGCACCTATATCAAGTTTATGATGTACTGGTTCTCCAGTGCTGAGTTCTTCGCGGCATTTACAAACCAGTACCGACGACATATAATTGTTTGTGACCACCTTGGGGGCCGCCTGATTGTCAGTTATCATATAGATCCGCTTGTTTGAGTAAGCCATCCTATTAGTGAATTTTCTTAAAAAAAAATTCACTAATGAGGAGATCCCGACTTTCGAATTTTGAAAAAATTTCTTCAAATGAGTGCTATTTAGGACCCCCGGAACCCAAATCCGAGGTCAGTTTCAGACTTTATATGTTTATATATATATATATATATATATATATATATATATATATATATATATATATATATATATATATATATATATATATATATATATATATATATATATATATATATATATATATATATATATATATATATATATATATATATATATATATATATATATATATATATATATATATATATATATTATTTATGTGTCACACCTATAACTTAAAAAATAATGGACCGATTTTGATAAAATTTGGCACATACCTTCCTTTCGCAAGTGGCTTGGATAAGTTCGTTAGCCAGGAAAATCCGCCGAGGTTTTCCCGGAAAATTTTGTGTTTTATTTTGAAAAAAATCGAAAAAAATTTATATCTCCAAAATTAACAAAGTAAGGGCAACCAAATTTCATACGCGGGTTTACATAACTAGAGGCAAGTTACCTACCAAAATTTAGCTCCGTAGGTTAAAGGACAAAAAAGTTACAGACATTCAAAGAAAAATAAATTTGGGTTCTCCTCAAAACGTCAAAATCGCGATTTTAAACGTCAAAATTGGTGAGTACCTTCCTTTTGCAAGTGGCTTAGATAAGTTCGTTAGCCAGGAAAATCCGACAAGGTTTTCTCGGAAAATTTTGTGTTTTCTTTCGAAAAAAATTTATATCTCCAAAATTAACAAAGTAAGGGCAACCAAATTTTACACGCGGGTTTATATCATTATAGACAAGTTACATACCAAAATTTAGCTCTCTAGGTCAAAGAACAAAAAAGTTATAGGCATTTAAACAAAAATAAATTGAGGTTTTTCACAAAACGTCAAAGTTGCGATTTAAACGTCAAAATTGGCAACATTTAGGAAAAGAACTTGAATCTAATACGGGCTATGGAAATAAAATGTCTCAAGAAGAATGTTTTACAAACCCTGAAGTCTTAGTGTCAACCGTCATTGTCCTTCATTTTAATAAAATGTTTCCAGAAAATTCATTTCAAATAGGCCCTTTCTCTGATGCTTAGCCTTAGCTATATAGTTTATCGTTAATAGTATATAATTTTTGTAGAATTTTCGTAAAAAAATCAATACAGCTCAATATATCTGTTATTATGTTATTGCATTTTCCATCGAAATATAATGCATGTTTGTAAGAACAAAAATTCTGGACGCAGTAAGTGCGTTATGGTAGCGAATTTTGATCAAATGCTTAATATTTGAATAGCTCAATTTGCTATTAACCTATAAGGTTGACCAAAAAACGAGTTTTTTTATATAAATAAATGATTAAACATTAATTATGACTAAAATAATTACAACGCCCGCTGGAATACGACATTAAAACAAAGCTCCAACAACTGACTCGTTGGTCTAGAGGTATGATTTCCGCTTAGAGTGCGGGAGCTCCCGGGTTCAAATCCCGGACAAACCCAAATACCTTTTATTTGCTTTTTTTTAACCGACTTCAAACAAGGACGAGGTTCTCAATTCGCCTGTATGTTTTTAGTTAATTTTCTTAAAAAAAAAATTCACCAATGAGGAGATCTCGACTTTTGAATTTTGAAAAAATTTCTTCAAATGAGCGCTATTTAGGACCCCTGGAACCCAAATCCGAGGTCGGTTTCAGACTTTATATGTTTATATATATATATATATATATATATATATATATATATATATATATATATATATATATATATATATATATATATATATATATATATATATATATTTATGTGTCACACCTATAACTAAAAAAATAATGGACCGATTTTAATAAAATTTGGTGAGTACCTTCCTTTCGCGAGTTGCTTGGATAAGTTCGTTATCCAGGAAAATCCGCCGAGGTTTTCCCGGAAAATTTTGTGTTTTTTTTTCGAAAAAAATCGAAAAAAATTTATATCTCCGGAATTAACAAAGTAAGGGCAACGAAATTTGGTACACGGGTTTATATCGTTATATGTAAGCTGTCGGTTAAAGGACAAAAAAGTTACAGGCATTTAAAGGAAAATAAATTTGGGTTTTCCTCAAAACGTCAAAGTCGCGATTTTAAACGTCAAAATTGTTAATATTTAGGCAATGAACCTGAAATTAATATGATCTATGGAAGGAAAATGTCTCAAGAATAATGTTTTACGAAGCCTGAGCTCTTAGTTTCAATCGTCATTGTCCTTCATTTTACTAAAATATTCCCAGAAAATGAATTTCAAATAGACCCTTTCTCTGATACTTTAGCAGTAGTGTTGGCTATAGAGTTTATCGTTTAATGTATATCATTTTTGTCGAATTATCTTAAAAAATCATTAAAGCGCAATATTTCCGTTATTATTCAAGTTACGAAAAAAAGTTGTATACATTAATTGTAGGGTGTCTTAAGCTACATCTTAAAAAATATTTCCACAATTACAGGGTGGCCCATAAGTCATTGGTGATTCAAATTTTCTTTTTAGTGAATTTTCTTAAAAAAAATTCACTAATGAGGAGATCCCGACTTTTGAATTTTGAAAAAATTTCTTCAAATGAGCCCTAATTAGGCCCCCCAGAACACATATCCGGGGTCGGTTTAAATTTTTATATGTTTATATATATATATATATATATATTTATATATATATATATATATATATATATATATATATATATATATATATATATATATATATATATATATATATATATATATATATATATATATATGTATCACACCGATAACTCAAAAAATAATGGGCCGATTTTGATTAAATTTGATGAATAAATTCCTTTTGCAAATGGCTTGGATAAGTTCGTTAGCCAGGAAAATCGGTCCAGGTTTTCCCGGAAAATTTTGTGTTTTCTTTCGAAAAAAAATTATATCTCCGGAATTAACAAAGTAAGGGCAACTAAATTTCATATGCGGATATATATCATTATAGGCAAGTTACCTACCAAAACTTAGCTCCGTAGGTTAAAGGATAAAAAAGTTACAGGCATTCAAAGAAAAATAAATTTGGATTTTCCTCAAAACGTCAAAATGGCGATTTTAAACGTCAAAATTGGTGAGTACATTCCTTTCGCAAGTCGCTTGGATAATTTTGTTAGCCAGGAAAATCCGCCGAGGTTTTCCCGGAAAAATTTGTGTTTTCTTTCGCAAAATATTTATATCTCCAAAATTAACAAAGTAAGGGCAACCAAATTTGGTAAGCTGGTTTATGTCGTTATAGGTGTGCCACCTACCAAAATTTAGCTTTATAGGTCAAAAGACAAAAAAGTTATGGGCATTTAAAAAAAAAAATGGGGGTTTCCTCAAAACGTCAAAGTGACAATTGAAAACGTCAAAATTCGCAACATTTAGGCAAATAACTTGAATCTAATACGGGCTATGGAAAGAAAATGTCTCAAGAAGAATGTTTTACATACACCGAACTCTTAGTTTCAACTGTCATTGTCCTTCATTTTACTAAAATATTTCCAGAAAATTCATTTCTAATAGACCCTTTCTCTGATGCTTGGCAGTAGCCTTAGCTATAGAGTTTATTGTTTAATGGTATATAATTTTTGTCGAATTTTCGTAAAAAATCAATAAAGCTCAATATATTCGTTATTATACAAGATATGAAAAAATATTGTATACATTAATTATACGGTGTTTTGAGCTACATCTTAAAAAATTATTGCGACAATCACAGGTGGCCCATAAGTCGTTGGTGATACAAATAATTTTTTTTTGTCGAAAACGCCTTATTTTTTTGCATTTTCCATCGAAATATAATGCATGTTTGTAAGTTAAGAAATTCTGGAGGCAGCAAGTGCGTTGTGGTTGCGAATTTTGATTAAATGCTTCATATTTGAAAAGCTCAATTTGCTATTAACCTATAAGGTTGACCAAGAAACGGATTTTTTCAGTAACACTTTTGGTTTACTTTTGGAAATTTCTGTACGTTTTCAAACAATCAAGTTATTTTGATGAAACATGGCACATTGTTTTTACTATATATGTTATACTGGTAATCAAATTTGATGCCTGCTTTTTCTATATAGGTTATACTGGTAACCAAAATTGATGTCTGCTTTCTTAAAAAGAAAACACACATATTTGCAATAAAAACATTTTAATGAAAATTCACTACCATAACGCACTTGCTGCGTCCCGAGATTTTGTTTTCTTTTGCGTACTCTAATTGTGCATAGACTTCCACCTGAAATACAGTCGCGTGCCTGCTTAAAGGATACAATTGTCGGTCTTCGGCCTCACGCCATGATTGCTTGTCCCAGTACCTGTCCGTGTACCAAACCAAGCTTTAAGAAGGAAGAAGTAGCTAGTACCTTTCCGCCCCCCTTCGGTCCCTTATAACAATATCAAAAGCTGTTTCCAAATACAGCCGACGAGTGATATATTTCGTAATCATATCAGACAGTCCAGCTCTAAGTTGTGACAGTCGATCGGTCTGTTTCATTCTATGGGGCCCTACCCTTGCCCCATAAGGTGACTCCCAAATATTTATCCCCCTCAGCATGCGAATTTGGTTGTCTTGGAGAAACACAGGTTAGCTCCAGTGCCCTCTTTCTAGTAAACGGAACTACTGGGAACTTTTCAATACTGATTCAACGACCATTCTTGGCAGTCCACCTTTCTACCAGGTTCAGACCGCATTGCATGCGCTCTTTGATTGTTCCTCTAAATTTTCCTCCCAACTACGGAATCAGCAAATCATCCGCATATCTCAAGGGGCAAAATTCCTTGCTATTTAACCGCCACAGCACTACGTACATTGCAAAGCTCCACATCAAAGAGCACATCTTGCGAGCAGTCTCTCGCAACCCGAACTGCCAAGGTTTCTCCCATCAGCCATGTAACACCCCTCTGCCTTTTAGCATATGCTCTATCAATTTGCAACAGGTCTCCTCTAAACCGAGGTTCCTTGAGGCCCTAATGATTGAGCTCAAGGATGTATTGTCGAAAGTTCCTTCTATGTCCATAAACTCCATAGAAGAATTTGTTTGCACTCCAGGGCAATTTCCACCTGACCAACGAGACGGTGAAGTGATGTTTATGTTGATAGCCATGCTCTGAAAACGAACTGGTCTCGATATAACAAGTTAACTCCTAGTGCTCCAGTTCTAAAGTCTTCAATTGTTACTTTTTGTAGCATGGCTAGTATTACCTATGTCATCCGGACCCAGAGACTAGTTTCATTATAGGCAGAAATGGCCACGTCTGTAAATTGCTCTGCGGCCATTTAAAATTCATAAGCATTATTTACCGTGACTTTCATTTCTCGAAGATTCTGTTCCAAGTGATTAAAAACCATACCAAATTTTTATAATGAAGAAGAAATTACAAATGCGTAACAAGTTAACAGAAATTGGAAGTTATTGATTAAGTCGACTGATACTTGATGGAAAATCATGTTAAATTAATTAACACTGAAATACTTGTTTTCTGGTTCCCAAATATTTATTTAATTCTACCATCATCGCGATTTAATACCAGTATTATGGTGGAATTAAAATAATTTTGTGGCTAACAAGCATGTGTTTTAGTGTTAATCCATATCAAATATTTTAGAGGAGAATCTTAAATAATAAATGACCTTGAAACTATGATTAATCAGTGCGAATTAATGTTTGTAAACTTGCTCTATAATGTGCTGAAAGCACTGAAATGAGTATTGTTTTTTTTTGAAAATGCGGAACAGCACCATTTCAGTAATTTGTATTTGCAAAAAGCACTTTATAACTTCAATGTTTGGTATGAAAATTACATTTAGCTTCCGAGTTTCTTTTTTTTTGTGGTGGCGTCAGTACTCCTGTTATCACTGGTTAAAATAATATACTGCTTATACAGGGTATCCGGAAATTATGCGTCAAGACTTCGGGAGATGATTCCTCACAAGAAATTAGGGTCACAAGTAGTAGTAGTAGTAGCAGTGGTGGGGAGGCTAACTCCAAGCAAGTAGACCACAACGGGTCCTTTTTTTGTAACCCTGGCAACCCACCAACCATGCCCTACCCTTCCTCCGCTCCGACACCAAACGTCCTCGACCTCGAAATAAAGGCCATGACGGAACTTACCTGGCTCCTCTGCATTGTCCTCGAATCGAACAATTATGTTCGAAGACTCCCAAAAGCCTCGCATTCTCACAGGTAGTGGTAAGATGTTTCTTCAGTCTCGCCGCATTCCTGGCAAATGAGATCCCTCTCTACACCTACCAATGTAAGGTGACTTCTAAGAGCACAGTGGCCTGTCAGCACCCCAATGATGCGGCGAAGCGCAGAACGACTCCTACCAAGAAGCCAGACAGTCTTATCCCTGCTGGGCCCTTCCACGAAATCCCTCCGCTGCCTACAGCCACCCACCGACCTCCAGAGCCTCTCCATGGCCTCCTCAGTCCACCTATCTAGGGCGTCGGAGACCACCCTCCTACTTATGCCTATAGCAGGCTCCGGGCCACAGAACGGACGCCAGTAATCAAGCCTTGCGAGATCATTTGCCACAGTGTCCCGGAACCCACAAAAGTTACACCTCCTTTGTCCTGGACAGTCCCGTAAGGGTGTCAGCGTACTGCTGAACAAGCGTTGAGTATGGTCGCGTAGACTGCCCGGAGGATCGCCTGACTATCTGAGCAAATGTATACACATTTCTCAGGGCTCATCCTCACATCCTGTCGATTAGCTACAGACAGGGTAGCGTACAACTCAGTTTCGAAAGCCGTGTTTATGCGCCCAGAGCATAACTCTCGCGCATTCCCAGGTCATCGATGTATACTCCCGCCCCGGAGGATTGCTGCTCCTCCAGCCGTGATCTGTCGGTAAAACAGACCAGGCTTGCGGGCGGGAATGCAACGTCATTTTTGCTCCACTGATCCCTACTGAGGATTCTGAGGGTGTATGTCCTAGTCAGCCTAATATTGTTCTCTGCATTCCGTACCTTGATGGTTAAAATTGGGATTTCTTTTTCCACCTCCTTGGCAACTCTTACATGTCCTGTTATTGCCCCCTCTCCGCAACAGTTTGCAGAGTCTCGCATTCTGAGATGCGACGCCATAGCCTCCCTTCTGATGCAGATGGGAAGCGGTGGCAGCATCAGCAAGACCTCTAGCGTGGCTAAGGGTGTCGTCCTCATAGCGCAGGTGATGCCTAGACTTGCCAGCCTTTGAAGTTTGGCCAGCTTATAACTTCAATGTTTGGCATGAAAATTACGTTTAGCATCAGAGTTTCTTTTTTTTTTGGTGGTGGCGCCAGTACCCCTGTTATCACTGGTTAAAACTAATATACTGCTTATACAGGGTGTCTGGAAATTTTGTGCCAAGACTTCAGGAAGTGATTCCTCACAAGAAATTAGCGCCACAAAGTCCTATAACAATTTTTCGAAAACTCAATATTAGCGGAGATACAGGTGTCAAGATTTTTTTTTAACATTTTTTTTCTAATAATTTTTTTATTAGTGTTTTGATTTTTTCAAATCTTCCACATGTATTACTAATCCCCTTCTAGATTTATGTTTCAAATATGATACAAATACTCCAGAGCCAAAGGGCCTAACCTGAGCTTAACCTTCGTTCTATAGCTCACAACCTTTTTTGCTTCCACCAACTTATAAATTTAAACAACGTCATGTTAAAGAGCACCAAAAATTATTCAACAAAGTATCTCTTGTTGCGATACGATAAAATGAATCGATTCTGAGAAAAACGACTTTAAACATTTTTATGCTTCGACGCTGCTTTAAACTGGTTTTCAGGTCTCAACTCGATACAAAATGTATTCACTAACTACATTATTAAGTAACATTTTTGCTAATCACTACAAAGTGCATAACGTGTTAAATGTACATTTCGTCCATGCTCTTACAATAAGTTCTCGTAATATTGTCGACACATAAAGTCATTCTTCTCAGAAAGTTGCGACGAACCCTGAAAAATATGCCCTGCTTTGCTCTTATTATTGCAAAACTGTCAAAGTTCGTTGCCTTAGCTCTTCCACATTATTCACAAGCGTTCTGTATACCAGTGACTTAACATAGCCCCAAAGAAAAAAAGTCGTTCGGGTTCAAGTCGGGCGATCTGACCTCCCAATCTATGAATCCACCGCGCCCTATCCATTTCTCAGGGAAAATTTCATCGAGGTACTCCCTCACCGCTAAACTGTACTGAAACGGTGCACCGTCATGCAGTAGCCACATGGCACGTCGTACTCCAATAGGAACGTTTTCCAACAAAACGGGCAAATCACTTTGTAAAAAGTGTAGGTAAGCCTCACCATCAAGCTTTTGTGGGAATAAATGTGGCCCAACTAAATAATCTCCCACGATGCCGGCCCATACATTTACAGAAAATTTATTCTGGAACCTACGTTCCACCACTAAATGATGATTCTCGTCATACCAATAAGGTTTATTATGGAGATTTATTACACAAAGAATGGAATTGATGAAATTTCTGTTGCCATCTTAGGGAGTCATAATTGTCCTCCAGAAATTATGTCATTGAAGGGGATCTGCAAGGAGTAGAGCTTAGACCTTTTGATAGTGGAATGGATGTAGGAGTTGTTCGTGCAAGATTTCATGGACTGAGCTTTTGGAAATATTTTCCTGCGATGGAATTAACCTGACGCTTATATCAGGATTATTATCAACCGCAGCCAAAACATGAACTTCAGCTCTAGGAGTTCGAGTCCTTCGTTGGCGACCGACATCAAACCTCCTGGCCTTAAAAGAGCCAAACTCACCTAATCGCTGATGGATAGCACTCAACAACTGCGATCGTGGAATATCCTTCTATTTGGAAACGCATCTCGGTACAAACGTCTTGCTCTTGATGAATTTTCCACAGCTAAGCCATGATAATAATGAATAATAATAATAATTTATAATAATTATTATTATTTATTTTATCAGTTTTAATCACGATACTTATTACACACAAATGATCACAACAGAATAATTCACATGAACATGATCTGTCAAAAGTGGCTAAGGTATCTTCAAGCTTCTGTTTTCAAAGCATTCTTTGGAAATCGTACAAATCAGTTTAGCGCAGCGTTTTTCTCAGAATCGGTTCATTTTATCGTATCGCAACAAAAGATACTTTTTTGAATAATTTTTGATGCTATGTAACATGGTGCTGTTTAAGTTCATAAATTGGTGAAAACAAAAAAGTTGTGGGCCATAGATCGCAGGTTAAGGTTAGGTTAGGCCCTTTGGCTCTGGAGTATTCGCATCACATTAGGAACATTAATCTACAAGGGCACTAGTAATACATGTAATAGGCGCCAACTCCTCTTCCTCACCGAAACCCAAATCAGTGCCAAAACAGCCACTAATCACCTTAACTTCCCAGGGTACGAACTCCTTACTTCCTTTAGATTGCATGGAGGCGTGTGCGCATACGTCCGTAGCAATATACCCTGCACTAGTCCTCACAATTTAGAAGTTGGAAGAAAATACCTACTTTGGATGAAACTCTCTCTCAGGGCTGCAACTAAATTCATCTGTTGCATTTACCGGTCACCTTCTGACGACAACTCTGTCCAGCTCTTTGACTACCTTTCTGAAAAAACCGACCATATGATTTCTGAATATCCTTCCTCCGAGGTCACTATTCTTGGTGACTTCAACGTCCATAATAAGGAATGGCTAGGATCTTCAAAAACCGATCCACAAGGGAGAGCAGCGGATGCCTTTGCAGTCAGCAACTCTTTAGCCAATATGGTTCAGCAACCTACTTACTTTCCTCGCATCCCAACACACAGCTCAAATCCCTTGGATCTCCTTCTTACTACAAATCCCGAATACTACAAAATATCAGTCACCGCCCCCCTCGGTCGCTCAGACCATGGCATGGTCACCGCTTCCTGCTATATGCAACCCGAGGTCACACAGACATCACACCCACGTATCGTTTGGCACTACAACTCCGCGAACTGGGACGAAATGCGAGATTACTTTTCCTCATTTCTATGGGAGTCTGTCTGCTTCATTCATCATGACCCCTCTGATATCTCACAAAACGTCACCGAAATTATCCAAACTGGTATGGAATTATTTATTACACGTACACAGAAAATCTCTTCAGCCACTCAAAAGCCCTGGTTCTCTAAATCTTGTGACAAGGCCAGACTTGAAAAGGTCAAAGCTCACAAAACGCTTCTACACAATCCCAGTCAAGAAAACCGTCAAGCATTTAACGACGCAGGAAACCGCTATGTCCGCATTCTTTCTGAGGCAAAAAACTCGTTTAATAACCACATCAAAAACAAAGTCCTCTTAAGCTCCGATGGCAGCAAACCCCTCTGGACTCTTGCTAAATCTATTGGGAATAATTTCTGCAAGAGCACGTTCCCACCTCTTGTCTCAGGGGATGAGATTGTTTCTACCGCCCTGGGCAAGGCTAAACCTTTTGCCTCGTTGTTCGCCGGCAATTCTACTCTCAACCCACCTCCAAATGTTCAACCACCAACGGTCCCCAATGTCGCGCATAAAATGACCGATATCATTTTCAAAACTAAAAGGTACGAAAGATGCTCTCTTCTCTTAATACCAGGAAAGCCTCTGACCTTGACGAGATCCCAGCAATTGTTCTCAAAAAATGCGCACCAGAACTTGCTCCTGTCCTGACTCGTCTGTTTCAGACATCTTATAATAGAGGCATATTCCCTAGTAACTGGAAAACTGCTCGAGTACAACCCGTGCCCAAGAAAGGATCCAAAGCGCTTCCTAGCACCTACATGCCTATTTCCCTTCTTTCAGTTATTTCTAAAGTGATAGAAAAGTATATAAACATCGAATTACTAAAATTTATTGAAAAACACATGCTAATCCACGACAGGCAGTATGAATTCTGTCAGCGCAGATCAACTGCCAACCTTCTTTCCTTTGTCACCCATTCTTGAAACAAATCTATGGAACTACACGGTGAATCCCAGATTGTCGCTCTAGACATATCCAAAGCATTCGACCTAAACTTCCGGCCTATGGCCTACCACCAAAACTCTGTACCTGGACAGCAAACTTCCTCTCCAACCAGAGCATTTCTGTTGTTGTGGATGGCCATTCCTCTAAACTATATCCAATTATTGCAGGATTTCCTCAAGGTTCAGCTTTAGCCCCTACTTTGTTTCTTCTCCACATCAATGACCTCTTCTCTAGCACATCCAATCCAGTTCACAGTTACGCGGACGACAGCACCCTCCACTCAAATATACAATATTCTAAGCCTGTCTCTTTGGCTCAATTAGATGAGGATCGCAGACACATGGAGGGTTCTGTCTCCGTGGATCTCCAAAAAATATTAGACCGGGAAAGTAGAAATCTTGTACAATTTAACCCCACCAAATCTCAGTCTTGCTTTCTTTCTCATAAAAGATACACCAGCCCTAGACCCATCACAATGAACAACCAAGCTATTCAAAGTAATGAGTCCTTTTCACTTGTTGGCATTTCTGTGGATCGAAATCTCAATTGGCACCAACATGTCACATCAATTGCAGAAGCGGCTGCTAAGAAATTAGGTTTCCTCTTCCGGGCTCGCAAATACTTTTCACCAGCTAATCTCTATACCTTATATACTTCACAAATAAGGCCAAACCTCGAATACTGCTCCCACATCTGGGATGCTGCTGCCGCTTCTACACTCGCTATCCTGGACTCAATTCAGAAGGTACGTCTCATTGGTGACCCTACCCTCACCCAAAGGCTGCCATTCCTTGCCCACCGACGTTTTACTGTCCAGGTCACCAGACATAGAACACAACTTCCAAGTTGTGGAATTCCTTGCCGGCGCATGTTTTTCCTTCTCCTCCGAACCTCCAAACCTTCAAGTCCAGAAATAACAAGTTGCCTCCTCCTTGTCGATACCCACGGTACGATAGTATTTAGGCTGTAAGCCCTCGTGGTTGAAAAAAAAGTGTCTAAGGCAACTTTAAGTTTCTGTTTTCAAAGCATTCTTTGTATCGTACAAATCAGTTTAGCGCAGCGATTTTCTCAGAATCGGTTCATTTTATCGTATCGCAACAAGATATACTTTTTTGAATAATTTTTTATGCTATTTAACAGGGTGCTGTTTAAGTTGATAAATTGGTGAAAACCAAAAAGTTGTGTGCAATAAATCGAAGGTTAAGGTCAGGTTAGGCCCTTTAGCTCTGGAGTACTCACATCATATTTGTGTGTGTGTTTTGTTTCTTTAACGTCGGCCTATTTCCGCGACTATGGCCAATTACCGACGCCAGGGAGCAGTTTCACCTCACTATCCTGGAAATTTTGCCGAACCCCTGTCTTTCTGTAAGGAGGGTAGGGATCTTTAACGTGCCCAACATCGCATGGACACGGGACCGACGGCTTTACGCCCCCTCCGAAGGGCGGAACGTGCAGACATTCAACTTGCTCAAATACAATGCCAGAACCTCGGTTGATGTTAATTTTACAGTTTGTACTGAAAAAGTGAAAGGAGTACGCCGGGATCGAACCCAGTACCCTTCGGTTCAAAGGCACACGTTCTTACCTCTGAACCACCGAGGTCCTCACATCATATTTGGTACATTAATCTACAAGGGCACTAGTAATACATGTCAAGGAATTAAAAAAAAATCACTAATAAAAAAAATAACTAAAGAAAATTAAAAAATTATTTTTTTGACACCTGTATCTCCGTTAATATTGAGTTTTCTAAAAAAAATTTATAAGACTTTGTGGCGCTAATTTCTCGTGAGGAATCCTTCCCTGAAGTCTTGACGCATAATTTCCGGACACCTCTATAATTATTTACAGCTAACTGTACCTATAAGACCTGGATCGCCCGTTATTTTAGTAATGTTTCTTTCAATATTCTTACTGATGTAAGTAAAAGTGGTTTAAACAAAGAGGTTGTATTACAACCTCTTTGGGTTTAAACAAACTAAGGAATTTTTATATAATAACATCGGAATTGCTGTAGTGTTTAAATGTAACAGACTCCAGAAATAGTCGTAGATGAGAGTGATATACAATTCTTGACTTAAGTAAATAAGAAGATACGTAGGTACCTCATTATTTCTGTGTTTACGTGTTTCTGATATAATGAATCCAGATCGATGAGTGAATTCTCACAAAATGTCAAGTGTGAAATAAATAAATACTTAATGATTATACATAATGATACATTCGAGCGGCAATAAACTTCAACAACTGAATGTGAATGTATTTTTAGGAAAAATTGGTTCAGACATATTCTGAGACATTACTTTCTGACATCATTGTTGATAGACACATACTTGAGAAAAGGGAAGGGAATAGGCCAAGAGAAAGGTTTCTTATTAATCTATCTCATTTGGTGAAGATTCGACGAAATTAAAAAGCGGCTGGGAACAGAAAGTCGATGGTTGCAACATCGCCTTAAAATTATAATATGATGGGCTTTGTGGAAAAACAGTACAAGTGGCATTTAAGCAGGTGAAACAAGTCTAGTTTGATCACCATTTCTCTAACTTTTGGATATATTCATAATATAGTACATTTTCCCTTTCAAAGAAGGCGGTACCAATGCTTAACAAAATTGCTTAACAAAAAGTCAATCCAAAATCTGCACTTTGTGCAAAATGTCACTTGTACTACTTTTCCTCCCCTGAGCCCCCTATATGATAACGCCATTAAATGTCCATTGGATATCCATGTATATCCATTGGATATCCTGGATATCCATCATGAATATTTATTGGACATCTAATGGACGTCCGTGTGCTGTGTGGGTTCCTGGTTAAATAGATCTCATTTCATATTCCTTGGCACTAAAGCTACATAATTTTAAAAACTCACCAATACCCATATGCAAAACATCACTTAACGAATAATTTTCATTTAAATAAACTTCTTGCAATATAATGTCTGTATGATTAGTACCGTTAGAAAACTTGCTGTCTTCCTTGTCATAGTATTTTGAGAATTCTAAAACCGAGTCTGCATCACCATGCATATATGGTGACGCTCTTCTTGCTCCAAGATGAGGTTTTCCATCCCACATAAAGATATAATAAATAGAAAGCAATATTGCTGCCATCGACACACTCAAAACATATGCTAGGACAGTTAGCACCCTAATAATCTTTGTTTGGGGTTTTGGTTCAAATAGGTTTATATTTTCCTGCAATGTGTCCTGATTTGTTTCGGATATATTATCAGGATTATCTATCTCTTCTTGCGATGACATTCTTATTGATATTATTTTAAAATATTAATATGTAATTTCTTTGTTGCTTATCAGTTATTAGGCGTGTCCTAAGCCTATGAATAAAATCTTAATCGATGTCGAATTAAAGAGAAAATGCCAAATTATATGTTTCCTATCTGTTGTTAGCTATAGCATATTTAAAACTAATATTTATGTTTTATGCATTCCATCATAAATTTGCTTCTACTTTATTTTCTTAGATCAGTCAGACCTAGACTTTTTAACAGCCAATAACTTTCCACTTTTTTCCAACTGACTGAAAAATAATGAAAAAAATTATATTTACATACATATTATATTTTATAGTCAAACTAAAACACACGGTTAATAGATAAAACAATTGCGATAACTGATTTTGACACAATTTGATTTAAATTAAGTTACTACGGTTTGTTAAGCATTTTAGTGAATTTTCTTTAAAAAATTCTTTAATGAGGACCTCCTGACTTTTGAATTTTGAAAAAAATTTCTTCAAATGAGCGCGAACCCCCCTAGAACCCATATCCAGGGTCACTTACAATTTTTATATGTTTATGTTTATGTTTATGTATGTATATATATATATATATATATATATATATATATATATATATATATATATATATATATATATATATATATATATATATATATATATAGTATCTATCACACCGATAACTCAAAAAATAATGGGCCGATTTTGATCAAATTTGGTACATACCCCCCTTTTACAAGTGGCCTGGATATAAGTCCGTTAGTCAGGAAAATCGGCCCAGGTTATCCCGGAAAATTTTGTGTTTTCTTTGGAAAAAAATTTATGTCTGCGGTAATAATAAAGTAGCCAAATGGTGCGATGGTTTATGTTATGAAGAGTACCTTATGTACCAAAATTCAGATCTCTATGTTATAAGACAAAAAAGTTAGACGTACATAAATTTTTAATTAATTAAATCTGATTCAAGAAAGTTAAAACGTCAAACTTGATAATTATGATGGTAGAAGTACGAATGTGAGTGAAAAGTACGACAAGAAATGACTAACAAGCTCCTAGATATGTGTCTAAGTCGTTATTTTCTTTTATTTCGATAAAACATGAGCAAAAAATCCGTTGTAAATCAAAATTGTTTTGTGTAAATAGTAGACGTTAGACGATTAACATGTATTACGGGATATACTTGCTAGTACATACATGCCGAGCGTAGCCAAGTTGGCTAAGGCGTGTACATCGGATAATGGACTCCTACATGACGAGTTCTAATCCTAGTGAGTGACTTTACTTTTTGTCATTTTTTTTTAAATTGTCATTTCACTTTACCGTTATCTAATCCGATTGTTGTTATTCCGATGAGTTTTTAGCGAGTTTTTCTATAAAAAATAATCTGATAGAGGAGATGAAAGTTTTAAGACTTAACTCAATTTGAACAGCATATCTGGTTGTTTGTTCTTGCCCTAACTTAACGAAACCGTTCCATATTTAATACAGTCGTAGACTTTTCCCGTGGCTTCACAAGTGCACAATCGAACTAGTTTTTGCAAACAAAACAACAAAAGAGGTTTTTTAAAACCAATTTGTACTTATCCGCGAAGCTCATTATGTTATTTTTCTTTAATTTAGTACCCACGCTGCGTTTACATAGGTGTTACCATGGTTCAAGATTCAAGATTCTAGCTTAATAGGAAATTGAGTTATCGGATTTCAAATATTTTTACAAACATTCTCTACCATTATGTATTTGCTGCATCCAGACCTTTTTCAACACTTATTTACTGTTGCTGTATACACAATTTTTGAAAATGATGAAATATTAGAGCTCTCTTTGTAAGACTGACAAACAAGGCAAACTCAATTTAATTTTTGGAAAACTATTCTAAGAAATGAAATGGGGTAACAATTTAAACATAAATTGAAAATTTTGGTTCGGTGCTTCGTCGCAAGGGCCCCCCTTCCACTTCTGCATGTCTACAATTACCCTCAACAAGAACAATGTAAACAAGACAAATTACTTGGGAACAACCCGCAAGAGAGTTGCGGGACCTGCGGTATAGGTGCAAAATGGGATAAAGACAGCGTATAGAGGTCCAACTAAGTTGTTTTTTTCGCACTTTCCGCTCACATTTCCTTTTTATCTCACTCTCTCCTTTACGAAAATTCTCTACCATACAAACACTTATTTACTATTGCTGTATCCACACTTTTTGAGAATGAAATAAATAAATATAACCAATACTAAATTTTGAAATTAAAATTTTAATAATTTACACTGGACATCGGTTTATAGGTATAATTTAAACTACTGTAAGATATTATGCAGTTTCATTTACCTCAAATTTTCCATAGACTACATGAAGAGCCAATAAAAACAAAAAGTAAACAATAAGTACCTTATTCTAAGATTCTAACCTCTCACCGCCACCGTGCCTTGTACGCCAACCCCTATCATTATAAGGCTAGATGTGTGTGTTTTGTTTCTTTAACGTCGGCCTATCTCCGCGACTATGGCCAATCACCGACGCCAGGCAGCACCTCACTATCCTGGAAATTTTGCCGAAACCCTGCCTTTCTGTAAGGAGGGTAGGGATCTTTAACGTGTCAAACATCGCATGGACACGGGACCGACGGCTTTACGCCCCCTCTGAAGGGCGGAACGTGCAGACATTCAACTTGCTAAAATACAATGCCAGAACCTCGGTTGATGTTAATTTTACAGTTTGTACTGAAAAGGTGAAAGGAGTACCCTGGGAACGAATCCAGTACCCTTCGGTTCAGAGGCACACGTTCTTACCCCTGAACCACCGAGGTTCTAGGCTAGATGTATTCTCACCATAATTAGAACCGCAGACCGGTTTCGCTCTAATTATAGCTCGTCAGTACGGTATACTAAATAGAGCGAGAACAGACCTATAAAGTAATCGGCTATGGTAGCCAGCATCCTAGGGCATTGTGAGATGTACGACAGGGTCTAGGTCTAGGTGCTGCACCAATATCTAGTTCAAGGTAACCCGTACGCAGTGGCGTACTTATTTTCTTTCTAAAATGGACGTAACTCTTTTTCTAATTGTTTGACATAGAAAAAATGCATTAGTAGGCCTTCGTCAGGTGACATTGATAACAATTTTCTCAACATGTATAAAGTTTTTCATCTTACATCTTTTAATCTTTTGTTCATCAAAATCGAATTATAAATACAAAAGTTACAGGGGTGTTTCCATCTTAAATGGGCCACACTGTACATTATATATATATATATATATATATATATATATATATATATATATATATATATATATATATATATATATATATATATATATATATATATATATATATATATTAGATACTTTATTTGTTTGTGATTTCTTATTGGTTTGCGCGGACTGCAGTTTCGAACTGTCCCGGTTCATCATCAGCACGCTACTGACTTTTATCGCTCCTGCCTGGTCTACGTCTGAGATTGTACGTGGCGCATGCGCCGTGAGCTTTTATTGGTCGGTTTCCTGTTCTCTGATTGGTTGTGCCTTCGGACTGTGTCGTGTGTATCGGTCTCTAGTTTTGATCACTGTGGTTTGATAATTTGTCTATTTGTATGGCATTTATTAAGTTTTGTTTAAATGTTTGTACTTGAATTTGTTCTGGCATTAATTGTTTCCTATTGTTTGTTTGTTGAATGTAGTATTGTTCCCAGATTTCCATTTTTTGTGGTCTTTAACATGTTTCATTAGTTGTAATTGGGTGATGTATGGTTTTCTGTGTTTTGTGTTGTGAATGTGTGTAGCTACGTTTGATTTGTAGCTAGGTATGTGGATTTTATCTAATGCTGTTATATGTTCCTTGAATCTTGTTTCTATTGATTTTTTTGTCATTCCTATATATTTTTTATTGCATGTGTTACATTCTATTTGATATATTAAACATCATAAAAAACACACGACAATATTCAACCAAAAAACAACACATTATTATAACAACAACCCTAAAGCACCACCAATGACAGGAATAATACAAATACACAAAACGGAATATTCAATAAGACCACTCATCAACTTCAAAAATGCACAAATAAAGTGTATATTTAAAAGTGATTACAGTGTAGTGCAATATTACTAAAGATATATATATATATATATATATATATATATATATATATATATATATATATATATATATATAACTCTTGTATTTATAATTCGATTCTGATAAGCTAAAGATCAAAAGATATAGAATATATGATAACAGATATAAGATGGAAAACTCTATAAATGATGTGAAAATTGTTTTCTATGTCATCTGACCAAGGCCTACTAATGCAGTTTTTCTATGTCAAAAAAATGGTGGAAAGGGTTAGGGCCGTTGTTAGGAGGTAAATAGGTAGGACAGTGAATTCGGCATCCCTCAAAATAGATATATACCTACCAAATTTCATCAAAAAGAAGGTTAGTTACCATTTGAGAGAAGTTTATTTGTGTGACCCTTTTAGTATGGAAACACCCCTGTAACTTTATTTATAACGAATTTTTTTAACGAGATCTCAAAAATAGTGAATGAAGAAGTCTATAGACCCTATGAAAATTGTTTCATATGCCATTCGATCACGGCCTACTAAAACATATTTTCATATGTCACTGCATTTATAAACTTTTTTTCTTCAAGTTTTGAGATGTTATTGTTGTCATAAAAGTTATTTTTTGATGAAATTTGTTAGATAACACCTTTAAAAAATGGTAAATCCAGTGGCGTACTTATTTTTTCCTAAAACCCACCCTAAATCTTTCTTATATATTTTGACATATAAAAATAGTTTAAGTAGGCCTTGATCGAATGGCATACGAAAAAATTTTCACAAGATCTATAGACTTCATTCTCTATCTTTTGAGATCTCGTTAAGAACATCGCGTTATAAATATAAAAGTTATAGGGGTCATCCATATTAAAAGAGTCGCATAAGCAAACTTTTCTCAAATGGTCAATAATTCTTCTTTTCGAATGAAATTTGGTATATATCTATTTTGAGAGATGCCACATTCACTGGCGTACTTATTTTTCTCCTAAAAACGGCCCTAGACCTTTTTCCCATTTTTTGACATAGAAAAACTGCATTAGTAGGCCTTGGTCAGTTGATATAGAGAACAATTTTCACAGCATTTATACAGCTATTATATATTTTGGTCTTTTGCTCATCAAAATCAAATTTAAAATACAAAAGTTACAGGGGTGTTTCCATTTTAAATTGGCCACACTATATATATATATATATATATATATATATATATATATATATATATATATATATATATATATATATATATATATATATATATATATAGTGTGGCCAATTTAAAATGGAAACATATATATATATATATATATATATATATATATATATATATATATATATATATATATATATATATATATATATATTGTAATGGGCGAGAAAATTGACTAATAAAACCATTGATAATCAAGCTGAATTAACCCTTAGATGGGTAAATTATTCGCTTGGATGTTTTCTTTTGTGTGTCTGAATTTAATTCTGATCCACATTTTTATTAACTCTGTCCTATGGTCGGGAGGTATGTAAGTGAATGAAAACACCCCATCAGGTACGGTCGAAGTTTTATAATTATGTCAGCCGGCAGGCGTGAGCTCTGAGAGTCAGAGATAAGTCGCCGAAATTTCCAGAGGTCCATGGTAAATATACTAGGGTACCTCGAGTATTCAACAGGCCACAGTGGGGTATCTTAATAAACGAAAATATTCCCGATGTAATTAAATTGTCTCGCATTATAAGGGTGATTTTAGTTAAAAAACAAAGCAATGCGTAAAATGACCACCGTCTGGATATTCTCGAGCAGACAGGTCTGTTTAATGTCTCATAGTGTGAAACAAACAAAAATAACATTCTCACGCATTGTATGTAAAAGGTCATGAGCCAGACGGAGATCCACTTGTCTAGAGGCAGCTTAATTATCTTATCTTAACTGTCGAGTGCTTTTCTCTGGTGTTAAAGGGCACAAAAGGCACGTCTGTCTTATACAGACATCTGGCTAAATAATAAAGAATGGAGTTTAATAGAGGGACACCTGCTGGCTGTATAACTATGTGAAATATGACATCTTAAAACTGCCAATATCTAGGGCAATACTAATGTCAATTATAGGTCATTGCAAATATGCTAATATTTACTGCAGAAAGGCAACAGACGAAATTCCGATAGAGAGAGAGAGAATGTCTTTTGCCGTCTGAAGTTCTTAAATGTCATTAGAAACGCATCCACGAGTATTATTAGCTATGTGATAATTATTTTTGCAATATCATTTTCTCTTCCGAAACTTCCACGAATTTAGTTCTTGAGTGGGCAGGCATTTGAACGTCATTTATCAGTCGATATTTTCGTTGTAAATAAACGAGAAGCACAGAAGTATATTTCATTTACAAATCGTTTTCCCAGCATTCACATGACCACAGGGCTTGCACTAATTAAATACAGACTATATCGGCGATGGGCTGTCCTGCAACACCTTAAGCATTTGGAAAATCTAATTTGAAAAGGGAATGTAATTTTAACTTGTATTACAGTCGTATGTCAAATAAGTTCACATATAAAAATAAAACAGGACACGAAACATTTTATGTACATTTTTATTAACGTAAGAGATTTTAATATTGCTTTGGTGTCATATGCACAATGAGGACATTATTCTGTGTTTTGCTTATTAAAAGTGTGTACGTAGCATACTATTACTATTTACATAGATTTAAGGTGTCATTGCATGAATATAAATGCCGGCTACGAGCGAATTAACAGCAAGTAAGGGTGCACAGGTAAACTTGCAGAATGGGTTTCACAAGTTGACTAATGATTGTTTACAATTGTAATTTAAAATAAAATAAGAATAATGATAATAATAATAAGCTCTGAAAACAGTGTGTACAGGAGGATTTCTATGTGGGACGTGTACACATGATAGAGGGGAGGCACGCTACAAATCATAAGCGGGACGCAATAAGGTCGATTATGGTACAAACGTTTGAAATGCTGTCGACTTTAACAACAGGGCCTGCATTATAATTCATTACACGGGAAGGGGAATGAAAACCGATATAAATACGCGGATGATTTTAGGCTAGAATCAGACATTCTTTGGTCTTCAAAGAGTGTCCTTCTCCGGGAACCTACCTTGCCTAGGAGAGCATATCTTGTGATAAGCATCACGTGCCTGAATCCTCGCACTGGTGTCAAAGCAAGAAAACTCGACTGGCCTTCCTTTTCGCGATATTCAGCAACCTACCTTGCCTAGGAGAGCATATCTTGTGATAAGCATCACGTGCCTGAATCCTCGCACTGGTGTCAAAGCAAGAAAACTCGACTGGCCTTCCTTTTCGCGATATTCAGCAACCTACCTTGCCTAGGAGAGCATATCTTGTGATAATCATCACGTGCCTGAATCCTCGCACTGGTGTCAAAGCAAGGAAACTCGACTGGCCTTCCTTTTCGCGATATTCAGCAACCTACCTTGCCTAGGAGAGCATATCTTGTGATAAGCATCACGTGCCTGAATCCCCGCACTGGTGTCAAAGCAAGAAAACTCGACTGGCCTTCCTTTTCGCGATATTCAGCAACCTACCTTGCCTAGGAGCGCATATCTTGTGATAAGCATCACGTGCCTGAATCCTCGCACTGGTGTCAAAGCAAGAAAACTTGACTGGCCTTCCTTCTCGCGATATTAAAAACCTACCTTGACTCGAAGAGCAATCTTGTGACAAACGCTAACGTGGCAGAACTCGCGCACTAGCGTCGAAACGGAGAACTCGGCTAGCATTCCCCGCGAGACAACCGCCCACAATACTAGGGAACTTGCCAAGCACCAAATACTAGTGCCAAATTCCCACACGCGGTAAAAGAGGCAGGGGATCTTCTTTCTCTGAAAAAGCCTCCATCTCGCCTCAGTGCAAGGAAACACCTGACGCAGTTCTATTTCTCGGGTCTGTTTTTCCTATCCGGAAACCCAGAATGTGGGAACCGTCCCCTCCGTTAGGCGAAACCCAGGATACGAGCAGCCGCCCCCGAGTGGAGACCATGCAGCAGCCTGACAGACCGGAGAAGGATGCATCAGACGGTGAGTTGAACATTGCTATGATTCGTGCCAATGATCCTGTAAATTTCCCGACCTTCAGCAAAATTTGCGTGCCTTGAAAGTGCTATCTGGGAACAAAGGAGGGGTGCTATGGGGTAGTCATAATAGTACAGGGTCGATACTTTTATTAAACTTGGTGCATCAAAAATTATTTTTAATGGAAATCATTAATACATTTAAGTATTGTCAAAATTTAACTTGTGCAACCTGATCATGAGTTTTGTAGGTTTGCCTGTCCGTACACTATTTAAAGAAATTATTATTTGATGTAAATTGAAACTTTAAAGCTGGAATGTTATTTGCCTTAATTTTAAGCAGGAAAATAATATGTATATTTAAGATGTTGCTAAGCCTAGCGTATTTAAGTTAAGTGAAACACTAAGAGTTTATGTAGTCATTTTAGGGTTACCAGAGTTATTTTTTTTGATTAAGATCAATATCTAGAATAATGTGTGTTTGCATCCTGTGCAGACATTTACCACACGTTGCCAGATCTAATTAGTTTAAAAATTGAGATCATGAACATTACCAGCTGGTGTTTATGTGTATCCTAAGAATGTAAGTTTTGCTCCTACCAAATAGCACTTAATATGTGTGTGTTAGTTTCATGTGCCTAAAAACAATTATACTGCAAAATCTGCACCTATTGACGTCAAAATGTAACAGTTACTGAAAAGTTGAAATGTTTCGGCCCGATTATAATGTTTGTTAGTTTTAAGTATTAATATTTGTGTGTCCAGTGCTTTGAATCTCCGAGCTAGACATCTTGGTCGCGGGGGAATAGATATCTTATTCCATGTCAGCACTCTGAATCTGAAACTTGAAGCCAAATAAAGGGGGGATGTGTCCTGAAGCAAGATACAGGATTTGAGACTAAGAAAATCAAATATAAGGGAAAGGTATGTCTTGAAACAGAAATTAAATTTGAAATGCACCATGAAAGTGGAATATGTCTTGAAGTGAAATGCTGAAAATCTGAAACTAGAATCCAAACAAAAGACAAGGGAAACATGTTAAAAATAGAATACTGAATCTAAGATTGAAATCGAAGTAATTTCCTAGGTATGATGTGATATGCATTTCTGTAGTTTATTAAGGTCCGTAAAATGAGCCTTCATGGCATGGCATTGCTTCCCCTGATGCGTGACAAGATTTGTACAATGTCCAACTCGTAGTTATGTCTGCAAGGGATATCCAGGCGAAGTTTCACTCCATGAAGTGCTAAATTCGAACAAGACCCATAAGGGCCCCTGACACGAATGTCTACGCGTTTTACAAACAAATTAGGCATAATTGGTGTGAAATAGCAACCTGGGGGTCCATAAGTCATTTCAGTTTGCGCGCATATGGTTTCCGCATGAAGGGAAGTGAACGGGAGTCTAGGGTTATTCTCATCAGTAGAGTCGAGCTTATGAAGAAGATAAAAACAGGGGATAACCTTCCCATCACGTACACTGCAGTTTGCTATGTAATTTTTCTGAGTGAAGCAAACGCCGCCTTGGTGAATTTCCCGCTTCTTGATGTGCTAAATTCCGATATAAAAAGACTCATAGAGCAGGCCCCAAAGAGCCACGCGAAAACAACTACATTAAGCATAATAGAAAATGGGAAAGGCAGTCTAGGCGGATGATACTGCCAGTCAAAGAGATAAATTGAAAATTGATGCAATTACGTGAAGGGAAGTGCGCGACACGCCGGACGGATGAGCATCAGGCTTCCGCTGTATTGTGTGTCCTGTTTCCAGTAAAACAAAAAACAAAAAAAATTGGAATAAAAAAAAAAGGGAAAATCTGAAACAAACCATAAATATTATCTGAATCTTCTTATCACTAATCGCACGCCACTGGAACAGGATACGCAGGGTTGTGGAATGTCTGGTGTGCACCGTGCTCGCCTTTCGATGCTCGAGAACGGGTGTTGCATCTTTCACATCTGGTATTAGCAATAGGGGGATCTAGTTCAGAATTATCTGTTTCAAAGAAGCGCCGAGGTGTCTAGCTGGGCAATTTAATCTTTGTATTAAATGGAACTTTGTCTTATGCAATATATTCGATTAAAAGAACGATTGTGTTTCTTTCTTTGTCTCTTTCTCACCATCCTCAATTCATGGCTAGAACTTTTGGTTACTAATACTACATAGGGTCCAGTGGATGATCATAGGCCAAAGTTACTTGTAATAGTGGCCCAGATAACTGTAAAACGCGGGTGAAAGACGTGTGTAAGGTAGGTGATTCTCACTCGCTCTTTTACTGCGCGTGTATATGTTTAGTAGAGTCGGAGCTCAGTGGCGGAGATGATGTAGCGCTTATTCACATGCTGTACCAAACCTTGTTATTGACAACAGTGTTTTTGCACGTGATATTTAGGTGTCATTAAAAAAAAGGGGGGGCTTGTCTTATTATAAATTGGGGGGTAAGGGAGAAATATTACACTACGAGCCGTGACCAGGATAGCAAGTTAATTTGCAGTAAAATTAACGTATTTGCAGTAAAATTAACGTATTTGCAGTAAAATTCACGTAATGTTGCAGTAACTTGGCAAATGATTAATTACGCTTGCAGTTTTTCTGGGTTACTACAAATTCCAAAGTCGCTTAAAAAGCGACTTACACTGATGCATGTGGAGGGATAGCCATGATTTAAAAATTGAGGTTTTGGGGGAGAGAGGGGGAGAGAGAGATGCAATTGAGTTTATTTTGTAATTCTATAGAATACTACCGGTAAATGCCTGTTTCAGGGAACGTAAACATGAACATAGACGATGGATCACGCGAGACGAGTGGAGCCTCGCTGGTGATTGACGAGGCACGCATGGAGGAGGAGCAGGCAGAAGTGGGTATTCGCACTGATAATCAGCCTGTAAACTCGCCACCAAGATATGTGCATAGGGAAGGTAACTTGATGGCAGGAATGTTTGACATAATATTAGAAAGGCAAACGGTTGCATATGAGGCCCAACGAGAGATTCTGTCGCAAGGCATAAATACGTTTACTGAAATGTCGCTCGAGCTGCAGCAGCAGTCTCGATCATTTAGAGAAGGCTTTGAGTCCCTGAGAAATGAAATCCGGGCAAGTACGCAGAACTTCCGAGGCACTCCTCGTGGTGACCGCAGCCCCACAGCATCTATTCCCACTTCCCAGATAGTGGTCTCGCATCCTGAGCCACCCCCTAAATTCTCCAGCACCCGAGAGACAAATCCGGTTCACTTCTTGGAGGATCTGTCTCGATACTTTACAAAAATGCGTACATCTGAGTCGCAAAAGCTTGACATTGTACTGGGATGCCTAGAAGGTCCGACTAGGAACTGGGCAGACATATACTGTACGCAGTGGCTTGAGTACGCGGACTTCCGCCGCGATTTCTTAAATACATTTTGGTCTTCGCTTGAACAAGATAAGCTTAGGCACATGATACGAACGACCATTTGGTCAGAGAGACACAGTATGTCGGAGCATTTCGCCTACTATGTAAGTTTGGCTAGGCTACTCACCACCCCAATTCCAGAGGGGAACTTGGTGGAACAACTCATGCGCCACTTTCCGGTGCAGGTACAGTCGCTATGGCAGTTAACGGGTCAGGGATCCCTAACCAAGGCGGCTGAATTCTTAAAGTGTCAGGAAGACATAGTGAACTTCCGGAAGAATTCCCCGATGAGGTTGAACCGAGACGAACACGTGCGGGTCCACCATACGAGACCTGCCCAAGCTGCGCCCTATTCCGTGCCCGATAATCGCCATTCCCGCCATGTGAATGCGATACAGTTCACTCCGGCGTCGGGAAACTCCAACGAGTCGAACTAGATGGGCCACCTTCTTCGACTTGCTCACAGCCCTGGCCCACAGGCACCTCTACGAGTAGGAGACTGTCCGTTTACAATAAAGGTTATGAAATATTGCGTAAAATGGGATGGGAGGATTGGAATGGATTGGGTAAGTTTCATCAAGGGATCTTAGACCCGGTAAATGTAGTGGATACGAGCGGTAAGCGGCGTTCAAGTAAGGATAAGCTGACAGTGGCACATGTGTCTGCCCAATCCATTTTGAAGCCCAACACGTTTCGACTACCGGAGGTCATTGTTCAGATCGGTGAGGAAAAGATTGCTGCTCTCATTGACTCGGGCGCTGAGGTCAATGCGATCTCCGATGAATTGGCTGACAGACTGCAGAAGACAATGCGGCAAGTACCGGTGCTTCCAGTGAAATCACTACAAATACAAGGAGCGTTCAGCAAGAAATCGAGGCGAATAACACGCCAGATGTTTCTCACGATGCAAATTGGGGGCAGGAATTACGAGGTCTGCTGTCTCGTCATTCCAGAGCTAGTAAGACCATTGATACTCGGGATTGACTGGCTGGTCACGAACAAATGTATACTGTCACTGGAGGAGCGCAAGTTGACAATACAGGGTGAGAATGGCGTGGTATGTGTACCAGTCTCAGTAAGGTCTGGGGACACATCTGACAATATAGGGGACATCCAATTAATATGCAAAGATATTATGACATGTCAAGTCCTTGGATCTAGAAGCAGAGAGACACTAATCCATGAGAAGTCAGCTGCAGCTCATCTGCCGGAAGCCGAAAAGAAGCTCTTGAAGCAATTACTGCTCAGATATGCGGAGGCATTCCAGGATAGGCCCGGACTGACGCATCTCTACACGCAACAGCTGAAACTCAAGGATAATGTGCCCGTAATGAGGCGAAGCTATCCCGTGCCATTCACTTTAAGGCCGATGGTAGAGAAGAAGTTAGCTGAAATGGAAAAGATGGGCGTGATTGAGAGGGCTGCGTCTCCCTACTGTAGTCCCATGACTGTCGTGAAGAAGAAGTCGGGAGACATCCGGATATGTCTTGACGCAAGGGCGATCAATGAAAGATTAGTGGCTGATATGGAGGCCCCACCTAGAACTGAAGAATTGCTTCAGCGTTTCCATAACTGCAAATACCTGTCGAGCATTGATTTGGTGTCGTCGTACTGGCAGATTCCACTGACGCCGGAGAGTCGGGCCTGCACTGCATTCTCATACAATGGTCGCACGTACGTTTATAAGGTGATGGCTTTTGGACTTAAGACAGCTACGAGTGGATTCAGCAGGTGCATGGACATTGTACTCGGGCCGGATGTGCGTTCTTTTGCGGTAAACTACATTGACGACCTACTGGTTGCCAGCGAAAACTTTTCCGACCATCTATCACACCTGGCTCAAGTGTTTCAGAAACTCCTGAATGGAGGAATGACGGTCAACCTGGACAAGTCGAATTTTGTTAAGGAAAGTGTACCATTTCTTGGCCACATCCTGACCCCTGGCGGAATACGCATGGACCAGGAAAAATTGGTAGCTATTAGGCAGTTTCCCGTACCGAGAAACGTAAAGCAATTGCGCGGCTTCCTAGGCCTATGTCAGTTTTATAAGCGCTTCTGTCCACACTACAGTGAACATACTCGTGGTTTGAGGCACTTGCTCAAGAAAGGAGTAAGATGGGCATGGGGTAAGGAGGAGGAAATGTGCTTTCAGAAGTTAAAAGAGAAATTCATCGAAAGGGTTATGCTCATACATCCTGATCTAACCAAGGAATTTGTTTTGGACACGGACAGCTCGTATTATGGTTTAGGCGGAGTGCTTTACCAACCACAGTCAGATGGGGAAGTTGGTGTAGTGGCATTTCTGAGTCGGAGCCTTCAGGGGCCCGAACTAAATTACACAACCACAGAAAAGGAGTTATTGGCAATTGTGTACGCATTGCAGAAGTGTAGGGTGTACTTGTTGGGCAACAAAATTACCGTAAGAACTGACCACAAAGCACTGACATTCCTCAAACACTGTAAGTTCACCAACGACAGAATGCTGAGGTGGCAATTGTTCCTGCAGCAATTTGACTTGAGGGTTGAGCACATACAGGGTAGTAAAAACAAAGTAGCAGACTTTCTTTCGAGGAATCCAGCAGCCGAGGCAGAGAATATTCAGCAGACAGGCCAAGTAACTATTGCCACGTTTATGGTCGATGATACGCCACTACTACTAGGAGACCTGCGACGACTGAGGGAGTTGCAGAGGCAGGATCCCGACATAAACGAGATCATATTGGCCAAGGAAAATGAGCAGAATAGTGACATCCAGCAGGATAACACCGGGTATTGTTATGCAATAGAAGACGGAGTGTTGCTTTTCCGGGATAAGTTCCGAGGTACTTCCACGATAGTGACCCCACATGACTTGCGTGATAGGCTTGTATGGCACTACCACTTTGAACTAGGACATTTTGGCCCATCGAAGGTATATACAGTGATGCGTGAGGTATTTCACTGGAAGGACATGAGGAATCACGTGAGACGCCTACTCAAGGGATGTGACTTGTGCCAGAAGACAAAGCGGCGAAATCGAAACTTTGAAGGCATAATGCGTCCCATCATTACAAGTGAGATAGTCGCGGTGGACTTTTTCGGGCCCCTTCCCACAGCCGAGGGCGGTTTCAAGTACATTTTCCTCATGGTTGATGTTTTCTCGAAGTTCGTCAAGTTGTTTCCCCTGCGCAGAGCCACCACAGCTGCCGCACTGAAGTGCTTGCGAAACGGTCTTATGCAAGTAATGAAGGTAGAACGGATCCTGTCAGATCATGGGACGCAGTTCACGTCACAACGCTGGGCAGATGCTCTGAGGGCAATGGACATTCAGCCGGTGTTCTCATCGATACGACACCCAAGTTCGAACCCTGCTGAAAGGTATATGCGAGAGCTAGGCAGATTCTTTCGGGCCTATTGCCATGAATGCCATTCTTCTTGGGCTCGTTATATCTCCAATGTGGAGAATTGCTTCAATTCTGCACCTCACACCAGTACGTCACTGCCCCCAAGTTACGTTGTCACAGGACAGAGACCCGCGCTATCATTAGACTCTGAGTTGAGGAGCTATGTGTCAGAGAATCGACTATCCGCGCAAGAAATAAATAATCGTGTACGTGAGCATCTTAAAAGAATGGCAGAACAAAGAAAGAGGCAGCAGAAGAAACCAACACTAGCTTTTAAAGTCGGAGATTTAGTACTCCTGAAAACGAATACGCCCTCGTGTGCCGCCACTGGACAAACGCATAAGTTCAGCTTGTTGTATGAGGGACCGTTTGTAGTAACCAAGATTGTTCACCCTAACGCGTATGAGATAAGAGACCCAGATGGGACTGCGGCGCTGAGGGGATGCTTCAACACGAGCAATCTGGTGAGATATCATGCTAAGCGATAACGATTTCTTATAAGATAGGGCATGTACCCGTGTAACACTCAGTCTACGACAGAGTAAGATGACGACTAAGCTAGTGCAACGATTCAGAAAGTTATTCGGTGACGACAGCGACACCGAGGCAATGGCCAATGACTTAGTGACCGTAGCCACTAAGTCCGACAAGGTGGTTACCGAGATGGAAAACACCGCTATGATGAAGGAGGGAGTCGATGACACCCTGGTGCTGACGGATCACTGTCTAGAGGAAACCTTCGATGCCGCATTCCAGGGACTGTATGAGAAGGCAGTTCTCGGCTGTACAGAAATAAAAAGGGCCAAGGAGGCACCGCAGGCGAAACGGAGGAAAAAACAAAGACGCGGACGGCGCTCCTCGCGGAAGCGAGCTGAAGAGCATGTAAGAAAACTTCTCATGACACTAAGCTAGGGCTGGGTGCAATCGAAATGGGTGGAATGGGGCAAATTAAAGGAAGAATCGGTGCTTTCACTCGCGGACATAAACAAATCTTGATTCCTGGACAGTCATAACGCGCCCTAACCACGTCCCATGTCTAGGAACTTGAGCTTCAGGTACCATGCCGGACATCTGACAGAATCTCTTGTGAGGGTGTTTAAAAAAAAAAAAAAAGGGGGGGGGGGGGTTTAGTGATCAAAAATTTCTGGACAGCAGGACACCGAGAGGTGTTCGTCATCATGTGACGAGACATGAGTGACGAGAGATCATGCATTTGGACAGGAGGGTGAGTTGAACTATTGTACATTAGTGATTAGTGAAACATGTTTGACATTTCCTGCCACTAGTTGCCTTAGTATTTAAGTTACATTTAAGTTATTATATGAGGGCCGTTTCATTGTTATAGTCACTTAGTTAAGCTTACATTAAGGTGTGTGGAGTGGCTCATTTGTTGTGGTCAGTATGTTGATAATGAGCAGGAATGCTCGGGGCAGCGAAGGGTACGGGCCTGAATTTGGTTATTCATGGCCGGGCAATCTTGTTTTTCGGGCCCAGGTATTTTTCCCACAGTGCAGGACAGGCGCTCGTTTATTTCTGGGTTGTGTGCTTCTGCTGTATAGCTCTTCTCATTGATTTTAAAATTTGTTTTAATTTCTCTTATGCCCTACACGTTGATACCCTTGCAGTCAGTAAACCCTTGTTCCCTACAAAAATGTTAAGCCCCGGTCAGACTAAAGAACCATCCTAACGGATGCACAATAAATTCTTCTTTTCAAGTAGTATAAAAGTCTTCCTGCTAACAGTCCGACTCTCAATGAGGCCAGAAGTTCTAAATTGGCCACGGCGGCAGATTTAAAGTGCCGGTCGTAACGCGCACCTGTTGACCCGCCACCTGTTAAAAGGGAAGCGTGTCTAACAGAGCGAATGAGCTGGTATCACGCGGAGGCATAGGCGTAGTCGCCAGGACACACATAGACGTATGTATGTGGGTATGGGTTTCTCAAGTTTTACACTCCTCAACTTTGTATTTTCGGAGTATGAAACTTCCGGCGGCCATGTAATGGGCGAGAAAATTGACTAATAAAACCATTGATAATCAAGCTGAATTAACCCTTAGATGGGTAAATTATTCGCTTGGATGTTTTCTTTTGTGTGTCTGAATTTAATTCTGATCCACATTTTTATTAACTCTGTCCTATGGTCGGGAGGTATGTAAGTGAATGAAAACACCCCATCAGGTACGGTCGAAGTTTTATAATTATGTCAGCCGGCAGGCGTGAGCTCTGAGAGTCAGAGATAAGTCGCCGAAATTTCCAGAGGTCCATGGTAAATATACTAGGGTACCTCGAGTATTCAACAGGCCACAGTGGGGTATCTTAATAAACGAAAATATTCCCGATGTAATTAAATTGTCTCGCATTATAAGGGTGATTTTAGTTAAAAAACAAAGCAATGCGTAAAATGACCACCGTCTGGATATTCTCGAGCAGACAGGTCTGTTTAATGTCTCATAGTGTGAAACAAACAAAAATAACATTCTCACGCATTGTATGTAAAAGGTCATGAGCCAGACGGAGATCCACTTGTCTAGAGGCAGCTTAATTATCTTATCTTAACTGTCGAGTGCTTTTCTCTGGTGTTAAAGGGCACAAAAGGCACGTCTGTCTTATACAGACATCTGGCTAAATAATAAAGAATGGAGTTTAATAGAGGGACACCTGCTGGCTGTATAACTATGTGAAATATGACATCTTAAAACTGCCAATATCTAGGGCAATACTAATGTCAATTATAGGTCATTGCAAATATGCTAATATTTACTGCAGAAAGGCAACAGACGAAATTCCGATAGAGAGAGAGAGAATGTCTTTTGCCGTCTGAAGTTCTTAAATGTCATTAGAAACGCATCCACGAGTATTATTAGCTATGTGATAATTATTTTTGCAATATCATTTTCTCTTCCGAAACTTCCACGAATTTAGTTCTTGAGTGGGCAGGCATTTGAACGTCATTTATCAGTCGATATTTTCGTTGTAAATAAACGAGAAGCACAGAAGTATATTTCATTTACAAATCGTTTTCCCAGCATTCACATGACCACAGGGCTTGCACTAATTAAATACAGACTATATCGGCGATGGGCTGTCCTGCAACACCTTAAGCATTTGGAAAATCTAATTTGAAAAGGGAATGTAATTTTAACTTGTATTACAGTCGTATGTCAAATAAGTTCACATATAAAAATAAAACAGGACACGAAACATTTTATGTACATTTTTATTAACGTAAGAGATTTTAATATTGCTTTGGTGTCATATGCACAATGAGGACATTATTCTGTGTTTTGCTTATTAAAAGTGTGTACGTAGCATACTATTACTATTTACATAGATTTAAGGTGTCATTGCATGAATATAAATGCCGGCTACGAGCGAATTAACAGCAAGTAAGGGTGCACAGGTAAACTTGCAGAATGGGTTTCACAAGTTGACTAATGATTGTTTACAATTGTAATTTAAAATAAAATAAGAATAATGATAATAATAATAAGCTCTGAAAACAGTGTGTACAGGAGGATTTCTATGTGGGACGTGTACACATGATAGAGGGGAGGCACGCTACAAATCATAAGCGGGACGCAATAAGGTCGATTATGGTACAAACGTTTGAAATGCTGTCGACTTTAACAACAGGGCCTGCATTATAATTCATTACACGGGAAGGGGAATGAAAACCGATATAAATACGCGGATGATTTTAGGCTAGAATCAGACATTCTTTGGTCTTCAAAGAGTGTCCTTCTCCGGGAACCTACCTTGCCTAGGAGAGCATATCTTGTGATAAGCATCACGTGCCTGAATCCTCGCACTGGTGTCAAAGCAAGAAAACTCGACTGGCCTTCCTTTTCGCGATATTCAGCAACCTACCTTGCCTAGGAGAGCATATCTTGTGATAAGCATCACGTGCCTGAATCCTCGCACTGGTGTCAAAGCAAGAAAACTCGACTGGCCTTCCTTTTCGCGATATTCAGCAACCTACCTTGCCTAGGAGAGCATATCTTGTGATAATCATCACGTGCCTGAATCCTCGCACTGGTGTCAAAGCAAGGAAACTCGACTGGCCTTCCTTTTCGCGATATTCAGCAACCTACCTTGCCTAGGAGAGCATATCTTGTGATAAGCATCACGTGCCTGAATCCCCGCACTGGTGTCAAAGCAAGAAAACTCGACTGGCCTTCCTTTTCGCGATATTCAGCAACCTACCTTGCCTAGGAGCGCATATCTTGTGATAAGCATCACGTGCCTGAATCCTCGCACTGGTGTCAAAGCAAGAAAACTTGACTGGCCTTCCTTCTCGCGATATTAAAAACCTACCTTGACTCGAAGAGCAATCTTGTGACAAACGCTAACGTGGCAGAACTCGCGCACTAGCGTCGAAACGGAGAACTCGGCTAGCATTCCCCGCGAGACAACCGCCCACAATACTAGGGAACTTGCCAAGCACCAAATACTAGTGCCAAATTCCCACACGCGGTAAAAGAGGCAGGGGATCTTCTTTCTCTGAAAAAGCCTCCATCTCGCCTCAGTGCAAGGAAACACCTGACGCAGTTCTATTTCTCGGGTCTGTTTTTCCTATCCGGAAACCCAGAATGTGGGAACCGTCCCCTCCGTTAGGCGAAACCCAGGATACGAGCAGCCGCCCCCGAGTGGAGACCATGCAGCAGCCTGACAGACCGGAGAAGGATGCATCAGACGGTGAGTTGAACATTGCTATGATTCGTGCCAATGATCCTGTAAATTTCCCGACCTTCAGCAAAATTTGCGTGCCTTGAAAGTGCTATCTGGGAACAAAGGAGGGGTGCTATGGGGTAGTCATAATAGTACAGGGTCGATACTTTTATTAAACTTGGTGCATCAAAAATTATTTTTAATGGAAATCATTAATACATTTAAGTATTGTCAAAATTTAACTTGTGCAACCTGATCATGAGTTTTGTAGGTTTGCCTGTCCGTACACTATTTAAAGAAATTATTATTTGATGTAAATTGAAACTTTAAAGCTGGAATGTTATTTGCCTTAATTTTAAGCAGGAAAATAATATGTATATTTAAGATGTTGCTAAGCCTAGCGTATTTAAGTTAAGTGAAACACTAAGAGTTTATGTAGTCATTTTAGGGTTACCAGAGTTATTTTTTTTGATTAAGATCAATATCTAGAATAATGTGTGTTTGCATCCTGTGCAGACATTTACCACACGTTGCCAGATCTAATTAGTTTAAAAATTGAGATCATGAACATTACCAGCTGGTGTTTATGTGTATCCTAAGAATGTAAGTTTTGCTCCTACCAAATAGCACTTAATATGTGTGTGTTAGTTTCATGTGCCTAAAAACAATTATACTGCAAAATCTGCACCTATTGACGTCAAAATGTAACAGTTACTGAAAAGTTGAAATGTTTCGGCCCGATTATAATGTTTGTTAGTTTTAAGTATTAATATTTGTGTGTCCAGTGCTTTGAATCTCCGAGCTAGACATCTTGGTCGCGGGGGAATAGATATCTTATTCCATGTCAGCACTCTGAATCTGAAACTTGAAGCCAAATAAAGGGGGGATGTGTCCTGAAGCAAGATACAGGATTTGAGACTAAGAAAATCAAATATAAGGGAAAGGTATGTCTTGAAACAGAAATTAAATTTGAAATGCACCATGAAAGTGGAATATGTCTTGAAGTGAAATGCTGAAAATCTGAAACTAGAATCCAAACAAAAGACAAGGGAAACATGTTAAAAATAGAATACTGAATCTAAGATTGAAATCGAAGTAATTTCCTAGGTATGATGTGATATGCATTTCTGTAGTTTATTAAGGTCCGTAAAATGAGCCTTCATGGCATGGCATTGCTTCCCCTGATGCGTGACAAGATTTGTACAATGTCCAACTCGTAGTTATGTCTGCAAGGGATATCCAGGCGAAGTTTCACTCCATGAAGTGCTAAATTCGAACAAGACCCATAAGGGCCCCTGACACGAATGTCTACGCGTTTTACAAACAAATTAGGCATAATTGGTGTGAAATAGCAACCTGGGGGTCCATAAGTCATTTCAGTTTGCGCGCATATGGTTTCCGCATGAAGGGAAGTGAACGGGAGTCTAGGGTTATTCTCATCAGTAGAGTCGAGCTTATGAAGAAGATAAAAACAGGGGATAACCTTCCCATCACGTACACTGCAGTTTGCTATGTAATTTTTCTGAGTGAAGCAAACGCCGCCTTGGTGAATTTCCCGCTTCTTGATGTGCTAAATTCCGATATAAAAAGACTCATAGAGCAGGCCCCAAAGAGCCACGCGAAAACAACTACATTAAGCATAATAGAAAATGGGAAAGGCAGTCTAGGCGGATGATACTGCCAGTCAAAGAGATAAATTGAAAATTGATGCAATTACGTGAAGGGAAGTGCGCGACACGCCGGACGGATGAGCATCAGGCTTCCGCTGTATTGTGTGTCCTGTTTCCAGTAAAACAAAAAAACAAAAAAAATTGGAATAAAAAAAAAAGGGAAAATCTGAAACAAACCATAAATATTATCTGAATCTTCTTATCACTAATCGCACGCCACTGGAACAGGATACGCAGGGTTGTGGAATGTCTGGTGTGCACCGTGCTCGCCTTTCGATGCTCGAGAACGGGTGTTGCATCTTTCACATCTGGTATTAGCAATAGGGGGATCTAGTTCAGAATTATCTGTTTCAAAGAAGCGCCGAGGTGTCTAGCTGGGCAATTTAATCTTTGTATTAAATGGAACTTTGTCTTATGCAATATATTCGATTAAAAGAACGATTGTGTTTCTTTCTTTGTCTCTTTCTCACCATCCTCAATTCATGGCTAGAACTTTTGGTTACTAATACTACATAGGGTCCAGTGGATGATCATAGGCCAAAGTTACTTGTAATAGTGGCCCAGATAACTGTAAAACGCGGGTGAAAGACGTGTGTAAGGTAGGTGATTCTCACTCGCTCTTTTACTGCGCGTGTATATGTTTAGTAGAGTCGGAGCTCAGTGGCGGAGATGATGTAGCGCTTATTCACATGCTGTACCAAACCTTGTTATTGACAACAGTGTTTTTGCACGTGATATTTAGGTGTCATTAAAAAAAAGGGGGGGCTTGTCTTATTATAAATTGGGGGGTAAGGGAGAAATATTACAATATGTATGTATAAACATATAAAAATTAAAAGTGATATCGGATATGTGTTCTTAGGGGGCCTAGTTCGCGCTCAATTGAAGAACTTTTTTAAAGAAAATTCACTAATAAAGACTGTTGCTTCAAAAAATCTTTAGACGAAAATAGATATAGACATCAACTGTCATTTTTATTATATATTTCTTCTTCTAAAGAACTTTTTGATCAAAACATCATAACATAGCAACGAGTTTTTATTTATAGTCTGGAATGCGTATAAATCAATTCAATTTTCTGATGTCTGACGATGCTGTCAAGGAGCGAAAACGGTTATAGAGAAGAAAACAAACACTTGCGTAGCCAGAGAAGAAGTCTCGAATCTGCACTTAATATGGAACGGTTTCACGAAGTAAGGGCAACAACAATTAATGAATCCAAACCTTTTGTTATAAGACATGTCAGATAAGTGGTATTAAATAACAAATACACATAGCATAGTATATTAAAAAATAACAATAACGCATTTAATAACTTACGGCTAGGTTTTGAGCGAAATTAAATCCTCAAACAACTGTTATTTAAAAACTCTTCTCCGTCTATTTTCGATTTTATAACTCAACTCACTATGGTACAAAAATATAGATTTAGTCCTTCGAGAATCTTATAGCGCCTTATAATTTAACGAGTTTTACATTACTGTAACTACATGTAAATAAATTATACTGTTCGCATCTTCTCACATTTCAGTGTAACACGAATCACACAAGGAATATAATGAAATGACAAGACGCTCGATTATGTGTTTTTATATCAGCCGCGTCGCGACGTCCCTGAATGTTAGCAAACAAAATATTTGCAAAGATCGTCATGTTAAACTCGCGCACACATGCGCATATATTTCTCTCATTTCGAATATTGCTCTGTATCAAGAAACACAACTAATATCTCCGGGATCCACTGCTAATTAATTAATTGACTTGTCAATAAAGAGAGACGGTGATATAACGAACTCCCTAAGCGTGATGACCGATCATCGTTATTATTCAATTAAGTAACTATTAAACTGATATGAGAATATAAGCACATGTGAGTTGAATATGAAAAAACGTCTGGGCGCAGCAAGTGCGTTATAGAAGTGAATTTTCATAAAAATATCTTTAATAGCAAATGAGAGTATACAATTACCGGTATAGCCTATGTAGTAGAAACAATGTAAGTAATATATTTTATCCAAATTACTTATTGTTTGAAAATGTACAAAAATTTTCCGAAAATAAACTTAAATGTTGGTTTCCTAACCAACAAAACTTACGTTAAAAGCAAATTGAGTTATAAAAATTTAAAGGATTTAATGAAAATTCGCTACCAAAACCCACTTACTGGATTTAGATTTTTTTCTTACAAATATGCACCAAAATACTCAGTAAGTGGTGGACGTGCCGCCACCTAGGTGCGGAACTAAGTAGTATGCTGTCACGCCAGCTCCAAATAACACAAAGTGTTAAAAAAATAGAGACTGGATACAGCTAACTAACAATTTAGAAAATTGTCAGCCCTGGCCCATTTCTAAATGCATTAACGAATTTGTTCTACGAAAATTAGCTAAAAATTATAGACCGTTAAACCATAAACTTTACTAAACCTACAGCGAAATCATCAAATAACTAAGCCGACAGCCAAAGCATCAGAGAAAGGGTCTATTTGAAATGAATTTTCTGTAAATATTTGAGTAAAATGAAGGGCAATGACGGTTGAATCTGAAACTTAAGGGTTCGCAGAACACTATTCTTGCAACATTTTCTTTTCACAATCCGTATTTGTTTCACGTTCTTTGCCTAAACATTGCCAATTTTGACGTTTCAAATTGCGAGCTTGACGTTTTGAAAAAACTCCAATTTTTTTCTCTTTAAATGCCTGTAACTTTTTTGTTTTTAAACTTAAACTAAATTTTGGTACATGGTTCACTCTTTATAAAATAAACACGCGTACCAAATTTGGTTGCCCTTACTTTGTTATTTCCGGATATAATTTTTTAGAAAGAAAACACAAAATTTTCCGGGAAAACCTGGGCCGATTTTCCTGGCTGACGAACTTACCAAGCCACTTGCAAAAGGAAGGTAATATATATATATATATATATATATATATATATATATATATATATATATATATATATATATATATATATATATATATATATATATATATATATATATATATATATATATATAGTACGTTTCAGATGGGTTAGCATGAAGGACCAGAGGAACTGTTCTTTGTAGGTACAGATTTGTAATAACTACACGTGGTGAAACAATAACAATTTAATATAAGTTACAAGTTAAAATACAGGGAAATGAATGCTGTGACCCAATAACAATACAACAAAAAGGTGACTTACAGTGGGAGACTGAGATGGGTAGGCTGATAGCTGGGGTCGTCGTCCTCAGGTGGTGGCCACGGTGATGCACTTGTCTAGTTAACAATGCAGACTCACAAGCACGTGGTGCTCTTCCGGCCACGGGTCCGTCGCTCGCTGCAAGCTCACATCACTTCCGGTTAAACCGGAAGTAGGCATCAACTTTGCTAATTTAAATAGAATGCCCTATTTTTTATTGCATATTCGAATTCTCCATAATATTTTGTGAAGATTTATATAAGGCTTTCCTATCCCTATCTTCAACTGTTCCAAAGATATTGTGATTTTTTTACATTTTGCGTAACTTCTATCCTCAGTTATAACACTTTTGCCCAGTTTCACAAAGCCCGATTAAATATTTAACGGACGGTTAGTTAATCAAGGATTAAGACGACCAATCACAGGTTGTGACTCTGGTTTTTGCCATGGCAACTAAATATTTTGAAGCTGTGATTGGTTGTATTAAGCCTTGATTAACTAACCGGCCGTTAAATGTTTAATCAAGCTTTGTGAAACTGGGCATTTGTATTTCACATGTTTTTAAAGATAAAAGGCTGGAATTTAGAATACTATAACTTCTAGGATGAAGCCTTCATATTTTCTACCTAAAGTTAATCTGTACCATACAGAGTGTTTTAAATTTAAAGACCAACTTACAGATATTCAATGTTGCAAGTCATTTTTTTTAAATGGTACCCTGTATATTATTAAAAATTCGAGTTCTAAATTTAATTCTACACCGGTTTCATATAAGTTTTCCTATACCTATCTCTTACGAGTAACTTGCTACTAGAGTTTCTAGATAACAAACTTATTTTCTAGAGAATATACATCACGCTGAACAATAAAGGCAGCTGTGGCTGTCAGAAAACAGAATTTTGACAACACATGAATTCTAAAGCGTCATTTATATTTGAAAGTTAATCTGAGTGTGTTTGTATTACTCACGTTATAGAAATAATAAGTCAATAAAAATGTAGAATAGTGAAGAGTACTCTAATATGGATATTTTACATTTATTTTATATCCATGGGGAATGCAATCGGATTGTAAGCAGAACATGCAGGATGTTTAACGAGGGGTGTCCCACGCTATCGGCAACGACTAAAGGAAAATTCGCAAGGATAGAGGAACGATTTAAATTGACTGGAAGTGTCAAAACTACACGACATGATCCAAAGCCAGTAACTGAAAATGAAGATAATGAGATAAACCTTTTGGCTTATTTTCAAGTTTACCCGCGTAGCTCTATTCCTGCAGCTACTCGAGCTTTGGGAATATCAAGTTCATCTGTGCATAGAATATTGAAATCTCATAAAATGCACCCATATTCAGAAATAGTACTACAAGAACTTCGACCTGGTGACCATTTAAAAAGAGTAGAATTCTGTGAACACATGTTTCTGAATATTCAACAAGATGAGAATTTTCTCTCTAAAATTATCTGGACCGACGAACCGAAATTTAGAAGGGAAGGAATTGTGAATAGGAGAAATAGTCATTTTTGGGCAAGTGAAAACCCTAATATATTTAGAGATGGACGCTTTCAAACAAATTTTAGTTTTAATGTGCTTTGCATTATTATGTGAAATTTACGAAGACAGTTTAAGCGGTGAAAAGTATTTGGAACTATTAAGGGGATCTGTCCGTAATTTTCTGGCAAGGCTACCACTAGATACAAGGCAAAGCTGCTGGTATCAGCTAGACGGCGCGCCTGCCCACTCCACTGGTGAAGTTTACTGGCAATTGACGCAATTATTTGAAGACAAATGGATTGGGCCCAATGGTCCTTGGAGATGGCCTCCCCGACCTCCTGATTTAACGCCTGCCGATTTTTATCTCTGGGGGCGTATAAAAAGTCAAGTCTATGATACAACAGTGCAGAGGATCTTTTAATCGTGTAATTAGAGCTTTTAGAGATTTGGATCCAAATGAAATCAAAAGAGCTACTACGAATGAGATGAACCGTAGAATTTTGCAGTGCCTTGACCAAGATGGTGGTCACATAGAACATTTATAGTGATCGTAGCATTTAAATTTGAATTAACTTTTTTTATTTGTCTTTGTTCAGTTTTTTGTTTATTGTTAATATTTGTTTTAAATTTTTTTCTTCATAATTACATTAAATATTTTTATGAAATCCTATCACTTTTGTTATCTGACTGACAATCACAGCTGCATTTGTTGTGTAGTCTAACATATACTCTTTAGAAGGGGAGGTTGTTACCTAAAAATGCTAATAACAAGCAACATATTGAAGATAGGTATAGAAAAACTTATATCAAACCGGTGTAGAATTAAATTTAGAACTCGAATTTTTAATAATATACAGGGTGTTCTATTTGAAAAAAAATACTTTTGCCACGTTAAATATGCGTAAGTTAGTAACTAAATTTAGAACACTCTGTACGACACAGGTAAACTTAAGACACATAATATGAAAGCTCTCTCCCACAAGTTACGAAATTCTAAATTCGAGCCTTTTATCTTTAAAAACATGTGAAATACAAACTATTATAAATAAGGTTGCAAAATCACCGATATACAGAGAAATCACAATATCTTTGGAACAGTTAAGATAGGGATAGGAAAGCCTTATATAAATCTTCACAAAATGTTATGGAGAATTCGAATATGCAATAAAAAATAGGGCATTCCATTTAAATTAGCAAAGTTGATGACTACTTCCGGTTCAACCGGAAGTGATGTGACCTTGAAAATATTTTTAAAATAAAAGACAATTACGAATTGTGACCGCTGCCAAAATTTCAAAATTTAGGATATGAGGGAACTTCATAAACTTCTAATGCACGGCTATCGTGAAAAACCCTGTATATATATATATATATATATATATATATATATATATATATATATATATATATATATATATATATATATATATATATATATATATATATTCAAACTGACCCCGGATATGTGTTCTAGGAGGCCTAATTAGCGCTCATTTGAAGAAATTTTATTTTAAATTCAAAAGTCGAGATCTCCAGTGAAGTTATTTTAAAGAAAATTCACTAATAGAAAAAGTGTGGACGCGGCAAGTGCGTTATGGTAGCGAATTTTCGTAAAAATGTTTTTAATGCCAAATCTGTCTTGTTTTTAAAACAAGGTAATTTGGTTAGCAGTATTACCTATATAGTAATAACAATGTACCATATTTCATTAAAATAGCTTTGTTGTTTCAAAAAGTACAAACATTTTCAGAAAATAAACCTAAATTGTTCGGGAAAAAACTGGTCCCATTTTTCTGGCCAACGGACCTCTTCAAGCTATTTACACACCTGCCAAAATATAATAACCAATTTGCATGGATTTTCCATTACATGAATTTGACATTTACCTACCTAACAGTTTTTCATACATAGAACCTCTGCGAGAAATGCCATATAGAAACATATAAAAAACTTAAGTGTTTGTATATGGTTGAATAGGAGTATTTGAAACAGGAATTCCGACAAAAACTACATAAGAATCCTATATGATTTTCCATATAAATATACAGGGGTTTCATATGGAAATCCCCATAGAAACCAATAATTAAATAGGGAAATATGGTAGCTTATATGAAATTCCACATAAACCCTCTCACATTAGTATGGAAATCCATATAGAATCCTTCCAAAACGGAACTCCATATAGTAGTGATGGGCAAAACGGTTATTTTCTATTAACAGTTGAAGCCGTTAACGTTATTTAATAATAACCGTTGAAAATAACAGCTTCAGTTATTTATCTGTCATTTTGAACTAGGGATGTTCGATTCATAAAAAAAGAATCGATTTTTGAATCGTGAAGAATCATTTGGTAAAGTATCGATTCAATAAAAATCGTAGCTAAAAGAATCTATTTTTGAAAAATCGATTCCCAATTTGTTACCCACAGAACTTAAAGGTATCGCTGATTTTTGTCACCGCATCCGCATATCTGAAACCATTGTGTAATGTGTAATATATTTTATCAGTGTTAAAACCTACTAAAAGCAGGGACTCTACCTAACACTAGGTTAAGACTACTACTTCAAAAGAAATATATAACAAATTAGTTACCTGGAAATGAATTTCATTTAAAAAAATGACAAAGCTTTATGATGATGACGAGGCACACCCATACCACTGTTAGTTTGGTAGCAGTCCAGTCCGCTGCTCGCTAAAAGACTGGAGAAGCCTGCAATAGACTAGCGGCTCATATACACAATTTGTGACGAGGCCTTGGCTTGCAGACCGTTTTCGGTGACCAGGATTGACGGTTACTATCGGAGGATCTCGGGCGCCAGATTTTTAAAAGGTTTACTCCCTGTTGAGGATGTCTGCGACCTCTTCACTGAATTCTGACCGATATACCGATCAAAGTACCTGGGTAACTGTGGAGAAGGGTTCGGTAGCCTTTAGGTAACATAGGCTAAATTTAGTGACCCCCGAGTGGGCGGGCTTTAATCGATGACTCGGCGTGATCCGACCACTTCTGTTTTAACGAAAGGTGTAGCAGATTTTGTATGTTAAGGGGTTGGATAATAATTAATCAAGGTCTTTAATTTACCCAACCCTATATTACAGATTTGAAACTATTTACAATATATATATATATATATATATATATATATATATATATATATATATATATATATATATATATATATATATATATATATATACAGAACAATATTTACAAAATATGTACAGATAAAATATGCGGATACTAACATCAATCGGAACGTGGACCTCGCTAAAGGGGTAAAGGTTAGTGCGTGACGAAGCGTACGGATTCGGTCAGGTATATATGACAAGGACGGTATTTCACTCAAGCGAGGATACGGCAGGCGGGCAACACACAGCGATAGACAACATCAGACTACTAGCTATAACTTCTCCGTCGAAGCAGGGGACAGCGGAGACGAAAAAGTGCAGACGGGAGAGACGGGATGACAGTTCCCGGAGGCCTATGTGGACTGTGAATTCTCAGCATCTCCGCTAGGGTCAAATCGGGACGAAAACATCTTGATTACTTTAGTGAGCTGTGAATCCTCAGCGTCCTCACTAAAATAACACAAGAGCTTATACTGTATGGGGCGGAAAGCCGGGAGCCAGATGAAGTGTACAGGGCTAATTGGAAAGGAAAGTATCACTTGGAGCGACCTAGATAGGCTGTGAATCCTCAGCGTCCCTATCGAGATCAAACCAAGATGAATATATCTCGATTATTTATGTGAGCTGTGAATCCTCAGCATCCTCACAAAAATAATGCAAGACAATCTAACATACGGGAATTGTCTATAGGGACGGCGGCAGGTCAGGAAAAGCAGAAATAATTCATTTGAGGAGATTTGGACTGAGAAGCGTGAGGATTTAAAAATATGAAAATTCGCTACAGAATATGAATTACTTAAAACGGATAATTCTCACCTATAACAATATTTTCGGATACGGAAATCGACCAACCAGGTGCGCTCGGACAGCAAACGGAAACGGAATCGGTGCGGACTCGTGGCGACTTAATAACTTAACAGCTGAATTAACAATACTCCCTGTGCCCCGTGTTGCTTCTCCTTTTATATGAATTTCATAGCCGGCCAAAAACTCTGCCATGCTTGGAATTTTATCACCTTATCACACCCGGATAAGATAATAAGCATGAAATACCTGTTTAATTAAATATAAATCGCCTTAAAATATTTCATGGTGAAAATATTTTAGCAAATATTTATATAGTTTGTATTTAATTATTTTCTATTTAATTAATTACTTACTTAGTAGTTAGGCGTTTTGTACCACAGACCGATAGAAAATAATACTTTATCACAAATTAAAATAGTAATTCCCAAATTATTCGATTTTTATTACCTTCTGTTTCATCATTCAGGAAGACCTCTTTGCATTGTTGGGAGATAACAGATATGAATTTTAATTGTATATCATCCAGAAGTTTTACCGAGTGAGCCTTGAAACAATCAATTTAGGGGTGCATGTCCATACTTCGCTGAGGATGTGGGAAGAAAATTAAATAAAAAGAACATAGGATGATAAAAAGTAAATAAAAACCACATATACATATAAACAATTTTATTTCGCCGTAGGGGTTTTCCTTCCCCCCTCCCGTGCGTCCCGAAAGACAGCTTTCAAGCAGTTTTCTTCGCATTTTCTGCTCATATTTCCTTTTCACTACCTACCCCGCCCAGCACCCCTCTTCACTCCTGGTCCCGTAACTTCCTTGGGGGGTGAGAACAAGAATTTAAAATCAATTTAGGGGTGCATGTCCATACTTCGCTGAGGATGTGGGAAGAAAATTAAATAAAAAGAACATAGGATGATACAAAGGAAATAAAGGAAATAAAAACCACATATACATATAAACAATTTTATTTTTAAGTATAAGAAATTATTAAGCAGTACTTGTGGTAATATATCAGTCTTCCAAGTTTAAAGAATTTAAAAACAATAGTTCTTGAAGGTGACGAGGGCTTAGCCTATTTCGGTTATCAACTAAAATGTTTCCTGCTCTTGAAAACATTCTTTCTGATGGTGTAGATGTTGGAACTACTGCTAAATATCTCTCTCCAATTGGATATAACACAGGAAATAATGTCTTATTTGCCACCCAATATTGAAGAGGATCCGAACCAATATCAGTTAATGGCTGATTTAAAAAGTATTTTTACAAAAGACATGCTTAAGCGCTTAGGGAACTACAGTACAACACTAATACGGTTATAATTTATTATTATTAATTTTGTAATAGATCCACAATTTGACGGATTGGGTGATAAATGACAAGTTACGTCTCTGTGTATTGTATTGCCACACGCCACATTATATACATTATGTGCTGTGGTATTATTAAGTAATACTGTCATAGAATACAAAACATCTTGTTCAAAGAATACTGTATTGAAATAGTGGCACAAAAGTACTGTTTTTTGGTTGAAATTTATCATTTACGTATTAATTTTTATCGATTCGATCTCTGGGAGAATGAATCGATTTTCGTAGAAATCGACAGCTGGTGAATCGATTCGAAAATCGAAATTTTGCAACACAAATAATCGATCTTTTCGAAAATCGATTTGGAATCGAACATCCCTATTTTGAACTGGATAGTCGATCGATAGCATGACTTAGAAGAGATATGATATTGCGCATATGCCCCGCCCCCTCCTATGACGTCACGTGGTGAGTAACGTTATAGAAGTCCAACTACACACTTAAAACAAAGTCATTCGGAATTAAAAAGTTTCTATACGTCAGTTTAATGCGGTTGAAGTTACGCCTATATTGTCTTTTTCAGATAATATAGATCGCAGCACTAAATTTAATCTTTTTCATTTTTATTACTTCCAACTGTATGCACTTAAATATTAGTAAAAATCTCGGGACGCAGCAAGTGCGTTATGCTAGTGAATTTTCATAGAAATGATCTGGCCCAAAATATTTTATTATAACTTTTTTTTATTGTAACATAGAAATCTAAATTTTGGTGTATAGTTTACTTTTTATATCGTAAACCTACCTACCAAATTTGGTTATCATAGATTTTTTATTTTTTAAGATAAAAATTTTTTTCAAAGGAAAACTCAAAATTTTTTCAGAAAACCTCGTCCGATTTTTCTGATTAACGAACTTATCAAAGCCATTTACAAAAGGAAGGTACATGCCAAATTTTATTAAAATCGGCCCATTATGCTTTGTGATAAAAAAAAATTTCGAATGAAAACTCAAAATTTTTCCGGAAAATCTCGTCAGATTTTCCTGGCTAACAAACTTGTCAAAGCCATTTACAAAAGAAAGGTACATGCCAAATTTTATCAAAATCGGCCCATTATTTTTTGAGTTATCGGTGTGACACACACACACACACACACAGATATATATATATATATATATATATATATATATATATATATATATATATATATATATATATATATATATATATATATATATATATATATATATATATATATATATATATATATATATATATATATATATATATATATATATATATATATATATATATATAACATATAAAAATTGAAACTGACCCCGGATATGGGTTCTAGGGGTCCTAGTTCGCGCTCATTTGCAAAATTTTTTTCAAAATTCAAAAGTCGGGATCTCCCCGTTAGTGAATTTTTTTCTGCGAAAATTCACTAAAAATACGTAATTTGTTAAGAGGTTGTGATGAAACGTCAAACCCCACTGCACGACAGCATATTATTGTTGCATTGGACTCACCACTTGACACCATGCGCGTGACAGTTCTAAAAATATGTAGGCTGAATATCATATCTCTCGTTATTTGTATCATGGATCGATAGTGATAGTATCCTACATTCCCAAAGCTGTGAGCGAGAGCGAGCACACTAGAGTATAAATAACGTATTAAGTAATATGTTATGAAGTAAAGTTCGCTCTATACTGTATACCTTTTGACTATCTACCTACGGATAGACCAGGCATCCCCCAATGCGATACGTTGTAATGTTTGAAACCAACATTGGATAAAAGGTTTGTTTACATGGACCTCGACACCATAGGCGTCTCGAGAATTAGGATTGATATTATACGATTAAAATAATAAATAAAATTTAAAAGATGTGTAACTACTTATACATTCTTTAAGTATACTATTAACTAAAAAGTCTGGACGCAGCAAGTGCGTTATGGTAGTGAATTTTTATAGAAATGATTTCTCGAATAAAATGTTCGAAAGTCCAATGTTGTAATGTTGTGATCTCGTCACAAGCGAAATGTTCTATGCAAATTCAGTAAAAAGTGTTTTCAATGAAAATTTAAGAAAAAAATTAGGTGAATTTGCAGTTTAACTCCCGAACGATTTTCAAAACATCGACTGCTGGTAGATAAAGTTTAGTGTCTTAAATGCACGCTGACGCTAATGTTACCTTTTGTTCTCCCTTATTTCCCGAGTTATTCGCATTTAAAATTGTTTACACATTACACAGTTTTTTAACAATTTCCCAGTACGGTCCTGTCACGTGGCGTCTCCTTCCCTCCTAAACATTACATTTGACATAAGGTTTACATTGTGTTTGGGAATCCCTAGAATATTCTGGAAATATGGGACTACATTGTCATTATAGCTGACAGTTTACACATCCCTTTCAGTACGGCGCTAATACCAGTACCCTTTGGACGCTTTCTTATACATTCGTGTATTACGAACGTTTTTTCTGAAAATGTGTTGTTTACCTTGTTCTGTTATTGACCTGTGGTATTATAGTGGCTTATAAGGTGCATGTGTGGCCCTTTTCTTGGTCGGTGACGTGTTATTTGCTTCCTATGTTGTTTTTGTGATGAGGATATTGCCGTCAGGTCAGGTTGCTTACACAAGGGCCGGACCTACTTCATTTACTTGAGATGTTAAGGTAAGTTTCTGTAAATTTGTTGTTCTTTTGTGTACATTTCGATCGTTTCGCGGTATTTGCTATGGGATGTTCGCTTTTCCGGCGGTGCTTAAGTAGACGGTTCCCATCCATGCATCACGAGAGCGGCATTGCCGGACGGTGTTTATTGCTCTGGGGGCCTGCCTGAACTGACCTGCCCTGTAGGTCAGGTCAGGCAGGCCCCTACAGTAGGGATGGGCACATTTCTTAAAACATCGAGGTTAACATCGAAACCTACTATCGATGGTAGGAAAAACATCGGCTGGAAAACATCGATGTTGGGAAACATCGATGTTTTCAAAATAATAGTAAATTTACTAATTCTATGTTCTTTCGGAAAAAAAAATAGTTTCTAGTTTTGTAGGCATTAGAAAATGGAAACATATTCCGATGCAGATTATGGCAGGTGCAGGTTAAAAAAATTCGGCACGCAGCAAATGCGTTATGGTAGTGAATTTTCATAAGAATGTTTTTAATAGCAAATATGTGTGTGTTTTTTTAAGAAAGCAGGCATCAAATTTGGTTGCCAGTATAACATATATAGTAAAAACAATGTGCCATGTTTCATCAAAATAACTTTATTGTTCGCAAATGTACAAAAATTTCCGAAAGTAAACTTAAAGTGTTCCCGAAAAAACTCGTTTCTTGGTCAACCTTATAGGTTAATAGTTTCTTGGTCAACCTTATAGGTTAATAGCAAATTGAGCTATTCAAATATGAAGCATTTGATCAAAATTCGCTACCATAACACACTTTCTGCGTCCAGAATTTCTTTTCTTACAAACATGCATTATATTTCGATGGAAAATACAAAAATGCAAAAACATAAGGCGTGTGTGATTAAAAAAAAAAGAAAATTTGTATCACCAACGACTTATTGGCCAGCTTGTGATTGTTGAAATATTTTTTAAGATGTAGCTCGAGACACCTTATAATTAAGGTATACAAGTTTTTTTATATCTTGTATAATAACGGATATATTGGGCTTTATTGATTTTTTACGAAAATTCGACAGAAATTATATACCACTAAACGATAAACTCTATAGCTAAGACTACTGCCAAGCATCAGAGAAAGGGTCTATTTGAAATAAATTTTCTGAAAATATTTTAGTAAAATGAAGGACAATGATGGTTGAAACTAAGACTTTAGGGTTTGTAAAACATTCTTCTTGAGACATTTTCTTTCCATAGCCCGTATTAGATTCAAGTTCTTTACCTAAATGTTGCCAATTTTGACGTTTTAAATCGCAACTTTGACGTTTTGAGGAAAACCCCAATTTATATTTCTTTAAATACCTATAACTTTTTTGTTTTTTAACGCACAGAGCTAAATTTTGGTAGGTAATTTGCCTATAACAATGTAAACCCACCAACCAAATTTGGTTGCCCTTACTTTGTTGATTCCAGAGATATATTTTTTTCTAAAGAAAACACAAAATTTTCCGGGAAAACCTGGGCCGATTTTCCTGGATAACGAACTTATCCAAGCCACTTGCAAGGAAGGTATTCACCAAATTTAATCCTAATCGGCCCATTATTTTTTTAGTTATCGGTGTGATACATATATATATATATATATATATATATATATATATATATATATATATATATATATATATATATATATAAACATATAAATTGAAACTGACCCCGGATATGTTTTCTGGGGGGCCTAATTAGCGCTCATTTACAAAAAAAAATCAAAATTCAAAAGTCGGGATCTCCTCATTAGTGTTTTTTTTTTAAAGAAAATTCACTAAAAACGGGTATTACTGGTTCTGTGTTACTGTCAGAGCCCAGCGCCATCAGTTTCCGAGCCTTAAACGTTCCTGTTTATGATGTTACTACGTCAATTAATCGGACAGGAGTGCCCATTTATGCCAGGTAGCCGGAATTTAATACTTACTACGTTCACGCACAGATGTCGCTTAAATCACAATGTGCAAAGAGTAAAGAATCAATTAGTAATTTGTTCAGTAAATTGATGTATTTTTTTGCTACTTAAAGACTTTCGAACTGAAAAATTACAGGACATTTGTGGGATACGTAACGATGTTTCGATGATTACAAATAACATCGATGTTAAAAATATAACATCGAAATTACAACATCGATGTTTTAAACATCGATGTTCAATGGAAAACATCGATATTCCAAAAACATCGATGTTAGGTGCCCATCCCTACCCTACAGCAATAGGCACTGTCCGACAATGCCGCTTTCGCAATGCATGAACTGACTTAAGTGTCGCCCTTTTCTCGGGGGGTGAGGTGGGGGTTCCGGGAACTTCGCCGTAGGGGTTTTCCTTTCCCCCTCGCGTGCGTCCCGAAAGACAGCTTTCAAGCAGTTTTCTTCGCATTTTCTGCTCATATTTCCTTTTCACTACCTACCCCGCCCAGCACCCCTCTTCACTCCTGGTCCCGTAACTTCCTTGGGGGGTGAGAACAAGAATTTTTTCTTGTAGGTTGTGTATCTAGGCGGGGTTCTAGGCACGTTTCTGAAAAAAATATTTGAAAAGCGTTCGGGAGTTAAACTGCAAATTTACCAATTATTATAAGAATGTGCTAACAGAATTGTTTACAAAAAACAAAAGTGTATATGAAAATTCGCTAAAAATAGTATTTTTGCAAAGTTTGGTTAAAAAAATTTACGTAAAATTTTGATAAAAATGCTTTTAACAAAAATTATCAATTTTTTTCCGCGAAAATTTAGTAACATAATTTTTTACGCATTTCAGTGAAACAAATGTCCCATCAAAACTTGGATAAATATTCTCTCACAAAATTTAAATTAACATTTTTTTCTTACAAGAAACAATACGATAAACTGTACTGTGCTCATCGGCCAAAGATAAGAAACAATGAAATTAGAATTTAAACAATGTTTTTAACTTCAGATATACCTTTTGTTGAATAAAAGAGATGACATTTGATAGATAGTATTACACTTGTGGTACAAACCCTGTACAATATTTCATTAAAATAACTGTACTATTAAAAAATATTGTTCCAAAAACACTGGCTTTCTTGATCAATAAAGAAATTCAAGTAATTTACACAAAAACTACACTACAAATATCCACAAAAAGCATTTTAAAAAAAGAAAAAAGTACATAAAAACATACAAATAATCCATTTCACAAAATTACCGCCTTTTTGAATAAAATTGGCTTAAGTAATGTTACACGAACTGCATATATGTCGTTTTATAAAAATCAGCTAAAAACATTTTTACACGACAATTTGCTAAACTAATTGCTTTCGCGAAAATTCTATAATAAAATGAAAATTCTATAATACAATTTTCCATATAAGTTCACAAGCATCCTATTGACAATAACCTATTAAACACTGCTTAATAATTACTAACGTTATAAGTTGACGAAAATTATTCTACGAAAAAGCTTAAAAGCTCTCCAAAAACTGCTTAATATATTTTCCACAAAAATGTGCTAATACAATACATATAATTCAAGCTTTATAATCGGTAATGAAAACTACAATTAAAGACAGGTTGCTTGATTTCAAAAAATTAAGTTACTCAAGTTTGAACTTTTTCAAATTCAGTCACTATTTGAGAGCGCTGTATATGCAATTTCGATTTTTTGGATGAATACTATAAACAAAAACCTCACTGAATTATTCATTTTCATGGGATCCTCTTATCTATTTGTAAAACGCCGTATCACAATTTTTGATACGTGCTAAAAACAGGAAAAGTTGGAAAGAATTAAAATAGCTCAAAAACTGTAAACGATATCAAAATTTGATTTTTACAAATATGTATTATAATTAAATTGCAAATGCAATAATGTAATAATATAAATTATGTTTCATTCAAAATAAGATAAGTTTCATCACCAACGACTTATGGGCCACTCTGTAATTGTCAAAATAATTTTATAAGATGCAGTTCAAGACGCACTGTAATTAAACATATATAGTGTTTCCTCATATCTTGTATAATAACGGATGTTTATATAATTACAGTGTATATAATTAGAGATTTGCATTTTAAAATACAGTGTACTTTTGACAACGTTAACCTCTTTACTAAATTATGCTACTAAATCTTTGTTATTTTTTGAGATACAAATAAAACATTTGATTACCAACGACTTATGGGTCAGCTGTAATTTTCAAAATTACTTTATAAGATGTAGCTCAAAACGAGCTATAATTAACGTACATAATTTTTCCTCATATATTGTATAATAACGGATATATTGAACAGTACCTTAGATGTGCACCACCCTGTATATATACTGAGAGATTTGAATTGTGATATCTAGTTTACTTTTGACAATGTAAACCTGCGTGCCAAGTTTTCTTACTATATCTTTGTTAGTTTTTAACATATAATTTTTTTTACAAATTTTTCAAAGGAAAACCCAAAATTTTCCCCGATAACCTGGTCTGATTTTCCTAGCTAACGAATTTGTCGAAGCCACTTGCAAAAGGAAGGTACCTACCAAATTTTATCGTTATGATACATACATACATATATATATATATATATATATATATATATATATATATATATATATATATATATATATATATATATATATATATATATATATATATATATAAACATATAAAAATTGAAACTCACCCCAGATATCGGTTCTAGGGGCCCTAGTTCGCGCTCATTTGAATTTTTTTTTCAAAAGTCGAGATCTCCTCATTAGTGATTTTTTTCTACAAAACTTCACTGAAAATAAAATTAGACATACAAGTTTGTTCTAAACTAAAACAAATTATAAAGTAGTAATAAAGAGTATAGTGGAAAACCTAATGAAAATAATAATAAATAAATTATTTACTGGTCCTTAAATAACACTGTTTTTGTTAAAATACTTCGTACTCTTTCTGGAACCCTTTCATTAAGTTTTGCACTTTCATGGTGTAATCTTATCGAACAGTATTTTTCTAAAAGTAATTTTATTAGTTCTAAAGCATGACTTTCTAAAGGATCGAAATCAATGTCATGTTTGTTGGAAAATATTTTAAAAGTTGTTAAGGGAATGTTTTGTAATGTAGAATTTATGAGAAATTGCATAATTTTTGTCTGTCTAGACAAAGAGTAATTTTGTTTGAAAATTCTTAAACAAGTTTCCGCTACTTTGCATACAACAACGACTTCAGGTGATGCATTAGTTAGCTTTCCATACTGTTTTCTTTTTTGCAAATCAGAGAGTGTCGTCTCTGTCGTAAGAGAATTTAAACAATTTTCACAACTTATACATCTACTTACACACCTTACGGCAAATCCTGATATGTAACTCACAACATCCTCTGAATAGATCGTTGAATGCCATATATCAGAAGAGAGGTAGTCATGGTCATAAATGATTGTTGAAAATTTAATATAATTTTGTGATTCCAAATTTTCATCACCTGTGTTTGACTTCGTAATTTTACTACTGTTATAAAGTATTGATGTTGCATCTAGATCAATAACGTTACTAGACTGGCTACCCTTTATTTCTGAATGAATCAGGAGCCTTTTAAAAGTAGCCTCAAATTGCCTAGCTCTAGGATTATTATCAAAACCACCTCTACTTCTGATAGCGCTGAAAATTGTTTCTATATGATCCTTACTGAGTTTGTAAGTTAATATAAAATCTAAAAGATTATTGTTGCCTACTAAATTATTGAAAATATGTTTTAAATTATCAATATTAATTAAAAAACCAACAAAACCAGTTTTTCTGTTCGATTTTAAAACAGACACATCACCTAAAACTAATTCTCTTATATATAAACTACAACTGTCCAAGTAACTGAATATATATTCCTCATTCTTTCCACTTAAAGCCCTTCTGTAAGAATATTTAGATAAAGGATTTCTTGAATTGAATATGTCGAAGATGTTGTTCAAAGTTAAACAAAAGTGGGCAGTAGCTTCGGCATTTTGAAAATCTGCAAGCTGCAAATCCTGAGAAAGAAAGAGCAAGGCATCTGAAACGCTTTTACTTAATGTTTGCATAGCTAGTTTTACTTTCATCTTTTCTATTTCCCACTGCATATGTCTTTTCCTTATTTTGGTTCCAGCATGTAAACCTTCAATATCTTGCAGCTCTACCAGTTTTTCTAAAATGACCACTTGATTTCTTTGCTGCCATGTTTTATAATTCTACAACTTTCCAGACAATTTCTTATTAATTTCATCATGTGGCAAGCATCTAGGAAAATATATACATTTTCATGTGTTACAGGATGCGGGAAATAAGCCTTTAAACCTTCTTGAATAAAAGGATCTAAGTTTGCTCCCAAACATTTAACCATGCTTATATTTGCAGCTGCTCCATCAACAGTGACGGAAGTAACGACGATTCTTGCCTGATGTATAAAACTTAAAGCCTGATTTAATAGGCTTGCTTTTTCTACACCAGAAATGCCAGCTAGGAAAAAATAACCCACTGGAATTTTCCAGTGACCATTTAAAGCAACTAATAAGAATAACAAAACTTCTTTAGCCTCTGGAAGCTCCTCTGAATTATTCATATCAACGCCAATATCTACGTAACCACAAAACTTTTTTCCTGTCCACTCAACTTGACGTCTTATGGACATCTCGTCGATAACTAGGTTACAAAGTATTTTGCGACCTTTTTCAACTGCTTCTCTTCTTTTGGAATCCAAAACCGTTAATGCTTCTTTGCAGAATCCAGGAGAACCATCAACTGTTTGAAACCATTTAGAAATGGTTCGAGGATGTGGCAAAGATTCCATAAATTTTTCTCGAACGTAATTATAAGCTTTGTTTGAATAAAAATTTAGAGTAATAGCAAACGACCTTACGTCTGGTGAATAGTTCCGTTGTGGACCTTTTAAAATATGTTTAATCAGGTCCATTTGTGTGGGTAAAGAGGCCTAAAAATATTACAAGCAATGATACAAATTCAATAACACTCAAAAGTAAGACTTACGTTCAGGGATGTTTCTATATTTTCCGTAAAAGCAAAGCGACTTTTTAAATGCTGAATCAGCGATTTCTGGTTAAAAACTCTCGCTTTAAGATTTCTTTTCTGTTGGCGCAATATATTTATTTTCCTCTTTTGTTTTTTTATTACTCCTTTAGCAATAGACCATTTTTTTAGAGACGTCTTTGGAGTTCCTGATAAACGGGAAATATCTCCAAAATAACGTAGTTTGTGCCTAAAAATTGAAGATATTTGGTAAGTTTTCAGTGAACAGAGTATAATTTAAAAAAATGTTTTCTCATATTTTTCCCTCAATTCAAAGTTCAGGCATATTAACTTACTTTCGACGTGGAGTAATGTTAGCTTTTGGTGTTAATTTAGGAGGGCTGCCAAGTGCTGCATCTGTTGAACATGATAGTTCCACGGCAGTTAGAGTTGACGATGACGATGAATTTTCTCGATTTTCTTCAAAACTATGACTGAAATTTTTATCGGGTAATTTATTAATTTTAACAATAATAAAGGTTTACAAAATAGGAAGAATTCTTTACCTTCTTTCCGCATGAGCAAGAGCTTCCATGCCAGAAGTAGAAGGCACTGGAGAACTTAAAACTGATGGAGACGCTGTTTTTTTTTAATACCCTTCTTCCACTTGGGTAAATAATAAAAGAGTCTTCATTAAAATGCTGAGAACATAAATAAGAATATTTCGCCAGCGTATCCGTTTTTATATTTAAGGCTGCGCACCATTTTTCTCTCCTTTCTTTAATAGGTGGAAACCTAAAAATAGTGCCAAACTGACGTGCCGCCGCTGAAAATTGCAAACAGCACGGTACTTACGTATGCAGAGACACTGTTGCCATATCCCCAGGTAATCTTCTACAAACAATACACTTTTTCACCATTTTGCAAAAACAAAACTCAAAATCTTTATTGCCAATCACGGTAATGTTGAGATCTTTCTCAATCAGATTATTACTTAGGTTTGTTAACGGAATTAATTACTGCTATCATTTACTTATCACTTATATATTCAACAAACTACATTACATGAATGATTTTTAGAGTGCTTACTTCGTCGTGGTTTAGTCGCTTATGTCGGATGATGCTTCTTGTTCTTCGTTGCTATGTCACTAGTGATGGGTCGTTATTTAACGGTCGGTTATTTTTAAACGGTTGTCGAGCCGCAACGGTAACCACCAGTGGGGTTTAAAAAATAACAGCTTACAAAATAACGCTTTTTACACTAAACTAGAATTCCGACTCGTATCTGTTTCAGTTCCACTGCAACTAGGTTCGATGAATAAACATTGGTTTTCATCGGCAACTGTTAAATTTAACTATTTAACGGGATGAATGGACATGCGACTGGGAATAAAATAAATATGTATGGGTATGCTATGCAGTATAGAGCAGACTTTACTTCATAACATATTACTTAACAGGAAACACGTTATTTATACTCTAGTGTGCTCACTCTCGCTCACAGCTTTGGAAATGTAGGATACTATCGATCGACTATCCAGTTCAAAATAACAGCGAAATAACTGAAGCTGTTATTTTCAACGGTTATTATGAAATAACGTAAACGGCTTTAACTGTTAATATAAAATTACCGTTTTGCCCATCACTATATGTCACCCGAGTGGTGGCGCTCTGGCGCTGTTGCCAGACTTTAAATTTGTTGAACCCTTCTTATCATTATACTGTTTAGCTTGCATGTTCTGGTTGTTTTTGATTATATGATCTAGTTTACTGTGATCTACCAATTCTGGTTGCAATTTTGAGTCAGGAATTGGGAAAAGGGGATTTCTGGTTGATCGTGACATTAAAATTTGTACTGGTGTACAGTTACCTATCACTGGTGTGTTTCTTACTTGTAATAATGCCAACTGAAGATCTTTTTTATCTTCCAACACCTTCTTCATGAGCTTTTTTATTGACCGAATATGCCTTTCAGCCATGCCATTTGAGTGACTGTACAATGGAGATGACATGATATGAGTAAAATTCAATTCCTTGGAAAACAAATAAAAGAAGTTACAATTAAATTGAGGACCACCATCAGAAACCAGCACTGATGGTGTGCCAAATCTTGCAATTTTTTTTTAAATGTCAACTACATGTTTACTTGTTGTATTACTTCCTAATGTTTCTACTTCCACATATTTGGAGTAGTAATCTACAACGAGAAGGTATTTAATACTATTTATCTCAAAGATATCGCATCCTAATTTATACCATGGTATGGGTTTGATGTGATGTGGTTCCAGCGGTTCTGCTCTTTGAGAATTTGCATATTTTGTACATAAATGACAGTTTTCTACCATTTGTCGAATTTCATTTTTTATACTTGGCCAAAACACAACCTCCTCTGCCAGTTGTATACATTTGTTCATACCTAAATGACTGTAGTGGATTTTAGCTAACATTTCTCTTCTCAACCTACTTGGAATTACAACTCTTTGTCCCTTATAAACTATATTATTATTAACTGTCAACTCACTTTGATACCTACAATATTTTTTAACAACATTGCTTATATTTATTTTATTATTTGGCCACCCTATTTTTATTACTTTAATTAATTCTAGCAATTCACTGTCATTGACTGTTTCAGCCTGAAATTTTGACCAATATTCATCAGTTGCACTAATTTGTGATCTTATTAATAGTATCTGAGCATTTAATTCTTTATCCCATTCATTTAAATCTTTGGAATCATTTAGATAACCTCTGCTCAATGCATCAGCTAAAATTAAATCTGTACCCCTTTTGAATTTTAAGGTAAACTGATATTTTTGTAACTAAATTAAGATTCGCTGAAGTCGGGCAGGGCATTTGTTGAGTGGTTTCTTTAAAACCCTCAGTAAAGGTAAATGATCAGTTTCTACAATAACTTCCTTGCCATACACAAAATCATGGAATTTATTCAATCCAAACCATAGTGCCAAAAGCTCTTTCTCAATCTGAGCATCACCTACTACCTGACTTTGTGTGAGTGCTTTTGATGCATAATAACAAGGCAAGTTAATGTTGCACCTAACCCCGACACTGAAGCATCTACTGATATCACTGCTGGTTTATTTATGCCATAGAACTGTAAAACTGGAGTGTTTGTTAATTTATCTTGTATTTTTTGAAAAGCCTTTTCCACGTTCTCATCCCACGCAAAATATACATCTTTTTTAATTAGATTTCGGAGTGGTTCGCTATCATCTGAGAAATTTGGAATATACTTACACAGATAATTGAGCATGCCTAGTAATCTCCGTACATAGTTTTTATTAACCGGACGTGGAAACTCTCTAATGGCTCTTACATTATTGTAATCTATCTTGATTCCATTTTTATTTATTATATGCCCCATGAATTTCACTTCATTTTGTGAAAATTTACATTTATCTGGATTAAATTTCACTCCATTTTCTTTAGCAGTTTGTAAAACCTTTGCTAGAGCCCCATCATGCTCCTTTTGATTTTTTCCCCATACTAACATGTCATCTATATATACCTCTACATTAGGAAAGTTGAATATTTTTTATATCTGTCACTAAACACTTCTGAACTACATTTTACATTAAATGGGAGCCGCAGGAATTTGTACCTGCCAAAAGGTGTACCAAATGTACATAAGGTAGCACTATGCTCATCAAGCGGAATCAAATAAAAACCTTGAGATGCATCTAAAACTGAATATACTGAGCTACCAGACAGTTTGCTTGTGATTTCTTCAAATGTGGGAAAGTGAGTATGTTCCCTCTTAATCACATTATTTAATTTTTTTGGATCTAGGCAAATCCTGATGGAACCATTACTCTTTTTTACAATCACAAGAGGATTAAGCCAATCACTTGGGCCTTCAACCTTTCCAATTATTTTATTACTTGTTAAATTTACTAGCGTTTCTTTCAATGGTTCCATTAATGCCAACGGTACTTTCCTGATGGGTGAAATTACCGGATTCGCGTTTTCGACTAATTTAATATGATATGGTTCTCCTACTAACCCTATTCCTGAGAATAACTCTTTATTTTCATTTATAATTTTGGTCTTTACATCCTCTATATAATTACAATCTACTCTTTTAATTAAATTTAATTCCACACATGATGATAAACCTAACAACGATTCTGTATCTGAATTTACCACAAAAAATTCCAATAATCTTTGGCTATTTTTTTATCTACATTATACAGTGCAAACTCCTAACACATTTAGATTGTTCCCTGTATACGCTTTTAAATTAATTTGTGTGGGTTTAATATGTTGTCTTGAAAGTCCCACATCTGTAAAATCTTTGATTGATAGTATATTTACCATCGCACCAGAATACAGCTTACAGTTAATTGACTGCTGGTTAATTATCAACTTGACCCACCAGGTATTCTCTCTATGTTTATTATTTACCGTTCTTATTTCACTAACTATGTCTATTGTCCCAATATATAAATTATCAATTGCATTCTCATTATCAACTTCTAGCACATTTATTTGTCTACTCTTAATTCTACACATTGAACTGAAATGATTTTTTCTGTTGCACTTAAAACATTGTTTACCATATGCACTGCACTGATTTACTTGATGCGAACGACCACATCACGTACAATCTTTAATAAAATTCGAAGGTGTTTGCTTACCTTTGCTCTCCGTAGTATTATACCTGGTATTTTGGCTGTTTCGTGCTTGATAAAAGTTGGTTGACCTCACCTGTCCACTATTTGTTGTTCAGCCAGCATCCCTTGCATTCCACGTACCTCTTGAATGGACTACGTCTACAGTCATTTTTGCTGTTGCAGCGTTTTCTATTTTGCAAGCTTGTGCTGTAGACTGTTCGTTGATTTTGCATACCTTAATTACCTCCTCCAAACATTTATCATCTTCTGGTAATAATTTTTGACGCATTTCACTATTATTCATTCCACAAATAAACATGCATTTAATCAGGTCATCCCTTAGCTCACCAAAGTCACATTGACCAGCTTGATTTTTTAATTTTGTTACAAAGGTTTCTATTGTGTCTCCATGTTGTTTCATAGTGAAAAATTTATACCTGTTGTAAGTCAGATTAGTTTTTGTGGGAGAAAATGTGAATTAAATTTATCCAACAATGGAGGTAGCTTGTCTGTTTCTTCTTCGGTGAATTGAAATGTACTGAATATTTTAAGGAGATCCGGACCAGCGTAATGCAACAACTGTGCCACTTGTATTTTTTGAATGGACATGAGACTGGGAATGCTAAATATGTATGGGTATGGGTATACAGTATAGAGCGGACTTTACATATTACTTTTTTTTTTGGATACAGGAGGGGGAAATGCTCATGCAGACCCCATTCACGGCCCCGTAGGTTCCGTGGGATATCGAGGTACTGTGAGACTGTACGCACTAAAACCCCCTCCCTGGGAGTACCGGACCTTAGTCCATACCTCCGTCGGAAAGAATTACACACAATGACTTTTTGGGTATGAATGTTTCCATTCTGATTTTGCCGCGGGGGCGATAGCGGGTAAGTATAAGCTTTGGACGCTTATGATTATGTGGAAGTGACTCGTCGTAGTCGGTGGCACTACGGAGAAGAGCATTTGGGTGAAAAGCGGCTTTTGCGAACTGGGTTGTGGATAGTTGAGTTATAGACTCAAGTATCGAAGGCATTTTCAGATCAGAGTGAATCTGACTGTTTCGGACAAACCATGGCGCTCCGGTAACCATTCTCACAATTTTGTTCTGGATGATTTGAAGGGTATTGATGTGTGTTGCGGCCGCGGTGGCCCACGCAGGTGATGCATATATAGGTCAAGTCTGGTCGGATAATGACTTTGTACAAGAGCAACTTATTGTTCATGGACAATTTGAAATTTCTATTTAGAAGTGGGAACAGCTTCGAGATGAACATCGAGGCTTTTTTTCAAGCGTGATCGACATGGGGGCGCCATGTTAAGTGTTTGTCCAGGAAAACCCCGAGGTCTTTCGCGGAATCTTACCAGGGGATTAGACGGTTGTCTAATGAAACGTGTTCGTGAGGTGTGTGTCTCCTCTTGGAAAATAGGACAGCTGAACATTTATCGGGGTTTATGGCTAGAAGGGATTTCCTATACATTGATTGCAGCTCGACTACGGCGGTCTGAAGTCGTTCGGTTATTATCCACGGCTGAAGCTGTTATTTTCAACGGTTATTATTAAATAACGTTAACGGCTTCAGCTGTTAATATAAAATAACCGTTTTGCCCATCACTAGTCCATTCATCCCGTTAAATAGTCAAATTTAACAGTTGCCGAAGAAAACCGATGTTTATTCATCGAACCTAGTGGAACTGAAACAGATACGAGTCCGAATTCCAGGTTAGAGTAAAAGGCGTTATTTTGTACCTGTTATTTTTATAAATCCATAACTGGTGGTTACCGTTGCCGCTCGACAACCATTTAAAAATAACAGATAGTTAAATAACGACCCATCACTACCATATAGATCCCTATAATTCCATTTGAGAATCTGATTGGTTCAAATCTGAAACAAAACTCCTGCCAATAATTATAATGAAACATAACCTGTCATAAATGCCTATTATCTATAGTTGTACAGATTAGGGTCAATAATTATAAGCAGTTAATATAAGTGATTAGTGCTTCAATGAGTGGAAATTAAATATGAAAGTTTCAAGCAAAAAGAAACAATATAAATTTTCACACTCAAACTCCACAGAAATTGAATGTCTGGACTGGCATTTTTGGAGACCCTTTAATCGGACCAATTTTTCTTGATGGCAATTTGAGTGGCGAAACGTATTTGGAGTTACTAGAAGATGTCGTTTACCCTCTACTAATTGACATTGTTGAAAATGATGATCACTATTAAGAAAATCAATTAGTGTTTCAACAAGAAGGAGCTCCTCTGCATTTTTCACAACTTGTTAGCGAGTTTTTGAACAGAGAGTTTCCAGAGTAATGGATTGGGCGTAGGGGTGCTATTGAGTGGCCCCCTAGATCACCGGATTTAACTCCTTTAGACTTCTTTCTATGGGCCCATTTAAAGAGTAGAATTTCCGCAACAGAACCGGAGTCTCTGGAAGAATTACGACGACGCATTTTTGAAGAATGCCGTCTAATGACTCCACAAATGCTCCAGAATGTCAGAGCTCGTTTTGAACAAAATTTGTACTTTTGTATGGAAGGACCAGTTATTCTATCCCCTAAAATTCCACACCACGTATTAACTTTTTGTGAATACTGCGCTTTACAACTGATAACCCAGTGAGGGTTTTCAGCAGAACAATATCTGGAATTTTGGGCAGATACTATTCCATTGGTAGTGAATGTTGCCTCGTCCATAAATAAAATTTTACTTAAAAAATTTCTATCACTCAGAAAGTTACCTTGGGCCCAAAGGCAATAATCTAATCATTTCAGCTCATCACCTTCTCTCAACGAGTGCAGAAACTTTGGCTTAAAAGACTTTATTTTATGACACACAAGGCATCTTCTGATTTTTTCTCTATTTACATCCAATGCAACAGCCCTTTGACGTAAACTCATCTGGGGATTGGCTTGAGTTGAAGCCAAGATTATGCTATCATCACTACTTGTTCGATTTCTAACAGCCGAGATATTGTTCACCACACTTCCCGTTTGAGAAAATCGTGCATTCAGAGCTGCTGCAGTTTGGCGCCTAATTGGATTTCTCTGTGGATGTCTCCGATTGAATTAATCAGCAACTTCTCTGCTTTTTCGAACACCATCACCAAACAATATTATTAATTCAATTTTATCATCTTACACCAAGACGTTCAACAGGCATTTTGCTGGCAAACTCACAGTTAACGTCAATTTGACATTTATAGCAATATTTTACAAGGTGCTAATTTGTTTCCATGGCAATCTACCTGTAAAATCTGATGGAAAATTTGGACTGTCTAAAAATTTTCAAAAAAGTAAAAATTCGAATTTTGACTTGAAACTCAGTATCTGCAGCTAAAATCGAATTCTGAACAACTTTTTTTTGATATCTCTAATGCATCGCGAAATATAGAGAACCGGCCCTATTCCTGAAATCATAGTAGGCTGGGTAGACATCTGACATTTGAAGTGGGTAGGCTATTCAAACAGCCTAATGACGTTTTAGGCCTGTAGAAAAAATGAAATCGCTACCTCTAAAAATAAAGGCGTGTCTTCAGCTTAAGTGTGTCACACTATATATATATATATATATATATATATATATATATATATATATATATATATATATATATATATATATATATATCTATATCTATATGTATATGTATATGTATATGTATATGTATATGTATATGTATATGTATATGTATATGTATATGTATATGTATATATATATATATATATATATATATATATATATATATATATATATATATATATATATATATATATATATATATATGACATGGAATATTCATACTTTTTACTTGGGGTCATTCCTGTTAAGCATATTTAGTAGCTAAATAAAAGGAACGGATAATATGGGTAATGAAACAAGAACATCAGTCGAGTTATATATTTTAATATTTTAAAATATTACTTCGAGTCATAATAAAATATAGTTTGGCACAATATTTTAAATTTAACAGTAAAATTACATATTTTATTAGGTATTATCTATAGAGAATTATTACAACAAATCATAAAGCAACTACAATAAATGAGAAATATAAAATTAATCTAATGGTAATAACTATAAAACGTGTTGTCAAGAATAAAGTACCTACACTCTCTATATCACAAGTCACTTTGCATGTACAATGTACAGAACTCATTCCGGATGAGATCTTGCCTCACGTTGGGCACTAAGGACCATCAACTTTTCACCCAATCTTGCATTGTGATCCTTCAAGTGTCTTATCAGATCAGCCTGCAAACAACAATGTCAAATATATCAACGTCTTACATTTAATATGGGAAACATTTATAAACACAAATCTTAGTGACTCAGTTGTAACGTGCTTTACTGAAAATCATAACCAAAGATTAAAACAGTCACATAAATCGCAAACAGCAATCAGTGAATCGCGGAGTATGGTCGCAGATTAAATAAACCATAAAGTTATACAAAAATAATCTATAACGGCCTTTGAAACAAGAAACACGGCAACCGGTATACTAAACTAAGCAATAAGCATATTTTCATAGAAAATGTGTAATAGCTGAATGCTGCCTTCACTATCTATTTTTTTATGTCTATAGTTCTAAAGAAAGCATGACACCTGAGATGTCAGCTGTCAACTAACAAGGTCTATGCCATTATACACTCCGGTATACTAAACTAAGCAATAAGCATATTTTCATAGAAAATGTGTAATAGCTGAATGCTGCCTTCACTATCTATTTTTTTATGTCTATAGTTCTAAAGAATTTTTTTTTTGTTTTATCATACAGTAATTGAAAGTTATGTTAGAGTAATCCAAAATTATTTAATTGCATCTCCTTCAGATAAAACAAAAGCTTCAGTCCAATTTGTCGATCTTCACGAACAGAATCCATGTTCTCTTGAGTGGTCCCATAAACTAGTATTCTAGAGGACATTTAATTTGTCCTCATCTTTGATAGTCTTCTTTTAAATCTTGCAAACCAAGTTTTCAATAGTAGCATACGAAGGAGGTCTAAGGTTTCTACCATCTCAGCAGATTTTTTTTTGTTCATACCTTACTACAAGATCCAGGATATACAAAAATATATTTTATAAAATTATTGGCATTTAAAGTGACAAACAAGTGAACAGAAATACCAGACACCCTGTAAGACATTTTATGTACAATTAATGGCTCCAGATAGGACGCTCTTTTGTTAACACGTTTATCAAGAATAAAATTTTGTACGTTCCATTATTGGTAATAATGACATTTTAGTTTAGTCACTCCATCTGTAAATATTTTTTGAAAAAATTAAATATCTCAAAAAGGATTGAAAATAGAAAAACAATTCAAAATGCACCAGTTTCAGAATTTTATATAGAATTTAAAAATGCAATAATATTTATAGGGTCCCATTTGAAAAAAAAGTTAAAGTCACTTCCGGTTTAACCGGAAGTTACAACGCATTGAAAATATTATAGGAAAATAGACTGCATCGTGTTATAGCTGCCACCAAAATTTGAGATTGATGTCTCTTATATTTCCCTATAAATTTCTAATGCATCAGATGAATCACCCCATATATATTAATATATATTATATATACAGGTGTCTCAAAAATGATGGTCTATGTTACAGGTGCACATTCAGCACAAAAAAATAAGACTATTTTTTCATATAAACATGGGTCCGCAAATCCTTAGTTTTTTTAAATACAGCGTGTTAAAGTTATTTGTTTTTGTCAGTTTTTCATGAATAAGTCCGAGTCAAATTAAAATTTTGACGTGAAAATTGGCATGTGGGGGTTTTCGAGGGCAAGAAATTTAAATATGTTATTGTTAATAATACTGCTGGCAGAGGGCGCCACCTGTAAGACATGGCTTGCATTCAATTGGCTATAATTTTTTGACACCCAGTAATATCGACCTACCGTATAGCTACATTGCAGCCCTTATCAATTGTAAGCAAAAAATGTATACTTGATTTAAATCTCTCAGACACACCATTTTCGAGATATTTCTATTTTTGTATGTCGATGTCGCTCAAAAATTAATTCTGTGACAAATCATAGGAATCCATTTTTCACCTTTTAATTGCTATCAGTATGTATAAACTTAATTTTCTTATTCTCTAGTTAAAAATTAAAATCTTACCAGAAAAAAGAACTGACAAGACACAATCATGAAGATAAAATAAAAAGCCATGATAACAAACTTTGAACAAACCATTTAATAAAGTGGTTTCCATCGTTACGGGACTTGACTTTTGCGTTTTCGTCGTTACATATACTACATTTGAATTTTAAGTTTGAGACTGCTCACTATTTTTAAGTAATTAATTGTATTGTCCGTAATTTTTCTAATTAAATATGGAAGTCTTTACCAACAATGAACTAACAGACATGCATGTTATGTATTAACGGGCTTTTGGTAACTATTATGAGGCGAAACGACTGTATAAAGAAGCCTTCCCAAATCGGAGAATTCCACACAGAAGGATGTTTCAACAGATTGACATCCGTCTGCGTGAAACAGGTACATACTTACATTATCTAATACATCGGTCTGTCTCTTTCGAATATATATATATATATATATATATATATATATATATATATATATATATATATATATATATATATATATATAACCAAGTGCTTGGTGCTTATTATTTTAAATAACTTTTCCAAAGTGCTTAGTAACTCCAAGCAATTTTTTTGTTGGGAAGTGCTCAAAGCACTTTCCATCAGTGCTCAGAACAGCTCAGGTTTTGATGCAACAAAATATGTGTGTTTTTTTACTCATGAAAGATGAGTTCCTGTTTCTGTAAAAGTTTTAATTTTTGTTACAATACTTTCCTCTGTTGATATATTTTTAAGAATTGACCAAAATTCAGAGAAGTGTCATATATCAGTCAGTAGCATTCCTAATTAAGTCAAATGTATGAACTGAAGGAATTTTAAGCAGACTGTTAGCTGTTAGGTGTATGCTGTTTCTATCACTCACCTCCTGAATGTTGGAGCCAATAACAATCAAGGATGTATCTTCGGCAAAAAGACAAACCTGATCAGCTGATATATTCTCCGGTATATCATTTGTGTATATGAGGAACAAGTCAGGCCCAAGGATTGAACCTTGGGGTACCCCTTGTTCTAGACTTCCCCTAATTTTTTATTGTGTGATACTGAAGGTCATTTTATGACGTTTTTAATTTGTTTGTGAGTTTTATTTAATCACATTATACATATTGAGCATTATGTTTAGTTGGAGTTGTAAATTGTGGTATTCTACATTTATGATATTCTTATGTTATATGCTGTATGTTCTACACCCACTGTATATTAAAACAATAAATAAATAAGTATTACACATACCTGTTTCTCTAATAAATCATATACTTTATCACCCAGTTGTCGGTAACCTATTTCACCTTGAGCAAATGTGTCTGTAGCACTACATGCCTCCCATTCTTCTCGCTGAACATCGGGTAAGGGTCTTTGTGAATTGAATTTTTTTACCTTAACTGAAAATAAAAATCATTCATTACTAACATTTTTTCATTAAATATACTGTTTCTTCAACTAATTTACCAGACTGTCAAAGATTTTCTCAATTATCAAAACGTAGTTTTGTAAATAATTTGTTTTTTAAACAAAGTACTACATGGTTTGATACTTTTAAATGAACAAATAAAGATGAGCTGTATTCTACCTAAATGGTTTTCTTTTATCCTCGTCGTTATTTGACAAAAATTTGAATTAGATATAAACTCATAAAGAAGTGAATTAGGGGTGGGTCACCCTTTAAATGACATGGTTTTTTCAAACCCCAACCCAGATAAATGCTAAACTCCATCAGTTTAATAGAAAATTAAATTTTGTACATTTTTCTCCTCTCGTCAATTTTGCGATAAACCACCCGTTTTTGAGAAAATTCAGATTCTTAGAGTTGAGATCAAAACAAAATTGAAAAGTTTATAAAACATTAACGTCTCTGAAATTTAACAAACGCTATTAAAGACTTTAAGTAACCTTATAGGAACATAATTTATTTTTGGCCGATCTAATTAGTTTTGACCTCATCTCACGACGTTGATAAAAGAAAACCATCTACCAAATTTGGTTCTTCTATGTTGGGGCATTGCTGCAATACAGCTGTTTCTTCTACTTATTAAATAATCTTCCGTGTCAATATCTCGCCAACTATGGGCGTCAAAGAAAAACTTTATATAAAAAATCGGCATGTTTTGAGGTCCTCTACACGCATACATCCTGTGTCGAATCACCCTGCATATATATATATATATATATATATATATATATATATATATATATATATATATATATATATATATATATATATATAGATATATATATATATATATATATATATATATATATATATATATATATATATATATATATATATATATATATATATATATATGGTGTGTGAACCGTCGAAATTTCGAACCGAACCTTCTGTTCAAAAAATGTTCACACTAGGCAATGTAAATGTAGTTTGAAATACATAATTCTCCGAAATAGTTCGAAGTTCATTGCTCAAAACTACTTCAAAGTAGACCTTTACCGACATTCAATGCTGCCAAAGGTAGCGAAGTTGTAACTCGGTAACGGCCCTGTTAACTCGGTAGCAGCACTTTAAACCTGGTATTGGTTCCATTGAGACCATAGCGTAATTTCAGGAGATTTCGCTCATGCATATTTTGACAGTTGGTAGGTGATGAGACCTGACAGAGCCATTTAACAATCACAGAATTCACTAAGTGAAGATTGGAACCTGTGATGACCACTGATAAGTACACTTCAAGAACCCAAATCACCACAACACATTTTAAAAACCTGACGATCGTTTCTCTAACCAAGTTAGTAGTAAGTGGATGAAGCTAACATGGTTAGTGAAACGACCATCAGGTTTTTTAATGTGTTGTGGTGATTTGGGTTCTCCAAGTATACTAATTACAGAAATAATTTTTTTCATATATATTCTGGCATCCCAACGTGTTTTTTGGTTACAACATTATGATGGCAGTGTTTGAAAGTGAAACCTGCAAATTTTGTTGTACTTTTTTTTTTTAAAAGAAACAGAAATATATTTTTTCATATATATTAGCATCCCAACGTGTTTTTTGGTTACAACATTATTATGGCAGTGTTCGAAAGCGAAACCTGCAAATTTTGTTGTAGTTTTCCTTTTTTAAAAAAGGAATGGAAATGTTCTACCTACCAAATAGTGTATGCTACAATATACCTATATTCGGTATTTAAGGAAATGATATATGGACGTTAAAGAATTTTTGTTGGTTCATGTTCGATTTTAAATTTTCAAGTAGTTAGAAGTATGACTGTGAACCTTAGACTTATTATTTCCGAGGTTCGTAGTTCGGGGCAGTATATTTGCTTGGGTTCGTTCATAGTTCGGTTCGAAAAAACATGGGTTCACACACCTCTAATATATATATATATATATATATATATATATATATATATATATATATATATATATATATATATATATATATATATATATACATATATATTATAATAATTAAATATTATCCACTCTATATATGTATTTAATAAATTTTGTATATTTAGTTACCCACGGCCTAGCTCATAATGACTTTCGGAACATAAGTCCTCTTTTCTATAGGGTGGTTCTGATTTATATAAAAAGGAACAAACAACAAGGATTCTATTTTATAAATGATCAAATTATGACTTGAAAACAGGAACTTAATTTATTGCAATAAAATCTTATACCTAATATAGGTAACAGCGAAATTTAAATAATAATGACCAAACGTTCCTAGTATTATCAAATTGTACAATTTATACGGGTTCTTTATATCAGTAACACTACTTTTTCACTGGTTATAATTTGCAGCGTAGCTTATTTCCTTATTTTGTGGACCTATGTTGATTTCTGTGTTCTACAATATCTGACACTGGCTATGTAACAAACGTAACAGTAATTGAAATTTTCTAAATCCTTTTCCTGTAATTGGGAATCTTTTGTAGGGGGCGCAAAAGACTAGATGGTCGCATCGGTATGGATTGATGATTTCTAATTGATTTTTTTATAAGAAATTTTAAATCCAAGATATTTAATTTTCAAAACTTTTTTCTATTTGACTTATTCTCTCTTGTTGATTTCTCTCCCCTTTTTTCCTGTCATGCCAACTTCATTAAATTTTGATGTTGTGACAACACACTGCCCTGTGGTCGCAAAACCTCTTGCTTGGTGTTGTTTGTCACTTTGACATTTTGTCATGTCATATTTATTGTTGTAGCAATATTACAATACATTGTTTTTATTCATAATTTGATCACTAAAAAAATAATCTGTAGGTACTATATACAACAATTTGGCTTATTTAAATATAGTTTAGTTGATGAGCTTCGTTTATACATATCTGACAATTAATTTATAAATGATAGATTTGACGTTAAATATTTCTATTTTTATAGTTTAGTTTTTGGACTTTTCCATAGCAATATATATATATATATATATATATATATATATATATATATATATATATATATATATATATATATATATATATATATATATATATATATATATATATATATATATGAGACATACTTGGTTCTCGGGTTGAACCGCATCCAGAATTTATGAAAACTCGACGGTTCGGTTCCTGTTTTGGAGCCATTTTCAAGAGGTAAAGGAAATATGTAAGGATACTCTAAGGCCTCAATCTGCCTACTCCTTAAAGCGGTGGACAAAGGTGGGTTGGGGTAGCTCGATTACAGGGCCTCAATCTGCCTACTCCCCAAATCTCGCCGGAGATTGTCTGTGAGGTCTCAGTGTGTTCAACCCTAGGCCTTAGAGAGATCTGAGACCTCACAGACGATCTCCGGCGAGATTTGGGGAGTAGGCAGATTGAGGCCCCGTAATCGAGCTACCACAACCCAACCCACCTTTGTCCACTGCTCAAAGGAGTAGGCAGATTGAGGCCTTAGAGTGTCCTTACATATTTCCTTTACCTCTTGAAACCAACCCAACCCACCTTTGTCCACTGCTCTAAGGAGTAGGCAGATTGAGGCCTTAGAGTGTCCTTACATATTTCTTTTACCTCTTGAAACCAACCCCACCTACCATTGTCCACCGCTCTAAGGAGTAGGCAGATTGAGGCCTTAGAGTGTCCTTATATATTTCCTTTACCTTTTAAAAATGGCTCCAAAACAGGAGCCGAAACGTCGAGTTTTCATAAATTCTGGACGCGGTTCAACCCGAGAACTAAGTATGTCTTTATCATGAATATACTGGCCATATATTATGACTTGCCATAAGACACAGTAAATGACATAAACATAACATTTAAAATACAATATTAGAATACAAAATATTAATTATGTAATCTTAATCTATTTAAAAAATAAACATATCTCTAAACATATCAACTTATCTGTTAGAGTTACTATATAAATGATTTCTAAGAATATACACTGATAATTTTAAAATTTTTGAAACAATTTCATGATCAAATGACTTGGTTAATCCAATTTTTTTCCTAAAATTAATGTAATTTTTGAATAATGTTCCCCTTACACCAAACAGGAGACCTATTACTGATAAATTTTGAACATTAAATTTAGATTTATAATAAGTTATTGTAGGTTCGTAACTAATACACTTCGTCTTCGTGAATTTAGACAGGCTGCTCCATATCTCTCTCAAGACATATGGTCGCATCTATAATATAACCGTTTTCATGGTTTTTCTCGATTGCTATGATGTCAATCCTTCTGGTGCTCACAGTTTCTGAGATGCTATGAACTCCTTCTACTTGGAAGCCTTTCTCCCTTAGGGTACAAGCAAGTTGTCCCATAACTTTATGATGATGCCTGTTTCGAAGCAGCTTTCCGTGGCTACAGTATCCGAACACATGTGCAAGAGTTTCATACTTGTTACAGTGTCTGCAACGGGATGTGTCGATACTACGACCAGGAGCCACACTACATGTCATTTTCAGACAATCATGCAATTCGGATGTTGTTGTTTTTTCTCCCTCAGGGCTCGTCCGCGTCTTTGCCGCCCCGATAGCACCGCAGCCTTTGGATTATTGTACATGCCCTTTGTCTTTTCTACTCCACCCATTCCAAAATCACTGTGCCTTGAACTAGTCTGCACAGCAATTGGTAGAGTGAAGTTTTATATTGCTCTGTCTCCGGTCTAGGCTGGCCATAGATCAGTTGTCTTTTGCGGTCCAGAGCTTTAGACTCGCACAAGATGTGCTGTGCTGATTTCTCCCCTCTATGCCAGGTCCCCCTCGAACCGCCTCATTTTATGCAGGTGGTTCTTGACGACCATGTATCCCGCCAAGGGTCCTGTTATGTTTCTGAGCTGTCCTCTGCTAAGATTTAGCAGCTCCACAACTCTCTTTGAACTGGGTTCCTCAATTACTGACTTCCCATGTGTGAGCCCTGGACAATCTGCCCAGTACACCTTGTGTTTGTTTCTGACCCAGGACTTAATGGCTCCCCTGGCAGTGCTCTTTGTCACGCCCAGAACCGGTTCTGGTCCCATAACTGGTGCTGCTAACCCTCTCTTCGCGAGACTGTCAGCTTCTTCATTGCCTTTAACCCCTGTGACCCGGCACCCAGATGAGGGTGACCTCATTCTGCACAGCCCGGTCGCTCGTCTTGGCATTCACTTATCAGCCTGGAATTTACCCGTGGGCTACTTAGGGCCTTAAGGGATGCCTGGCTGTTTGTGGCTATGAGGATCAGCTTGTTGGTGTAGCCCCTCCTCTTGTTCTCCTGCACACAGCGCAGGATGGCGTACATTTTGGCCTGAAAGACCATTGCATAGGCTCCGAGGGAAATACTATGACTTACCCTCGGTCCTTCCGAATAAACACCTGCATCCGTCCCACGCTCCCCGCCGGATCCGTCAGTGAACCAGGCGAGCACGTCCCATGGTAAGCCAGGCATCTCCTCCCGCCATGCCTCGCGGTCAGGGATTTCCACTGTAAAATTGTTTTCCCTGCAGATTCTCAAGCATGGATCCTTCACGATCTCCTGGATTTTGCAGTGGCCCCTGCAGCCTGGGTTGATCTTCAGTCTACCATTGCAGGCTAGTCTGTAGAGTCCTAGCCTGGCCTCCCCCATGATAACAAAGTGGCAGATCTAGCAACACCTCCATGTGGCTGTTGGCGTCATGGCCCCTGTGATGTCCAGGCAAGCCATCCTTTGGATCTTGCCTAGTTTTTGTTTGGCACTGGATTGTGTCACCTTAGGCCACCAGACCAGTGCCGCATATGTTAACGATGGTCTGACCACCCTTGTCGGATGTTGTTAATCGTTTATGATTATATAACCAATTATTTGCTTGTTTAACCTGCTGGTAAGTAACTGCCCCTTGCCGTTTTTCCTTCTGAGAGCACCATTGTTCATACATCCTTTCCCGGAGAGTGAGTCTAACTGACTTGCTATTCACGGACTCCAAATTTATATTTAAAGCATTATTGATATCTAATTTTTTTAAACACAACTTTCTTCTGTTTTGAAATAATTCTGATTGGTTCATTAACTGAATGGGTTTTGAATTTAGTAGGAATTGTCATTTATTTAACTGTTGTGAAAACGCTTCCCAAAAAGTATTAAAAATTTGGAGAGACGTTTTACTGACTTGAATATAAGAATCCATTTGGTGTATCATTTGGAATTTGGAGAATTTCTTTAACTAAGCTTCTTATAATTTTCTCAATGTCATCAAGAAAGTTTTTGTTTAGTGTTCGACAGGAGCTTTTTGAAGAGGATAAATTAAACATGGTGGTAGATACTGATTGAAGACAAGTTTTTGTTCACATAAATAAAGTGAAAATGAAGTAAGTGTCACCATTTAGAATTTAAAGAGGCATCGACTCCCTTTTCAAATCAACTCATCACCTGAATGAGCAGAAGTATTAAGAATATTTAAAAGTACAACATTTATACCAGTAGAAATATATTAAATGAGTGAAAATGGGAACCTGTGATGATCAGTACAATTTGAAGAACCCAATTCATCAAAATACAGTTTTAAGACCTGACGATCGTTTCGCTAACAAGGTTAGCATCATGAGAGGGATGAATAAACTCCCTCTGATGATGCTAACTTTGTTAGAAAACGATCGTCAGGTCGGAAAATTGTATTGTAATGAATTGGGTTCTTCAAATTTTACTTATTAGAAAGATATTAAACTCCATCAAGCATGTCGAATTTAGAGCCATTAACACAAATATTACTAAAATGAAGATACTAAAAACAGGGACTTATTGTTTCAAAATTTACCAAAATGTTCCGAAAATGAACTTAAAGTCTTGCCGAGAAAGCTGGTTTCCTAGCCAACGAACTTTAATAGCAAACTGAGTTATTGAAATTCAAAGCATTTAAGGAAAATTCGCTACCAAAACGCACTTACTGCATCTCCACCGTAACCCTACCTAGTCATGTTTTAGGAGCGCCGGGAATGCTTGCCTTAATTGGCCGGCATTGCGAGGAGAGTCCTCTATAAAAAACCCACATCGCAAGGTCGTTGGCGGGTTGGTGCCGAAGCGATGATGCTTCTGGCCGATATGGCCGAGCATTGGCAGGATGGTAATTCTGTCGCTAACGTTAACCCTTCCCCAGGGAAACCGGGCAACCTCCCTGTGTAAATGCCTCTTCATGGGATGCGGGGCTCTTCCATGGAGGTCTATTTTCCCTTGCTGCTCGTGGGACCAAACATGGACACGACTTACACAGACCCAATAGAGGAGGTGGCAGGATTCAACCTTCCACTGGAACCTCCAGAGGGAAACAACAGGGGAAAGGATAGTCCACCCCTAGGACGACTACCAAAGGTAGACCCTCCTATAGGAAGCTTGGTTATCGAGCTTCTAAAAAGGAGGAGGAACCTGCACTATAATTCCCTTTTCTTTCGAGCTCCTTAACCTTCTCCTTTATCCTCTATACACTCCTATATTCCTACCCCCATGCCCACCAACATAAGGTGCATTCCAGCTAATTTGCATCATGCTAAGGCTGCGACATACCTCCTTAGCATGAAATTAAAGGAAGAGCAAATAGATATTGCTCTTCTCCAAGAGCCCTGGACCGCTAATTCGGAACGAACTAAAGGGCTGGGTAACACTTCTGGTAAGATAGTAGAGGTGGGCTCTGGTACCAACCACAGAGCCTGTATCTGGATCAGAAACAACTTGCAGTATTTTACACTTTCAGAGTATTGCACCAAGGACATGGCATCCATCCATCTCGTGATCACATCCGGGGGGACCAGGCTGGAAGTAGTGGCCTGTTCGGCCTATTTCCCTGGAAACAGAGATGCAGAACAACCGCCTCCAGCAGAGGTGCGGAAATTGATCGCCTACTGCAAGAGGAACAACTATCACCTCGTAATGGGGTGATGCGAACTCCCATCACTTGGCTTGGGGGAGCACGGACACTAACAGACGAGGTGAATCACTATTTGAATACATATTAGGGGAGGAGCTGGTTGTCAACAACATAGGCTCGGAACCCACCTTTCTTACAGCTAATCGGAGAGAGGTTTTAGATCTCACGATCAGCTCAGGGCTTTTGAGCTCAAAAATTCTCAAATGGAGGGTGTCGTCTGAACCCTCATGTTCTGACCATGCCCATATCCTATTTGAGATTGTAACAGGCCCTAGACCTGTGGTGGAGTATCGCGACCCGAGGAGGACGGATTGGGAGGGGTATAAACTGTCCCTCGCCGCCGGACTTGGGTCCGCTATCCCCACAGTGAGGGATCGTGATGAGATTGAGATTGCGGCTGAACAGCTTAGGGAAGCTGTTGTCTCTGCATATTACGAAAACTGTCCACTAAGGTCAAAGAAAGACAGTCGGGGGTCTACTTGGTGGAATAATAACCTCGACAAACTACGAAGGGAAGTTAGACGTCTCTTCAATCGTGCTAAGACTACAGGCAACTGGGAGCAATATAAAACCGCTCTAACACACTATAACAAAGAGATTAGGAACGCTAAGAGGGAGTGCTGGAGGAGGTTCTGCGGGGACATTAACAATATGCCCAGCAGCGCCAGAATCCACAGGATTCTCTCACGTGACCGTGTTCAGGAGCTGGGATCGATAAAACGACCAGATGGTTCCTTTACTGAATCTCGGAAAGATACGTTAGAGCTCTTAGCACACACACACACTTCCCAGATTTTCTGATCCTGAGCAACGGAGAGGTCCTACCGGCTGAGGGACTATTTAAACGCCCTCATGGGGAGGACTGGCGGGTTGCTCGGCGAATAGTTACAGCCTCGGCAGTGGAGTGTGCTGTGAATCATTTCCCGCCATTCAAGTCGCCAGGGGAGGATGGGGTGGTACCGGTCCTACTACAAAAGGGACTGGAGATTCTCCTACCTCACCTTATCAGGCTGTACAGAGCCAGTCTGGCCTGGAACTACATTCCATCCAGCTGGACGGTGGTTAGGGGGGTTTACATTCCCAAATTGGGACGTAATGACCTCCTACCTACATCACTGAGACCTCTCAGTATTACATCATTCCTCCTGAAGGGATTGGAAAAAATACTGGACGGACACATTAGGGGGAACATCTTACCCAAGAACCCCCTAAATACCCACCAGTATGCCTATCAAACTGGCAAATCAACTGAGTTAGCGCTCAATAACCTCGTCGAGAAGATCACACACTCTCTGGAAAATGGAGAGATTGCGGTGGCGGCATTTCTCGACATCGAAGGAGCATTTAATAATGCATTACCGATCTCCCTCTACGAGGCCACTATCGCTAGGGGGGTGGAACCTACCATCTGTGGCTGGATCGGAAACATGCTGCACAATCTGACCATTATTACCTCTTTGCGGGGAGAGGTGGTCGGCGTCAGGGCTGCGAGGGGGTGTCCTCAGGGGGGCGTTCTATCCCCCCTGCTGTGGTCCCTCTTTGTGGACGATTTGCTGGCTATCCTCGGACTCTGGGAGGTTGAGGTCCAGGCGTATGCTGATGATCTTGTCATAATGGTTAGAGGCAAATCTGAGGAGGAACTGGCAAGTACTCTTTAAGAAGCACTAAATGTAATCAATGATTGGTGCCGTAGGGAACAGATGTCTGTGAACCCCCGCAAAACGATCATTGTTCCTTTTACCAGAAGAAGAAGGTTGGACAAATTAAAACCACCTATTCTTATGGGGGAAACCATTCCATTTTCGGACCAAGCAAAATATCTAGGAGTTACCCTAGATAAGAAGCTCAACTGGGACATACAGTTAGAAAATGTTATCCGCAGGGCTAAAATGTCCCTGTGGACCTGCCGGAGAATCTGTGGTAACAACTGGGGAACAAACCCCCAACAGATTTACTGGCTCTATGTACTGGTTATCAGGCCTATGATAACATATGGAGCGATAGTTTGGTGGCCTAGGGTACTTCGTGGTATCGCGAGGGCCAAACTGGCTCATCTACAGAGACAAGCTTGTCTGATGATAACGGGAGCGATAAGCACCGCACCATCAGCCGCTCTGGAGGTCCTCCTTAATATTCCCCCTCTTCACATATGGTTGGAGAGGGTGGCGAGGTGGACAATGTACAGACTAAAACAAACGGCAGACAACATGCCGAGGGAAGTCAGTCTGAGAGGGTCCGGACTCCTTGATGACAGTGATTGTCACAGGATTCTGGGAATGATCTCAGACTTGATGCCTACAAAAATCAGCAGAGATCTGTCTTTCAAGACCGTCCTCCCGGAAAGGGAGGACTGGGACCGGAACCAATCGACCCCTGTTGAGAGCGGACTTCTGCTGGTACTCTGACGGCTCCAAAACCAACATGGGAGTAGGAGCCGGCGCATATGGGGGCAGCACCGATGCTAGACTATCAGCTAGCCTCGGCAAGCACGCAACCATACACCAGGCAGAAGTTTATGCCATCGAGATGTGTGCAAGGGAAAGTTTAAAAGACCTGTGCACAAACAAATCGATAAAGATATATGCAGATAGCCAAGCTGCAATAAAGGCTCTTGGTTCCTACCGGTGTAATTCAAAGACGGTATGGAGTTGTAAATCTGCCCTTAACGAATTGGGCAGCTGTAATGAGGTGTCGCTGGTCTGGATACCGGGTAACTCGGACCATGATGGCAACGTTGCGGCAGACGCGCTTGCCAGGAGTGGTGCCCAGTGTGACTTTGTCGGACCAGAACCGGTGCTGGGAATAACATCTTGCACAGCAAAACGCACCTTAAAGACCTGGACAGATAGAAAAACAATTCAATATTGGCAAAATCTTCCAGCATTAGCTCACTCTAAGGCCTTCATAAATGGCCTGTCTGAGTCAAGGGCTAAGAAACTTCTAGAGTTGAACAGACAACAACTGAGTACTCTAGTCGGCCTGTATACAGGACACTGCCGCTTGCGGCATCACATGCACCGTATTGGGATCGGTCAGGAGACCGAGTGCCGGCTGTGTATGGAGAATGACGAGACAGCAGAGCACGTGCTGTGTTCCTGTCCGGCAGCGGATAGGACTAGATACCTGCTCTTTGGCAAGGTAAAGCTTGCTCCAGAGGATCTGGATCAACTTTCGTCCACAAAGGTTATCGACCTCTGTAGGAGGCTGGATTTGTTAGGCGAAATATAGACATTAGGCGTGAGCCACAATAGACCATATGGTCGCGGTGGAGGGACTGATATGGACCACTCACATTCAAACCTAACCTAACCTAACCTACTGCATCTCGATTTTTTTTCTTACAAACATGCACGAGATTTCGATGAAAAATGCAAAAATACAAAGAATGTTCGAAAAAAAATTGTAGGTATCATCAACGACTTATAGACCATCCTGTGATTGTCAAAATAATTTTATAAGATGCAGCTCAAGACACCCTATCTTGTATAATAATAATTATATTGAGCTTTACTGTATAAATGTGTCACCCTGTATATATGTAAACAGATAAAAATTGAAACTAAGCCCGGATATGGATTCTAGGAGGCCTAGTTTGCACTCATTTGAAGAAATATTTTTAAAATTAAAAAGTCTCAGTCACCTCATTACCGATTTTTTTCTACGAAAATTAGCTAAGAATTATTGACCGTTAAACCATAATCTTAACTAAAACTACCGCCAAAGCATCAGAGAAAGCATATATTTGAAATAAATTTTCTGGAAATATTTTAGTAAAATGAAGGACATTGATGGTTGAAGCTGAAACTTAAGGGTTTGTCTAACACTCTTCTTGCAACATTTTCTTTACATAACCCGTATTCGTTTCAGGTTCTTTGTCTAAATGTTTTGACGTTTCAAATCGCAAACTTTGAGGTTTTGAGGAAAACCCCAAATTTTTTTTCTTTAAATGCCTATAACTTTTTTGTCTTTTAACTTGCACACCTAAATTTTGGTACATGGTGCACTTTTTATAATACAAACACGCGTACCAAATTTGGTTGCCATTACTTTGTTACTTCTGGAGATATAAAAATTTTCCGAAAGAAAACACAAAACAAATTTGGCAAGTACCTTCCTTTTGCAAGTGGCTTGGATAAGGTCATCAGCCCGGAAAATCGGTCGAGGTGTTCCGGGAAAATTTTGTGTTTTCTTTCGTAACATTTTTATATCTACGGATATGTGTTCTAGGGGGCCTGGTGTGCGTTCATTTGAAGAAATTTTTTCAAAACTCGCGGTCTCATTAGTGAATTAAAAAGAAAAAAATTCCTTAAAAAAATTTCTACAACATAAAATAGTATCAAAGTGCATAGAAGACAGTAAACTTTATCTATCAGGGTGACGGTCGACTTTACCGCAACTACATTTCAACGTGATTATAATAGAATATGGCCTAAAAACAGTTGTACATACCTTAATAAGGTTAAACAATGTTGTATCTTTCATTTTTAATAACCTTTCAGTGATAAAAGCAATTAAAACGTTTAGATTTACAATAAAAACGTATATTTTTGTACTAGAGGTTATGACTGTTATTTGTTGACATATTTCATGCAGATAGGCGTTGTTGTCAGTTTCGAATCTATTTCCTTATTACAGGATAGTATTTATCTTCTTTTTTCTTTAGGCAAATTTTATGTGGTAACTATGGCACAATGACTTATAAAACATAAAACGGTTTCAGCTTATATTTTGACAAGGTGGTCTCTTGTCAGGTCCAGAAAGTCAGGTCGGCAGGAGTGTGTGTAAAAAGCATTTAAGATCTTTTGTTGCGTTCAAGCGGCAAAACACTCTTGGAATTTAATATTAAATGTGGCAACGCTGTTGAAAAGTGACAGATCGAAACTTGAAAATAGTGCATTTTTCATAACTTTAATTATCATTTATTCTGCTATTTATGGTTTTTCCGTACATTCTTTGCTGATTATTTATCTAAGTTACGTACTCTTTCTAGTGGTGTGCGCCGTTTTGCTTGATTTCAGTTGCGGTAAAGTCGACAGTCACCTCTATCAGCAGTCAATTTATCTAAGACTAGTTTGTCACTCATCTTCATTATCAACATGACTCTTCTGAATTGCTACATACATTTTATATCTCTCATTTTTAACCTCCTTTTAAATTACCTGCTATGACAAATACTAAAACAAGATTCATAACTTACCAATATAAGTAATGTTAATATGCATTAACACACAAAACTCCAAACTAATTGCAGCACACAAATAACTAATTGGCGAAAAGACTCCACTCTTCAGACACTTTTCAGCAAAATTATCTGGATAGAAATGCTGCATCAGTGCACTGATAAATAGAAGAAAAACGCTCCATAAACTGACAACATAGATGGGAAACTTATGGTATGCGAGAGTTTTCTTGTAAAATTCTAAATAACCATTAATTCGCAAATTTTCATGCTTCACCTTGGCAATCAAGTCTATTATCTAGAAAAAAATAATTTTTGTAACACCTCAATAATTTATTTCAATAATACACCTACCCTAGAATCTAGTAAAATTATTTTTATCAGTTTTCACATACAAGTTATCTAAAATAAGAGGGTTGTAGCCGATATTTGATGTAAATCAGTTTTCAAATATTTGACTAAATATTATTAGTTATTTTGTTAAACACTAAGAAAAAGGTACCATAATTTAGGTACCTAATTCAGATGCTAGCAGAGCTGTTTCTTAGAAGAAAAAAAACTTTACCAAAGAAAACGAAATAAAGTTACAGAAGAGAATACATATAGCTACTAGTTGGAACTAACAACAAGCTATAATATACAGTGAAAAGAAAACTCTTTGGGAATCTTCCTTCATTCAAATCTTTTGTTTTGTTGTGCAAAAAAAAAAAAGGTTAGGTAATCCTGTGTTTAAAGTGCCTCTTTAGTAAACATACAATTCGGGCGAAATCGGAACGTGAACTGGACGCTGGACGATGTGCACTGTTGCCAGATGAGTATAAGCAAGGGTCATTTTAAATATAGAAGGCAATCAAGGGGTGAACAAATGTTTTCATAATGTAAATAAATGATAGTATTGCGTCATGTACATTGATCGATATTTGACATATTTTGCGGAAAGCAGTAGGAAAACGGAAATATAAACAGTTAATTTTCAGCCTCATGGGGAAAAACGTGTGCCTCTCCTCCCTTTTTTGGTACATCAGTAACATCAACAAAGGTTGTGCCATTGTGATTGAGCAAGGTAATCTGCATGTTCCACCATTCCCAGGGGGCGTAAAGCCGTCGGTCCCGTGCCCATGTGATGTTGGGCAAGTTAAAGACCCAAATTCCCCGGACAGTGAGGTGAATGAATGACACTTTAGTAAAGTCAATGAAGCAATTTCCGTTGCGAATTGCCGATGATAAATACAACTGTATATGCTAATAGCAAACGGTAACCAGTATATTATTTTGAAAAATCGCAATGTAATCGCATGGTAATGAAGCAATTTCTACCGACAAGTGTCGATGATAAACAAAACGGAGAAAATTGCTCAAAATGGGCTTACCTTCGAAGTGTCTGTTTATATTTTACTTTCTAACCTTAAATTTACTAATGGGGAGACCCCGACTTTTGATTTATGAAAAAGTTTTTGCAAATAAGCGCGAACTATGGCCCCAAGAACCCATATCCGGGGTCAGTTTCCATTTTTTATATGTATGTATGTATATATATATATATATATATATATATATATATATATATATATATATATATATATATATATATATATATATATATATATATATATATATATATATATATATATATATATATATATATATATATATATATATATATATATACGTATGTATGTATGAATCACACCGAGAACAAAAAAAATTATTGTGCCGATTTTGAAAAAGTTTGGCATGTACCATCCTTTTCTATATGGCTTGGAGAAGGTCGTTAGTCAGGATAATCGGACGAGGTTTTCCAAAAGAATTGTAACTTTTCATTAGGAAAACATTTTTATGTCAAAAATTAATAAAGCTATGACAACCAAATGTGGTAGATAGGTTTGCGATTGAAAAGGTACACTACACACCAAAATTACTGGTTACCGTTTGATATTAGCATATACAGTTGTATTTATCATCAGCAATTCGCAACGGAAATTGCTTCATTGACTTTTCTTACTCATTTAAGGTTGGAAAGTAAAATATAAACAGACACTTCGAAGGTAAGCCCATTTGGAGCAATTTTCTCCGTTTTGTTTATCGACACTTGTCGGTAGAAATTGCTTCATTACCATGCGATTACATTGTGATTTTTCAAAATAATATACTGGTTACCGTTTGCTATTAGCATATACAGTTATCATCGGCAATTCGCAACGGAAATTGCTTCATTGACTTTACTAAAGTGTCATTCATTCACCTCACTGTCCGGGGAATTTGGGTCTTTAACGTGCCCAACATCACATGGGCATGGGACCGACGGCTTTACGCCCCCTGGGAATGGTGGAACGTGCAGATTACCTTGCTCAATCACAATGGCACAACCTCTGTTGATGTTACTGATGTACCAAAAAAGGGAAGAGAGGCACACGTTTTTCCCCCTGAGGCTGAAAATTAACTGTTTATATTTCCGTTTTCCTACCGCTTTCCGCAAAATATGTCAAATATCGATTTATGTAGATGACGCCATATTTTAATTTATTAAAATTATAAAAACATTTGTTCACCCCTTGATTTCCTTCTATATCACGTGTTTCTCCCTAGACCACAATTGCTGAAAATTAACTGTTTACATTTCCGTTTTCCTACTGCTTTCTGCAAAATATGTAAAATATCGATCTATGTACATGACGCAATACTATCATTTATTTACATTATGAAAACATTTGTTCACCCCTTGATTGCCTTCTATATTTAAAATGACCCTTGCTTATACTCATCTGGCAACAGTGCACATCGTCCCGCGTCCAGTTCACGTTCTGATTTCGCCCGAATTGTATGTTTACTAAAGAGGCACTTTAAACACAGGATTACCTTCAAGGCTTTTGTTTTGTTGTGCAAAAGAAGCTTAAAAACCTACATAAAATAAGATGGACTAATTAGTTGTGTAAATAAAAATACACAAGAAAAACTTGATGGGAAAATATTAATAGTTTACGAATAAATACAATGTAAGCAAGCAATTGCGAACAAGAAGGAAAAATCACATTCACTAACAACTCCTAAAGTCGAGTATGAAATAATATATTATTACAACACATTCTCTACATTTGTTTTTACCTGGATCACTTACCATTGTCAAAAACCAAAGTCCAATGTGAACATATATTATTATGAAATATTCTCTACACTTATGTTTTTCATCTGGATGCAGAACAGCATATACAATACAAAGTATTTCCAGGGCTACTGTATACAGTAAATGAATTGTAAATGGTGGTATAGTTGGTAATGGTCTAAATACACCATAAGATTCCAAAATAGGCCTCATATGTTCCCTGTCTTCCATGTTAACTGCGTCGTCTAAAAATACAGCACCCTAAAACCGAGTTAAATGCATAGAAATTATTTGTCCTTAATAATACTTAGCCCGGGTAATCCTAGTTTAGCTTTAAGATTAACCGTAACCCGTATATTTAAAAACGGAACATATGGAATTATATCAACATACACAGACACAAAGGATTTTAAAATGTATAAACTTACAGCTGAGTTTGTATTGATACTCCTTGCCAGACTAACCATTGAAAATAATACGTATCTTTCACTAAGTTGGGTCACATTTTATTGTCTGTGTTTTTAACAGTCTGTACAATGATTACACAAATTGTGTTACCTTTTATTTTATATCAAACGAGGATTTGTTTCCTATTTTGTTGTAAATATATTACTATTTACTGTTTTTCATTATTTTAAATGTCAAATGTCAATGGTAATAAAAATAAACATGACTGGACTCCTACCATAGACAACTATTAGTTTACTCGATAGATATAGTTAGTTAATATCTATGGCTTTCCTCTATTTTTGGCAAAAAGTTTTTTGCGAATAATGATATTTTGGCAGATGAGGTTTTTAGTGAGTTTGCTTTAATAAATTCACTAATAGGGAGATCTGTGTTTATATATATATATATATATATATATATATATATATATATATATATATATATATATATATATATATATATATATATCAGTGGCGTCTCCTGACCAAAATGTTCGGGTGTGCGGTAACGCGTTGCTGTTAGTGGTGGTTTTAAAAATTATTAACACTAAATGTATATATATATATATATATATATATATATATATATATATATATATATATATATATATATATATATATATATATATATATATATATATATATATATATATTCGACCTATATGGGAATGATACGTAGATAAATAAATTAATTTCCCACTGCAACACTAACAAATTAAAAAGTCACTTAAAACTTTAAAACACGAAAAGAACATGGAATTATTATCAAGCTCTTCTCTTCACACAAATTTGTGTTAGCGTTAGCACTGTCCGGAACGGGGTGAAAACTGTAAACATTAAAAGTAGTTCAATGTTAATATGGTACTAAATAATAAAATGTGTAAAAATCCTGGATGCAGCAAGTGCGTTATGGTAGTGAATTTTCATAGAAATGATCTGGCACAAAATATTTTATTATAACTTTTTTATCTTGCAACATAGAAATCTAAATTTTGGTGTGTAGTTTAATTTTTATATCGTAAACCTACCTACCAAATTTGGTTATCTTATCTTTTTTATTTTTTGAGATACAAATTTTTTTCGAATAAAAACTCAAAATTTTCCCGGAAAACCTCGTCCGATTTTTTCTGACTAACGAAATTATCCAATACATTTACAGAAGGAAGGTACATGCCAAATTTTATCAAAATCGGCCGATTATATTTTGAGTTATCGGTGTGATACCTATGTATATATATATATATATATATATATATATATATATATATATATATATATATATATATATATATATATATATATATATATATATATATATATATATATATATATATAGTTTATTGTAATATAAATAGTACAAAGCATCTTACAAATAAGTCTAAACTTGTGACTGCAAATGATGCAATTTTGACTAAATTTTAATCTAAATGTCAATTGTTCTAAAGTTCTGTCATCTGATTTCTAATCTTCAAAATTACCTCACCTCATTATGTACCATTACAATTTCTAGAAATATGGATGGTACTTGAAATCAGTTTCTTCATTTTAATCAAAAATTTCTATATTTTAAAACTTGACTCAAATTAAATTCTTATATATAAAAATTGAAACTGACCCCGGATATGGGTTCTAGGGGTCCTAGTTCGCGCTCATTTGCAAACAATTTTTCAAAATTCAAAAGTCGAGATCTCCCCATTAGTGAATTTTTTCTACGAAAATTTACTAAAATGTATTATAGTCTTTGATTCTAGAATACTGTGGTCCAGGCAAGCGCAGTTGTAATGTTTGTAAATAATGCTATCACAACGTTTGTTAAACCGGCGTTCCATTCATTTGTCTTGAGCGGTATTTTAACCGCTCACTGCAGTGTTAAAACGAATGGTATTTCCTTACTAATTTAAACACATGGGTGGGGGACTGTATTGTATACCAATACAGCTCTGTCGAGTGAAGTTGTTCGGAAATAACAACGCACACCTAACCCGAATTCATTCCCAGTTGCTATTGACCTACTCATATTTCCCAATGAAGACGTGGTGCCGACTTCATTCCAAGTCACTATTAACCGAGTATTTATGAAATCAAATAAGTAAATTAAATCGATTGTCATAACATATGTAGTGTATTAAGACTAAGGGAAAAAGAAATAAAACATATTTAACTGTGCACATTTTAATTATATTTTAGGGTTTGCGGCGCACACCTAGCTCACTAGGAGAAATGGCCACTGATATATATATATATATATATATATATATATATATATATATATATATATATATATATATATATATATATATATATATATATATATATATATATATTGTCGTTGGTGATACAAATTCTCTTTTTGTTTTAATCGAACACGCCTTATGTTATTGCATTTTTGCATTTTCCATCGAAATATAATGCATGTTTGTAAGAAAAGAAATGCGGGGCACATCAAGTGCGTTATGGTAGAGAATCATCTGTAAATGCTTCAAATTTGAATAGCTCAATTTGCTATTAACCTATAAGGTTGGACAAGAGACCAGTTTTTTCGGGAACACTTTAAGTTGACTTTCGGAAATTCTTGTACATTTTCAAAGTTATTTTGGCTAAACATGGCATCTTGTTTCTACTATATTGGTTATACTGGTAACCAAATTTAATGCCTGCTTTCTTTAAAAAAACACACATATTTGCTAATAATTTTTTTTAAATGAAAATTCATTACTATAACGCACTTGCTGCGTTCAGAATTTTGTTGTTTATTGTTTGCCAAACTGAATGGGTTGACTAAAACAAAACCATCCAAGCAATTAATAAGGAAAAATACCTGCCATGTTTATAACTTGACAGGTACATTCCCCTTGTAAATAATAATTTTTTTCTGAAAAAGTTTTGTAACTCTACTGAAGTTTGTAACACAATTTTTTTAAAGGCACTTGCAGTAACTACATATTATATCTAAGACCAAATTTTAATTTTCTAGCTCCATATAAAATATGATTTTTTTCAAATAATCGCTGACTGGGATTCTAAAACCGATCTCCAAGGTCCATTTAAATTTAAGGAATTAGTTCTAATTATTATTAAAACTAAGTAAGATATATTTATCTTACTAATAGTATACAATTCTTATGCAAATTCACTACTATAACGCACTTGCTGCGTCCCGAAAAACCTACAAATTTTTCATTTATAGTATACAGTCGCATGCTAAAATTAACCGCGTTTGAAACTTTGTCCTGGTATTAGGAAATAAATGGTCAAAGGCTGACATTACACAATTCTTAGTTGATTGTACAGCTCTATCTAAAAAAATTTGTGTGAACTAGAGCTGTGACAACATACTACCTGGTCCTGCACCGAGATGGCGTCCCTGTTGTATCCCTCACAACGTTGTCCAGGCTGATAACCTGCGACAACCTCAATTGTTTAGATTTTTATCTACAATTTATTTAAATAGTATAGCAATACATATAACGTCATCTGTCTTTGTCCCACATTGTAGATATTGCGTTACAGAATCTGAAGTGATGTCGAGGATTATTTTATTATTAATTTCGAATAACTTTATTTTCCTTTGATCAAACGACTTGAAAATTGGTACACAACCACGTCTCTCTATGTTATTTTAAATTGTAAATATTCGTTTCAATCACTTGGACAATTTGAGAGATATTGCGTTTGAAAAAATATTTTTAAATTTTTTACTAAGAAAAATTGGCCGCTAAGATTAGATTAACGAATTCATCCAAGCCATTAGCAAAATAAGGGCAATTCCCAAATTTGGTCCAAATCAGGGAAGTATTTTTTGAGTTATCGGTTGGATATATATATATATATATATATATATATATATATATATATATATATATATATATATATATATATATATATATATATATAAACATTTTAACTGAGCATGGAAATGGGTTCCAGAGGCCCCAATTCGTGCTCATTTGAAGAAATTTCTCGAAAGTCTCACCATCGATACCTCTCTATTAGTGAATTTTCTTAACGAAAATGTGATACGGCGTTTTTACCAATGGAACTCGGGAGTCCCATAAAAACGACGCATTTTGGGAGGCTTTCAATTAATTTATTCGTCAAAAAATCGAGATCCCATATACAGGACGGATTTTTTTTAATCTCCGGAAATAACAAAGTAAGGGCAACCAAATTTGGTAGGCGAGTTTGTATTAAAAAGAGTGAACCATGTATATTCAGGTTTGTAAGTTTAAAGACAAAAAAGTTATGGGCATTTAAAAAATTGGGCTTTTCTTCAAAACGCCAGTGTCGCGATTTGAAACGTAAAAATTGGCAACATTTAGGCAAAGAACCTGAAACAAATACGGATTATGTAAAGAAAATGTCGCAAGAAGAGTATTCTGCAAACTCTTAAATTTTAGCTTCAACCGTCACTGTCCTTCATTTTAGTAAAATATTTCCAGAAAATTAATTTTAAACAAACCCTTTCTCTGATGCTTTGGCGGTAGTTTTAGTTAAATTTATGGTTTAACGGTCTATAATTTTTAGCTAATTTTCGTAGAAAAAATTCGTCAGTGAGGAGACCGCGACTTTTGTATTTTAAAAAGATTTCTTCAAATGAGCGCGAACTAGGCCCCCTTGGATCAATATCCGGGTTTAGTTTCAGTTTTTATCTGTTTACTTATATACAGCGTGACGCATTTCTATGGTAAAGCTCAATATAATTGTTATTGTACAAGAGACGAGCAAAAATTTTATACGTTAATTATAGGGTGTCTTGGTCTGCATCTTATAAAATTATTTTGACAATCACAGAGTGGCCCATAAGTCGTTTAAATTTATTTCGAACACCTTATATTACTGAATTTTTGCATTTTTCATCGAAATAAGATACATGTTTGTAAGAAAAAATCGAGACGCAGTAAGTGCGTTTTGGTAGCGAATTTTCATTAAATGCTTCAAATTTCAATAACGCAATTTGCTATTAATTAGTTTTGCTGGCTATAGGAGACCAGTTTTCTCAGAAACATTTAAAGTTTATTTTCGGAAAATTTTTGTACATTTTCAAACAACAAGTTATTTTGATAAAATATGGTACATTGTAACTACTATATAGGCTATATCGGTAACCAAATTAATGCCTGCTTGCATTACAGGGACATATTTGCAATTAAAACATTTTTCTGAAAATTCACTTGCATATAACGCACTTGCTGCGTTTTAAATCGAACACGTCTTATGCATTTTTGCATTTTTCATCAAAATATAATACATGTTTTTTTTTGTTCCCTCAGGGCTCGTCCGCGGCCTTGCCGCCCTGATAGCACCGCAACCCTTGGTTGATTGTGCATACCCTTAGTCTTACTCCACCCATTCCAAGATCACTGTGCCTTGAACTAGTCTGCACAGCGATTGGTAGGGTGAAGATTTATATTGCTCTGTCTCCGGTCTAGACTGACCGTAGATCAGTTGTCTTTTCCGGTCCAGAGCTATACACTCACACAAGATGTGCTGGGCTGATTCCTCCCCCTCGCCGCAGAGTCTGCATGCGAGGTCCCCTTCGAACCGCCCCATTTTATGCAGGTGTTTCTTGACGGCCATGTGTCCCGTCAAGAGACCTGTTGTGTTTCTGAGCTGTCCTCTGCTAAGGTTTAGCAGCTCCACAGCTCTCTTTGAACTGGGTCCGTCAATTATTGACTTCCCATGTCTGAGCCCTGGACAGTCCGCCCAGTACACCTTGTGTTGGTTTCTGACCCAGGACTTAATGGCTCCCCTGGCAGTGCTCTTTGACACGCCCAGAGCCGGTTCTGGTCCCATAAATGGTTCTGCTGACCCTCTCTTCGCGAGACTGTCAGCTTCTTCATTGCCTTTAACCCCCGAGTGACCCGGCACCCAGATGAGGGTCACCTCATTCTGCCCAGCCAGGTCGCTCGTCTCGTCTCGGCACTCACTCACCAGCCAGGAATTTACCCGTGGGCTACTTAGTGCCTTAAGGGCTGCCTGGCTGTCTGTGGCTATGAGGATCCGCTTGTTGGTGTAGCCCCTCCTCTTGTTCTCCCGCACACAGTGCAGGATGGCGTACATCTCGGCCTGAAACACCGTTGCATGGGCTCCGAGGGAAATACTATGACTTACCCTCGGCCCTTGCGAGTAAACACCTGCCCCCGTCCCACGCTCCCCGCCAGATCCGTCCGTGAACCAGACGAGCGCGTCCCGTGGCATGCCCGGCGTCTCCTCCCGCCATGCCTCGCGATCAGGGATTTCCACTGTAAAGTTGTTTTCCCTGCACATTCGCGGGCTCGCGAAGTCTGACCTCATTTCAACCATGGGCTCCTTCACGATCTCCTGAATTTTGCAGTGGCCCCTGAAGCCTGGGTTGATCTTCAGTCTACCATTGCAGGCTAGTCTGTATAGTCCTAGCCTGGCCTCTGCCATAATAACTAAGTGTAGGGGGGGTAGATCCAGCAACACCTCCATGGCGGCTGTTGGGGTTGAAGACATGGCCCCTGTGATGCCTAGGCAAGCCATCCTTTGGATCTTGCCTAGTTTTTGTTTGGCACTGGATTGTGTCACCTTAGGCCACCAGACCAGTGCCGCATATGTTAACGATGGTCTGACCACCCTTGTGTACAGCCAGTGGGCCATACTAGGTCTTAGTTCCCACGTTTTTCCATATAGCCGCCTAGTGACGGCTAAGGTCATGACTGCCTTACGCAGTATTTTTCCAATGTGACCATTCCAGGTTAGCTTAGAGTCCAATACGACCCCAAGATATTTAACCTCCCTGGCGATTGGAACGCTCCTACCGTATAGAGTGAGAGTTCTGTGGCTTTCACACTTCCTCCTCCTCGTAAACGGCACGACGGTTGCTTTCTCGGGGCTCACCCCGAGCCCTTGATCAACCGTCCACCCTTCCACCACTTTCAGTGCAGTCTGCATACGCTCCCACACTGCCTGTGTGACCTTTCCTCGGACTATGATGACAATGTCGTCCGCATAGCCCTGTACCTCATACCCCCCTCCCGAGAGCCTCCCCAGCAGGCCGTCCACGACTAGACACCAGAGCAAGGGAGACAGAACGCTCCCCTGCGGACACCCCGCCGCGACCCCCGCCAGCAGAGTCCCTCCCGCGAGTGAGGTGAACACCGCCCTGTCCCTGAGCATGGAACCGATCCACCTGCAGCAGGTCTCCTCTATTCCACGCTCCCGGGCAGCTGCCAGAACCGATCCGAACGAGGTGTTGCTAAAGGCCCCCTCTATGTCTAGGAAGGCCCCCAGCGCCACCTCCTTGTTCTCCAGCGTATTCTCCAGTTTCAGCACCAGTTGGTGCAGTGCTGTTTCTGTTGAGAATCCTGCTCTGTATGCATATTGTCCGCAGTGTAGAGGATATGCTTCCAGTACACCGCCCCTAATGTGCCGGTCGAGCAGTTTTTCCACTGTTTTCAGCAAGAAGGACATGAGACTTATTGGCCTCAGGGACTTTGCCTGGTCTGTTGGACGCCCAGGTTTAGGAATAAATACAACCCTGGCCAGTCTCCATGCCCTCGGAATGTACCCCAGAGCCAGGCTGGCCCTCATAATGAGGGTAAGCACCGGCGCCAGTATATCTATCCCTTGTTGGAGCATGATGGGCATTATTCCATCAAATCCCGGCGATTTGTATGGCTTAAAGCTGTTAATGGCCCATCTGATTTTGCTCCAGGTAACCACCTCTTTAGCGACTGTCCAGTCTACTCTAGATGCCCGCCTATAAGGCGCCTCTATTTCTGAGTGTTCCCAGTCCGGAGGTGATTGGTTTATTATGTTACAGCCGGGGAAGTGCGTCTGGAGTAAAATTTCCATAGTTTCCTCCCCCGAGCTTGTAAAGCCTCCCGTGGGTGTTCTAAGGGAGCTTATGTTAGTCTGAGGGCCCTTAGACAGGATCTTGTGTAGTCGAGCACTCTCGGACGTGTTTTCCACTTCTTCGCAGTGCCTCCTCCACGACGCCTTCTTGGCGTCCCTCAGTCTTTTGTTATAGGTCGATAGGGCCTGTCTATATTCATCCCATGCTCCAGACCTTTTGGCCGCGTTAAACAGCTTACGAACCTGCGTCCTCCTTTGCCTGAGGTCCTCGTTCCACCACGGGACGTTCCTGGTGGACACCCTCATTTTCAGGGGGCAGTTGGCGTTATAGGCCGAGGTAATTGCGTCTCGCAATTGGACTGCTGCAATCTCGAGGTCTATTGAATTTTTTATGGTACTCTTAACCCACCGCAGTTCCACAGCCAGGTCTGCCCTGTAGGCTTCCCAGTCCGCCTTGCGGGGGTCCCGGTACCATACCGTTTCTCTTTCGACTTTGGCGATTTCAAACCGGATGTATCTGTGGTCTGAGCTACTCACTTCCCCAGACACAGCCCAGCTTTTAACAAAGTCACCCAGAAACTGGGTGGAAACTGTTAGATCTAAAACTTCCTCACGCCGTGTTGTGACGAAGGTCGGTTTATTACCTCTATTCAATATGTCTAAATTAAATTTCATAAAGAATTGTAAAAGTGCCTCACCCCTAGAGTTTGTGTCCGAGCTACCCCACAACTCATGGTGCGCATTCGCATCCATGCCGATGATGGTCTGCCATCCACCTGCTCTGCTACCCACCATCAGCTGCTCCAATTCGTTGGGTGGAGGAGGGTCCGTGCTGTCCCCTGGCAGATAGGCTGACGCGACAGTAATGTCCCTCAGCCCATCCGCTCCTCCACATCGGATTTTGATCGTTGCCAGGTCCCTGGAACAGAAATTCATCAGAGGGAGAAACTCTATCCCTTCCCTGACAAAAATGCAGGCCCTCGGGTTCTCGTTGGATCTGCTGTAGATGAGCTTTCCAGTAGCTCCGCCGAGTCCCTTGATCTCTCCTTTATAGGAGTACGGTTCCTGGATGAGGGCCACATCCGTGTTCCTCAGAGCCATTAGTAGTCCGGCCGTGGCTGCCCTACTGTGTTGGAGGTTGACCTGAAGGAACCTAAGTCCCATTAACCCTTAGTTGCTTCCCCAGTGGGCGGAAGCTAACCCTTCCCATGCCCCAGAATGCCTTGAAGGAGGTTCCTTCAAGGGCTCTGTAAGATGTCGGGTCGATCGAGAAGGCGAGCGTCTGTCCTTTCTCCTCTGCCTTCCTGCTTAGAACCGACCAGTGTTGCGTCCCCAGTTCAGGGTTCTGGATCTTAAGTCTGCTGATCACCGTCTCCTGCGGGACGGTGTCAGGGATCCGTACGAGGACCTTGCGTCTCTTTGGGAGTTCCTTGGGCTCGACGGCTGTCAAGTCCGCCCCCTCCCAAATCTGACCGAGGCCCCCGATCGTTTTCCGCAGCCAGTCCCGCGACTGCGGGCCGGCACAGGTTGTCCAGAGGATGCCCCCCGTCAGGCGCGTCCGGTGGAACTGAGGCGGGCTCTCCCCTTCCTGAAGAGAGTCCACCGCAGCTACCACCGCAGCCTGGATCAGGTCCGCCTTCCCCTGGTCTAGCGTGACCTCAGGATGGCGTCTGTCACTCACCGCCATCCCGAGGCCCTCCGCAGCCTCCCTGTAAGAGCCAGTCTGCGCCGGTGTTCCGGCCTTGGTTCCTTTGGGAGGTCTGTCTGTAGTAGGCGTGCTAGAGCCAGAACGCGGCGTCTTCCGACTCGCACTCTCCTCTTGCGCCTTTACAGGCACCCTGGCCCTTTTGGAACGTCTGTCTGTAGTGGGCGTGCTAGAGTTCGAGCGCGTCCTCTTCTGACCCGCACTCCCCTCTTGCGCCTTTACAGGTTTCTCGACCGTCCAGGTCCCGGCCGCCATTTTTTGCGCCCTCCGGAGCTTCTTTCTTTGCGCCCCGGAAAGACGCTTGGACTGCCGGGGCAGTCCCTCTACTCTAACAGTAGAGTCCTCACTGGTGGAGGGGCCCCCGGAGTCCGCGGAGCTCGCCGCCCTCCGGTGGGACCCAGCCTCCAACTTGGGTGTCGGGGACAGGTCTCTGGCCGCAGCTACCCCCTGATCCCCCGTATCTACGCCGGTCGTGGGACCTCCAGAGTCCGCTGTCGCCCCCTGGCTCGTCTCCGTTTCCGGGATAGACTCAAGGCACAAGTCTGTAGCCGGAGCCACTCCTCGAGCCTCATTGGTTTTGGTTTTGTATGTGTTTATTATCTTCATGTTGTTCCCACGAGAATGGGGGAAATACTGTCCACACCATCAGAACCCCCTGTGTGGTGCAAGGCGGGTTACTCTGGAGGGTTGCCTGGTACTCCAGAGGTTCCGTTCACGACATCATCGCCCTGGTGCCATCCATCCATAGGCACGGGTCACGTGACACCGTAGATTGGGGGAGTTTAGTTCGACCTCCTTGTCTAGATCCGTCATGTTTAGTTATTAGCAGGGTCACCTCGTGCAGGATGCGGATTTTTACCGCGCATGACGGTCTTGGGGAAAGCTTCATCGGGAGTTTATGTTGTTATTTCCACTTCCTCAGCTTGCCCCCTGGAGTCCTTTGGCCCGCGACTCCTTAACCCCATAATACATATTAGTGAGAAAAGAAATTCGGGACGCAGCAAGTGCGTTTTGGTTGCGAATTTTCATTAAATGCTTTAAATTTCAAGAACTCAATTTGCTATTAACTTAAGGTTTGTTGGGTAGGAAGCCAGTTTTTGCGGGAACGTTTTAGGTTTATTTTATGAAACTTTTATTTTCAAACAATAAACTTATTTTGATGAAATATGATACATTGTCTTTACTATAATATAGGTTATACTGGTAACCAAATTTGACACCTGCTTTCATTAAAAAATTGATATTTGCTTTTAAAGAGATTTTAGTGAAAATTCGACACCATAACCCACTTGCTGCGTCAAGACCTTTATGTCTTGTTTTTTTTAATAAAACAAGCTAAATAAGCTTTAAGCGTACCTATGTATATTAAAACATATTTTCGAAATTTTCGGAAAAAAATTGTTTAGCAAATTTTTGTGTACCGGTTTTTAGCCAATTTTTGTAAAAAAAATAGTTGATAAAATTTTCGTCCAACATTTTTTTGGTAAATGTTTGTAAAAAAAGAACTGAGAATTTTCGAGAAAAAAAATTATAACATGTTTGTTAAAAAATTGCGTTTGCCACTACATGGCTATCGTCGCTTTTAGACTGTGATGATAATGGTCAACATAAGATTTGAAATTGTACTGAATTCGTTGATATAAAAAAAATCTCTGGACGCAGCAAGTGCGTTATGGTAGCGAATTTTCTTTTAAATATTTTTAATAGCAAATGTCTTTCTTGATGAAAGCAGGCATCAAACTTGGTTGCCTATATAGTAGAAACAATGTACCATATTTCATTGAAATAAATTTATTGTTTGAAAATATATAAACATTTTTCAAAAGTCTAGATGCAGCAAATGTGTTATGGAAGTGAATTTCCATTAAAATGTTTTTAATAGCAAATGTGAGCAGGCATCAATCTGATTACCGGTATAGCCTATGTGGTAGAACCAATCTACTATATTTTATCAAAATTACTTATGGTTTGAAAATAAACAAAAAATTTCCGAAAATAAACTTAAATGTTGGTTTTCTACACAACAAAGCTTGCGTTAATAGCAAATTAAGTTATTGAAATTTGAAGGATTTAATGAAAATTCGGTAAATTTGCAGATTAGCCCCCGAACGCTTTCAACAAATTGTTTTCAGAAACATTACTAGGACCCCACCTGGATGCACAAATCACAAGAAAAATTTCTTGTTCACACCCCCCAAGGAAGTTATGGGACTGGGAGTGAATAGGGGTGGTGTGCGGGGTAGGCAGGATTTAAGGTTTTTGAAAAACGTTCGGGAGCTAAACTGCAAATTTACCGAAAATTTGCTACCAAAACGCACTTACTGCGTCCAGATTTTTTTCTTACAAACGCATCATATTTTGATAAAAAAATCAAAAATGCATTAACGAATTTGTTCTACGAAAATTAGCTAAAAAAATAATTATACACCCCTACTCACTCCTGGTTCCGTAACTTCCTTGGGGAGTGTGAACAAGAAATTTTCCTTGGGGTTTGTGGATCCAGGGGGGTGGGCGCCTAGGCAGGTTTCTGAAAACAGTTTTTTGAAAAGCGTTCGGGAGCTAAACTGCAAATTTACCGAAAACTCGCTACCAAAAAGCACTTACTGCGTCCAGATTTTTTTCTTACAAACGCATCATATTTCGACAAAAAATGCAAAAATGCATTAACGAATTTGTTCTATGAAATTTAGCTAAAAAAAAATAATTATGCACCCCCACTCACTCCTGGTCCCGTAACTTCCTTGGGGGTGTGAACAAGAAATTTTTCTTGGGGTTTGTGGATTCAGGGGGGCCCTAGGCAGGTTTCTGAAAACAGTGTTTTGAAAAGCGTTCGGGAGCTAAACTGTAAATTTACCGAAAATTCACTACCAAAACGCACTTACTGCGTCTAGATCTTTTTCTTACAAACGCATCATATTTCGATAAAAAATTCAAAAATGAATTAACGAATTTGTTCTACGAAAATTAGCTAAAAAAAATTATACACCCCTACTCACTCCTGGTCCCGTAACTTCCTTGGGGAGTGTAAACAACAAATGTTTTGGGGGAATAGGGGTGCTGTGCGGGGTAGGCAGGGTTTAAGGGGGATATGGCTTCAAGATGTGAAAAAGACAACTTTCAAGCCTGTTTTATTCGCATTTTCTGCTCATATTTCCTTATTACTACCCACCCCGCCCAACACCCCTATTCACTCCTGGTCCCGTAACTTCCTTGGGGGGTGTGAACAAGACATTTTTCTTGGATTTTGTGGAACCAGGGGGGGGGTTACGCAGGTTTCTGAAAACAGTTTTTTGAAAAGCGTTCGGGAGCTAATCTCCAAATTTAACGAAAAATCGCTACCAAAACGCACTTACTACGTCCAGATTTTTTTCTTATAAATACATCATATTTCGATAAAAAATGCAAAAATGCATTAACAAATTTGTTCTACGATACTTAGCTAAAAAAAATATAGACCGTTAAACCATAAACTTCACTAAACCTACGAATAAATATCTAAAAAATTCAAACTGACCCCGGATATGGGTTCTAGGGGTCCTAATTCGCGCTCATTTGAAAGAATTTTTGCAAAGTCTCACCATCGATACCTCTCTATTAGTGAATTTTTTTAATAAAAATTCACAAAAAAAAGCCACCAAACTTAACTAAACTGACAGCCAAATCATCAGAGAAAGGGTGTATTTGAAATAGATATTCTGTAAATATTTTAGTAAAATGGAGGGCAATGACGGTTGAATCTGAAACTTAAGGGTTTGCAGAACACTCTTCTTGCAACATTTTCTTTTCACAAACGGTATTTGTTTCACATTCTTTGCCTAAACATTGCCAATTTTGACGTTTAAAATTGCGAGTTTAACGTTTTGAGGACAACTCCAAAATGTGTTGCTTTAACTGCCCATAACTTCTTTGTCTTCAAAGCTAGGGATCTAAATTTCGGTACAGAGGTCACTCTTTATAATACAAACACGGGTACCAAATTTGGTTGCCCTTATTTGTTATTTCCGGAGATATGAATTTTTTTTATAAAGAAAACACAAAATTTTCCGGCAAAACCTGGTCCGATTTTCCTGGCTAACGAACTTATCCAAGCCACTTGCAAAAGGAAGGTAGTCTGCAAATTTTATCAAGATCGGTCCATTATTTTTTGAGTTATCGGTCGGATATATATATATATATATATATATATATATATATATATATATATATATATATATATATATATATATATATATATATACAGATCTCCCCATAAGCGAATTAAAAAAAAATTCGCTAATAAATAACTGATTTCGAAAGATGACAGGTTTATAATATAGATCACTTTGTTTAATATTGATGAATATTATTTAACACTGATGAATATTTATTACACCAAATCAATCCTTACGAACAGATAAAACTTGTAAGCGATGTTGTAATGAACATACCAGCAGGTATAATCTTATTTAACTAGTACATATATCCCCATTATACCTGTCTTGATCTTTAACATGTAAACATAGGTATCGTATTCGCTACTTTGCAGATCACTTTATTATGTGAAAGGAAAGGGGTCTCGTGTGGGTATGCTTTAACTCCACGGTCTTCAGTTTTAATCTAGTGGAATTATAAGTGTGATATTCTAGTTTATAGTTTATAATTATGGAGTACAATAGTTATCTATTAATATTGTTATTGTATCAAATGATGACTGAATGTATTGTGTACTGTCAAGACAAAACTAGTAACACTACCTCAGGTGAGTTTTTATTGTTTCATTTACAATTCTTTAAAATGCATTGTAACTTTTGAGTTTCCAAATTCTTTATAAAGAATATTAAAAGCCTGGACGCAGCAAGTGCGTTTTGATAGTGAATTTTCATTAAAATGTTTTAAATAGCAAATATGTGTTTTAGTGAATTCTCGTAGAAAAAATTCACTAATGGGGAGATCCCGACTTTTGAATTTTGCAATTTTTTTGCAAATGAGCGCGAACTAGGACCCCTAGAACCCATATCCGGGGTCAGTTTCAATTTTTATATGTTATATATATATATATATATATATATATATATATATATATATATATATATATATATATATATATATATATATATATATATATATATATATATATATATATGTCACACCGATAACTCAAAAAATAATGGACCGATTTTGATAAAATGTGGCATATACCTTCCTTTTGTAAATGGTTTGGATAAGTGTTGGTCAGAAAAATCGGACGAGGTTTTCCGGGAAAATTTTAAGTTTTCATTCGAAAAAAAATTTTATCTCAAAAAATAAAAAAGCTATGATGAACAAATTTGGTGGGTAGGTTTACGATATAAAAGGTAAACTGTACACCAAAATTTAGATTTCTATGTTACAGGAAAAAAAAGTTATAATAAAATATTTTTGCCAGATCATTTCTAAGAAAATTCACTACCATAACGCACTTGCTGCGTCCAGGCGTTTTTTAAAAGAAAACAGACATCAAATTTGGTTACCAATATAACATATATAGTAGAAATAATGTATCATATTACATCAAAATAACTTTATTGTTTGAAAATGTTCAATAATTTTTCGAAAATAAACTTAAAATGTTCCCGAAAAAACTAGTTTCCTGGCCAACCAACCTTATAGGTTAATAGCAAATTTAGCTATTCAAATTTGAGGCATTCAATAAAAACTCGCTACCATAACGCACTTGCTGAGTCCCGAATTTCTTTTCTTATAAACATACATTATAATTTCGTGGTCGAAATTCCATACATTTAAGGTCAGCTCAGAACTGACACTTTTAGGGGGAATCCGTCTGTCTAATTAAAAGAAATCATTGTTTAATCTATTTCAACTCAGCAGATTTTTCTGGTTAACGAACTTATCCAAGCCACTTGCAAAAGGAAGGTACTCACTAAATTTGATCAAAATCGGCCCATCATGTTTTGAGTTATCGGTGTGATACATACATACATACATATATACATATATATATATATATATATATATATATATATATATATATATATATATATATATATATATATATATATATATATATATATATATATATATATTAACATATAAAAATTGAAACCGACCCCGGATATGTGTTCTCAGGGGCCTAATTAGTGCCAATTTGAAGGAATTTTTTCAAAATTCAAAAGTCGAGATCTCCTCATTAGTGATTTTTTTAAAGAAAATTCACTAAAAATGTAAGCTTAAAAAAATAAAGATGCGAGGTTTGCCCTACGTTTCTGAATGCTGAATATCTATTTGAATTATTGAGCAATGTTACTAGAGTGATTAATGCTGCAAATTAAATCATAACTTCCACATAACTGTGATAGTCTACTCTCATCAGAAAGACATTCTCACGAAATGTGTTTAGGGCCCATGACTTGACCACAAAGAAAAAATTTGCATTTATGTACCCATAAACTTCTAAAACGTTATATTACTCGAGTTATGTCAATTTTCACCAAATCACCCCTCACTTACCGGCTACCCCCTGAAGCGATCTTACCCAAAAACAATTTAAAGCGCACCTTTATCGGGTGCTAACTGGATACCAAATTTGAAGATAATATCTCAATTCGTTCGAAAGTTATGGCGCCTACTAACAGACAGATGTACAGATCGACCGACAGATGGACAGACAAGAAAATTTTCGATCCAGAATCAAGGTTTCTATATGTTTTGAGACTTTTTACGCCGTTTTAACAAGAAAAAATTCGAAATTTCTGTCACCGATATTCCACCCCCACACATTCAACCGCAAATTTAATTTCAGAACAGAATACCAGATTTTTTATGAAATTAAAGGTTTTCTCATAAACATACCCCAAAACCTTATATTACTCGAGTTTTAACGAAAAAATGTCAATTTTCACCAAATCGCCCTCTATTCATCTCCTACCCACTGCAGCGATTTTACCCAAAAACAATCCGAACCGTTCTCTTGTCGGGTGCTAACTGTATAACAAATTTGAAGACGATATCTCAACAAACAGACAGACATACAGACCGACAGACAAAAAAAAATTCGTCCCCAAATCATAAATCATGTTTTCTATATATTTTGATACTTTTTACGTCGTTTAAGCGAAAAAATATTGACGATGTGGAATTAAAAAACAAGTTCCGTTTTATGCAACTTTTACGTGATTGTTTTCTAATAAAATAACGCAAAAAGTTTATATATATATATATATATATATATATATATATATATATATATATATATATATATATATATATATATATACCAATATCACCGTCCTCTGAAAATGAGCGAGAAGTGAGAAATTCAAGAAAAGTTTTGAAAGGTGTTTGAATAAACCAACAAAGGCCTTTACACTGCTGAAGCCGAGAATTTGCAAAGACTTTTTAACTCGAAATTCAGCCAATAATAACATAACAATATAAGAAACCGTTTTGAAAAAGTTGTCACGAATTTTAAAATTAATAGATTTAGCGAAAAATCATAAAAAAAGTTATATATATATATATATATATATATATATATATATATATATATATATATATATATATATATATATATATATATATATATTCTCTGAAGTTTATTATGCAATAATCTTTAAAACTTCAATAAAGACGATATTATTTTTTCAAAAAGGTTGGTAACAACAAATAAGATGAGCAGCATCTCAAGATCTTAATCCGAGGTGGCTAGTTTTTAGCGAATTTTCATTATGAAAAATTGGCTAATAGAGAGGTCACAATGAAAAGCTTTTTAAAAAGTACGTATGTAAACAAAATCAAGCCAAGTCTGTAGAAAAATGATTTTAAAATAGTTTCTTTTATCTTTAAACATACATAAACATAAGACGTCATATAAGACCGAAACAGTCGTGGGATGTGTTTCAATGGTAACTCTACTAATTGTTACGTATACTTTGAATATAATATTCCGGGCATGATGCCGATCTGATATATCACCTAAACAAAACGTTTTTTGACGTATATCCAGATGGCTCATAGGTGTCCCGCTTGGCTCATAAGCAGAAGGTTACGCAATCGAATCCAGTTCGATAAATGTATGTTTTTTATGCTTTATTTTAACGTAATTGTACTGGCAACTAATAAGGAAAAATAACTGCTACGCTTATAATTTGGCAGATACTTTACTTTTCTAAATATGAATTAAGTTTTTTCCATATGAAGCAGAATCTCATTCCTTTTAGCGAATTTTTATTACAAAAAGTTCACTATTAGAGAGGTATTGATGGTGAGACTTTGCAAAACTTTTTCAAATGAGCGCGTATTTGGACCCCTGGAACCCGAAACCAATGTCCTTTTGAATTTTTATATGTTTTATATATATATATATATATATATATATATATATATATATATATATATATATATATATATATATATATATATATATATAAAACATATAAAAATTCAAAAGGACATTGGTTTCGGGTTCCAGGGGTCCAAATACGCGCTCATTTGAAAAAGTTTTGCAAAGTCTCACCATCAATACCTCTCTAATAGTGAACTTTTTGTAATAAAAATTCGCTAAAAGGAATGTAATAATATATATATATATATATATATATATATATATATATATATATATATATATATATATATATATATATATATATATATATATATATATATAAAGTTATTAGCCGATGTTGATGAAACACGGCAAGAATCTTTCCTTTAGTAATGGCTTGTATGAGTTCGTTAGCTAGCCCTATCAGACCAGTTTTTCTAAAAAAAATATTTTTTCCGAAAAGAAAATTTGTATCTCACAAAATAAAATTATTTTGATGAAATTTGGTTGGTATGCTGCCCTCCTAAATACGTTACCACGTACCAACACTCACCTTTCTGGGTCTATGGAAAATTGAGTTGTGCAAATTTGAACCACTTAATGAAAATTCGCTACCATAACGCACTTGCTGCCCCCCGAAAATTTTCTTGATTAGTGACATTTCAATTAACTTGCGTTTTGCATAGACATCACTCCCAGTAGAATCGAATCTCTCCATCGATCAGGATATATTTTAATATATATATATATATATATATATATATATATATATATATATATATATATATATATATATATATATATATATATATATATATATATATATCACACCGATCACTCAAAAAAGAATGGGCCGATTTTGATCAAATTTGGTGCGTACCTTCCTTTTGCAAATAGCTTGGATAAGTTCCTTACCCAGAAAAATAGGCGCAGGTTTTTCCGTAGCATTTTTAAAACTCAAAAATAACGGAATAACAGGGTCTCAAAAAATATTATTATTATTCATCTCATTAGTGAATTTTCTTTAAAAAAATCACTAATGAGGAGATCCCAAATTTTGAATTTTGAAAAAATTTCTTCAAGTGAGCCCTAGTTAGGTCCCCTATAACACATATCCGGGGTCAGTTTGAATTTTAATATATATATATATATATATATATATATATATATATATATATATATATATATATATATATATATATATATATATATATATATATATATATATATATATATATATATATATATATATATATATATATATATATATATATATATATATATATATATATATGTATATATATCACACCGATCACTCAAAAAATAATGGGCCGACTTTGATCAGAATTGGTGAGTACCATCCTTTGGCAAGTGGCTTGGATAAGTTCGTTAGCCAGAAAAATAGGCGCAGGTTTTCCCGTAATTTTTTTGGTTTTCTTTCGGAAAAAATTCATATCTCCGGAAATCACAAACTAAGAGCAACCGAATGGTACACGTGTTTGTATTATAAATATTGAACCATGTGCCAAAATTTAGCTCTGTGGGTTTAAGGACAAAAAAGTTATGGACAGTTAAAGAAAAAAATAGTGTTAACCTAAAACAAATATGGATTATGTAAACAAAATATCACAAGAAGGGTGTTCTACAAACCCGTAAGTTCCAGCTGCAACCGTTATTGTCCTTCATTTTGCTAAAATATTTACAGAAAATTCATTTTAAATAGACCCTTTCTCTGATGCTTTGGCTGTAGGTTTAGTTAAGTTAATGCTTTGGCTGTAGGTTTAGTTAAGTCTATGGTTTAACGGTCTATAATTTTTAGCTAATTTTTAAATGAGCACAAACTAGACCCCTAGAATCCATATCCGGGTTTACTTTCAGTTTTTATCTGTTTAGATATATACAGGCTGACTCATTTCTACGCTAAAGCTCAATATAATTAATATTATACAAGCTACGAGAAAAAATTGTATACGTTAATTATAGGGTGTCTTAAGCTGCATCTTATAAAAATATTCTGACAATCACAGGTTGGCCCAAAAGTGATCCCTACAATTATTTTTTCGAACACAATTATATTATTGCATTTTTGCATTTTTTTATCGAAATATGATGATGCATGTTTGTAAGAAAAAAATCGAGACGCAGTAAGTGCGTTTTAGTACCGAATTTTCATTATATCCTTCAAATTTCAATAACCTAATTAAGGTTTGTTGGCTAGGAAACCAACATTTTAAGTTTATTTTCGGCAAATTTTTGTACATTTTCAAACAATAAGTAATTTTGATAAAATATAGTACATTGTTTCTACTATATAGGCTAACCGGTAACCAGATTGATGCCTGCTTCCGATAGAGATACATATTTGCTATTAAAAACATTTTTATGAAAATTCACTTCCATAACGCACTCGCAAGTAAAGTCACAACTATTATCTGTCAAAACTGACGTCACATGATCTTATTTACCGAGAATGTTTTTAAAACACACTCCATTAATATTGAAAATGTGATTAAGTGATTTCGTATTAAATCAATACCAGCAAATCGTTAAAAACGATTTTCTCTAAATCGGTTAGGAAAACCGATCTTTGAAGCTTGTATGTTAAAATACCACTGAAGTAACGTAACAAGTGGAAGAGAATGCGCGAATGGCAAACAGCCGTAGCCACTTAAATCATAAGGAAAAAAAAAGATATTGTATGATTTTCTTCGATCCTGCATTGTTAGATTTAAGATAAAAAATTCAAGCAAAAAGTTATGAGTTATTATCTGTTGGTCAAGGGCAGATTCCAAGGGATTCACATCAAATTTGCAACATAAATATTGTATTATACACGAGTGCATGAAATTTGAAAAAAATCTATTTGCGGCGAAAAAAGTTCTCAACAAAAATTAGATCTTTTTTTCTGTAACTCCGTTATATTCAGTTTTCAAAAAAATGCTATAGGAACTTCTGGCACTAATTTTTGAGTAGCATAACTCTCTGAATTTTTAGCTTATCATTTCCGGACTCCTGTATACCTATCCAGTGCTCTTGCTTTCAATTTTCCTCAAACCAAATATTTTCGGACATTTTCACATTACTCAAACGTTTCAGTGGTGGTTACAATATGCATTTCACTGCATACATTAGCGGTACTTGTTTCTCGTTCACCTAGATTACGAAATATTAATGGTTCGACCTTGTGCCTACTTTCAACAACTTTAGACAATTACTTTGTTAATTTCTTATACTTTTATTTGCATCCTAAATGAACTGTTATGCAGTATATACATTCAGCAAACACATGCAGAATCTGTACATAGTTAATTACCATTTATTTACAGTGGGGAACAAGGTCAGATGTACGAGGGAATGTTAGAATGAAATCCATCTAACCCAGAAATCAAAGATTTAGAGAAAACGAAAATTTTCTTTCTCTACATATGAATCTTTAACAATTAACTATAAGCTTAGTTCAACGCTTCTCGATAACGCGATACCCTCGAAAATATGTTCTTTCGCTAACTCCTGAAATATGTCGGAAGTGGCGTCTTTTAGTCCTTTATCTGAAGAAAATCGACGTCCTCGCAACTCGCAAGCCTCTTTTCAACTTAGGAAAGACGTAATCGTCTGATGGAGCTAGGTCAGGACTTCAACAAGGCTATCTCTTACCTCGGAAGTTGTTGGTTTCTTCTTGAATTTTGTCGTACAGCAATACATTTTTTTGGTCAAAACTGGAAGGCTTCTATCTTGGTGTATAGTAACTTTTAAATTTTAAGTTGTTTCTTTGTAGATATCTGTGGTAGGCTCATTTTACATATAGCAGTTGTTGATTTCTTCTTCAATTTTATCGTACAGCAATACATTTTTTGGCGTTACGCCAGCGACCGAAAGTTAGCAGCTAATCTACCGAAACATTCCGAACAGCCAATGGCGCGCCTGGCCTACTATATCTCCTCTTAGACATACCTAATTTTAAATCTTGTCCCACTGATTTATGTAATACTTGACAAAAAAACAATGTTTAGCTGAAATTCTATTTATCTGAAAATATTGTATATATTATGACTTATTTACGAAAAATATATTAGTTTCCTACGACCTACCTACAGGGTGTTTTTACCACTTTAAAATATAAAATTTTAGTCGCTGGCCTAAAACCTGATTAAAAAAATGCTTAGCCAAAATTTAATTTATACCAAAATATTGTATGTATTTACTCATCTACGTATAAAATTTTATTTTCTAACGAACCATCTACAGGGTGTTTTTATCACTTTAAAATATAAAATCTTAGTCGCCGGCCTAAAACCAGTTTTAAAAGTGTTTAGCCAAAATTTCATTTATACCAAAATATTTTCAATATTAATAGCCAACTAGGTACGAAATATTATTTTCTTACGAGCCGTCTACAGGGTTGGTGTTTTTATCGCTATAAAATATAAAATTTTAGTTGCTGGCCTAAAACCAAATTAAAAAAAAATTGTGAAAATTTCATTTAGACCAAAATATTGTATGTATTAATACTCATCTACGTACGAAATATGATTTTCTTACAAACCGTCTACAGGGTGTTTATATCACTTTAAAATATAAAATTTTAGTCGCTGGCCTAAAACCAGATTAAAAAATGTTTAGCCAAAATTTCATTTATACCAAAATATTGTCTATATTGATACTCAACAAGCTGTCTACAGGGTGTTTTTATCAATTTAAAATATTAAATTTTAGTTACTTAAAACCAGATTAAAACAATGTTTGGACTAAATTTTATTTATACAAAAATATGTTTTATAGTAATACTCAACTACGTACGAAATATTGTTTTCTTACGAGCCGTGTACAGGGTTCTTTATCACTTTAAAATAGTAAATTTTAGACGCTGGCATAAAACCAGATTAAAAAAATGTTTAGCCCAAATTTCATTTAGACCAAAATACTGTATGTATTAGTACTCATCTACGTACGAAATATTATTTTCTTACGAACCGTTTACATGGTGTTTTTATCACTTTAAAAGATTACATTTTAGTCGCTGGCATAAAACCAGATAAAAAAATGTTTAGCCAAAATTTCATTTACACAAAAATATTGTTTATATTAATACTCATCTACGTATGAAATATGACTTTCTTACAAACCGTCTACAGGCTGTTTTTATCACTTTAATATATAACATTTTAGTCGCTGGCCTAAAACCAGATTAAAAAATGTTTAGCCACAATTTCATTTATGCCAAAATATTGTCTATATTGATACTCAACAACGTACGAAATATTATTTTCTTACGAGCCGTCTACAGGGTGTTTTTATCACTTTAAAATATTAAATTTTAGTTGCTTAAAACCAGATTTAAACAATGTTTGGACTAAATTTTATTTATACAAAAATATGTTTTATAGTAATACTCAACTACGTACGAAATATTGTTTTCTTACGAGCCGTGTACAGGGTGTCTTTATTACTTTAAAATAGTAAATTTTAGTCGCTAGCCTAAAACCAGATTAAAAAAATGTTGAGCTCAAATTTCATTTAGACCAAAATACTGTATGTATTAGTACTCATCTACGTACGAAATATTATTTTCTTACGAACCGTTTACATGATGTTTTTATCACTTTAAAATATTAAATTTTAGTCGCTGGCCTAAAACCAGATAAAAAAATGTTGAGCACAAATTTCATTTAGACCAAAATACTGTATGTATTAGTACTCATCTACGTACGAAATATTATTTTCTTACGAACCGTTTACATGATGTTTTTATCACTTTAAAATATTAAATTTTAGTCGCTGGCCTAAAACCAGATTAAAAAAAGTTTGCCAAAAATTTCATTTATACCAAAATATTGTCTATATTAATACTCAACTACGTACGAAATATTATTTTCTTACCAGCCGTCTACAGGGTGTTTTTATCACAAAATTTTAGTCGCTGGCCTCCAGATTAAAAAAAAGTTTGCCCAAAATTTTATTTACACCAAAATATTGTCTATATTAATACTCAACTACGTACGAAATATTAATTTCTTACGAGCCGTCTACAGGGTGTTTTTATCACTTTAAAATATTAAATTTTAGGCGAATGGCGTATAATAACTTTTAAATTTTAAGTTGTTTCTTTGTAGGCATCTGTGATAGGCTCATTTTACATATACCTACTCAATCCAAAAAATCACCTTATTGTTAAAGAAAAATTGCAGATGCTTGCTTCTTAACTTTCTTTGGATCGTGGAGATCTTTGTGCATCCATTACATTGCCTCTTGTGTTATGAATTCATAGGTGGATGTAATCCCAATCTTCCCTTGTATTTACAAATATTGTAGAACTGCCTTGTCCATTTATTGAAAACCTTTCCAATATTTTATATACGAGGGTATATTGATATCTAGTAAGCCAATAACAATCCAGCAAGCAAAATTGTTATGGTAACAACAATGTTTAATAAATAAGCTGTCAAAGTTAGACGTCCAAAAGTTGGATTGTGACAAAGCTCTGAATTTCAGAAAACAGCGTGTCTGAGAAAAATATTGATATAAAAGAGTTTCAGTCAGTTATTAAGTATTTATTTACCATCTACATGCCGCTCGTTTGTCCCGTTTACACGCAATGAAAATTTTGAAAATCGAATACATGAGGTAACCGTCAATTTCCTGGCCTGATATAGATCCGGGGTATCGAAGCGTGTCAAAATTTGATAAGACATTGGTTCAAGTCGAAAAAAAGTTCGGAACGCAGCAAGTGCACTATGGTAGTGAATTTTCATAAGAATTGTACACTATTAGTAAGGTATATTATTAAAACTAATTCTTTAAATTTCAATGGATCTTGGAGATTGGTTTTAGAGGTCTTAGTGATTTCCAAGCGATTACTTGAAGAAATTTATATTTTCTATGGAGCTAGAAAATTTAAATTTGGTATATATATATATATATATATATATATATATATATATATATATATATATATATATATATATATATATATATATACTGCAAGTCGCTTTAAAAAAAATGTGTAACAAATTTCATTAAAGTTACAAAAGTTTTCCAGAAAAAACTAATTATTTACAAACGGAATGTACCTGCCAATTTATCAATATGGCAGGTATTTTTCCTTATTAATTGCTTGGATGGTTTTGTTTTAATTAACCCAATCGAACTAGTTTATGTAAACAAAACAATCACAAAGGTATTTTACATAGGTTTTACTATGGCTCAATATTGAAGATTATAGCTTAGTGGGAAATTAAGTTATCTCATTTGAAATTTTTTTACGAAAATTCTCTGCCACAACGTACTTGCTGCACCTAGACCCTCTTCATAGCTTATTTACTGTTGCTGTATCCACATTTTTTTAAATGATAAAATATTGTAGCTCTCTATGTGAGACTGACAAACAAGGCAACCTCAAATTCATTTTCGGAAAAATATTTTAAACAAATGAAATGAGGTAACAATTTAGACGTAAAATAAAAATTTTGCCTCTCGGCTTCGTCATGGGGGTTCTCCTTCCCCTTCTACATGCCTACAACCACCCTCAATGCATAAACGAGAACAATATAAACAAGAAAAAATTCTTCAGGACAATCCCCAAGAAAGTTGCAGGACCTGCGGTGAATAAGGGCTCTGGGCGAAATAAACAGGATTTTAAGGGAGTATAGCTGTAAAATGGGTAAAAGGTAGCTTATAGAGGTCCTACTAAGCTTTTTTTTTTGAACTTTCCGCTCACATTTCGTTTTTATCTTCTTCTCCGCCCAGCACCCCTATTCACTCCTGGTCCTGTAATTTTCTTAGGGGCCGTTTGCAAGAATTTTTTTGTGGTATGTGCATGCAGAAAGAGTTATAAGCATGTTTTTGAATTTTTTCTAAAAGTCCCCCGTGTGCTAAACTGCAAATTTACCCAAAATCTAATTGTTATTTCCAAAAGAAATGTACCTGCCAAATTATAAACGTGGTAGGTATTTTTCCTTATTAATCGCTTGGATGATCCATTTTAGTCAACTCAGTCGAACCAGTTTCTTCAAACAAAATAACAAAAAAGGCTTTTTACAAGAAATTTGTAGTTAGTTTTCAAATCTAGTACCCACGCTGCCTTTATATGGGTTTTACTATGTATCAAAACTGAGGATTCTAGTTTAATGGGAAATTGAGTTATCACTATCTGAAATATTTTTACAAAAATTCGCTACCACAATGCACTTGCTGCACCTAAACTCTTTTCAACACTTTTTTACTATTACTCTATCCATACTTTTTGAAAATGAAATAAATATAAACAATACAACATTTTAATAATTTACACTGTACATCTGATTATATATGTAATTTAAACTGCTTTAAATGTTCCATAAAGAGTAAAAGCTAAGAATAAAGGAAACCATAAGTACCTAGTTATTATACTTATTTTAGTTTGCGGTAGGTACATTTCTTCGTGAAATAATTTTGTTTCAGTTTAGTAATACAATACCTACATGCATTGATTAAGAACCTATGAATCTTATGTATATAACCACTTTCTTATTTGTTTGATTGGATGTTATAATCATAATATACTACAGTCACAGTGGACGGCCAAAAGCATTTGTTAAAGTTATGTTAGAATTAAAAGTTGGGTTATTATTTACCTACTATTTGTATTAACCTTAGAATATAGGTAGTTGCTTTATATTCTGAGATTCTAAGGTATTAGCGCAGTCGATTTTGAGGTTATGCGCAGAACGTACACATTTCTCTCATGACTCCTGTCAGTTAACAAATGACAAATAGTGGTGTTGTTGTCAGATTAAACTAGAGAGATGGTGATGGCTTTTAAATGCCGCGAAAACAGGAAGGTTAATATTTATACATAATAAAACGTAGTTGTAACTCAAGATCTACTAAACCAATTAAGTTCAAATTTGGTGGGTAGGACCACTTGTACAATCTGTACGCGCTTGTAAAGTTTTAGTTTAATATTTTTAGTAATTAAAAAGATATTGCGTTTTCAAGCAGTTTTTTGCATTTTTTTCCTAAAAGTATTTGATTGTCAAAACTGTCTAACGAACTCATCCAAGCTATTAACAAAATGAAAGGAATGGCCAAATTTGGTTTCGATTGATGAAATATATATATAAACTTTTTAACTGACCTTGGATTTGAGTTCTATGGGCCCTAATTCGCGCTCATTTGAAGAAATTTTCCAAAAGTCTCACCATCGATACCTCTCTATTAGTGACTTTTCTTAAAGAAAATGCACTAATAGATTTGATGTCAATTAATTTTCTTATAACTGATACTTGTTCATCACAATGTCAGAAGTCACGAAAATGGAGTATACAGCTGTTATTAAATTCCTTACTCGAGAAGGTCTCCACCTCAAAGCATCAAAGATCGACTAGTCTACGGAGAAAATTCTCCGTCTTATTCTGTATAAGTAAAAGATTGGTCAAAATGGTTTCGATTGTGACAGGAATCATTGGAAGAAATACGCAAGAACAGGAAGGACGGTGGAAGTGGAAACAGATAACAAGATTGCCCCTGTTGAGGATCTCTTAAAGCGATCGACGCTTAAAAGTGAAAGCATTATCAAAAATGTCGGGACTTTCACATACAAGCTTTCGCCGAATCCTCCACGAACATTTAGGTATGAATAAAGTTAGTGCACGGTGGCTCCACAAACATCTTTCAGCAGTTCAGCTCCAGCGTCGTGTTGAATGTGCTTGATCCTTTTTAGACCTGTGTGGAGAAAACCATGTGTATGGGTTGAAGACAATTGTCACAGGGAATGAAACTAGGGTCCTCCACTATGTTCTTTGTGCAAAAGGGAGTCGATGGAATGGAGGCGTAAAGGATAAGCACCACGAAGAAAGTTCAAGGTCTGTCACTAGACAACAAGTGATGGCTACGATTTTTGGGATTATGAGAGTACTCTGCTCATAAACTTTAAGGTGATCAATGTCCTTCTAGTGCTACTATAAAACTGTGTGTCGGATTTAAAAGAGGCCGATCATATGCCATAGATGAGCACTGCTCTAGACGACCAATTTTTGCGACCATTCAAGAAAATAATGACTCTGTTCCTGAAATGCTCTTAGAATTGGACCGAAACGTATACAGGAACATTGCAAATTTCCTATGAACGTTTGTTTCATATTGTTCAGCACGACATGGGAATGAGAAAGTTATCGGCAAGCTGGATTCTGAAATGCTTGAACGCTTTTTAGAACCGCGCTCGTTTGACAATATGGTGAAGGAAATGTGTCACAGTTTTGAAGAAGATTCCTTAAACTTTTAGGGCCGCCCTGTCACTATGGACGAGACATAGTTCCATCACTATGATCCACAGACCAAAGAGGAATCGAAAGATACTCGCGGCCCAAACAGGAAATGTGCCACGGTTTTGAGGAATATTCCTCACACTTTTTGGGTCGCCTTGTCGCTATGGACGAAACTTGGGTCCGTAACTTTGATTCACACACCAAAAGGGAATCGAAAGATTCTCCACGCCCCAAAAAATTTTGGTTTCTTGTTTCAGTTTTCTGAGACAAAGATGGGATCATTCTGCTACATTATCTGGAACAAGGTAGAACAGCACGAAAGCATACTATTAGTGATTTGCTAACCAAAATTGTGGAAAAATATTCGGGAGAAAAGACGTGGGAAACTGACCAGCGGCGCGCGTTTGCACCCGTGCGCACACTGCTGAAATTGCACAAGCCGCAATTCGTGACTGCGGTTTCGAACAAATTGACCACGCTCTGTATAGTCTAGATATGATTCCCAGTGACTACTACGTATTTGGAAATTTGAAAAAGGACCTTCTCGGCTGCCATTTCAGTGACGACGAAGGAGTGAAAGCTGCAGTTTGGACACATTTTGAGGGCAAACCAGAATATTTTTTAGGGGTGGGTATCGAATTGTTACTGAAACTATCCAATAAGTTCATTGATGTTAGAAGGGGAAGGGGGGGATTAAAATAAAATTTTATTGTGAGTGTGGTACGCCGCCTCTTTTATAGTCAGGCCGGGAGATGTTAGCGCCTACCGTATCTTTATGACCCAGCCTGTATTTACGTGCTAATTCAAACTATAAATCTATTTGTTTATTTTTCAGCCGTGTATTCTTCCAGTGCTACAATAAGAAATGTAAATATTACAACAGAAGTATACCCAAAAGCGTCTACAGGAATAACATATGTTGGAAAACCACCAAAACTCATATGTCCAGCTCCAAACGTTCCTCGGCCATTCTTCACCTTACGCTGTTCTTCCATCAAGGACTGCGAGTTTTTAGGAAAAGGTATTTTATGCTGCAACAAAAGATGCATAAAAGGTGTACCTCCCCCAAAACCTGAACCGGTTCATGAACGTAAGTATAAAAACTTCTTGTAGTATGCAAGCTTTAGTACAGGGTGGTCCAACAATAGGTTCAACTTCAATATCTCCTTTATTATTCGATAATAAAAAAAATTTGAAAAAAAATGTGAAGTTACTAGCGTCAGCTACAAACTAAAATTATTCTTGCATATACAGGATGTTGCATAAGTTATATACAACCCAAACTTCACTTTTTAGTGAATTTTCGTAGAAAAAATTCACTAATGGGGAGATCCCGACTTTTGAATTTTGAAAAAATTTTTGCAAATGAGCGCGATCTAGGACCCCTAGAACCCATATCCGGGGTCAGTTTCAATTTTTATATGTTTATATATATATATATATATATATATATATATATATATATATATATATATATATATATATATATATATATATATATATATATATATATATATATATATATATATATATATATATATATATATATATATATATATATATATATATATATATATATATATATATATATATATATATATATATATGTATCAAACCGATAACTCAAAAAATAATAGGCCGATTTTGATAAAATTTGGCACGTACCTTTCTTTTGTAAATGGCTTGGATAAGTTCGTTAGTCAGGAAAATCGGATGAGGTTTTCCGGGAAAATTTTGAGTTTTCATTCGAAAAAAAATTCTTATCTCAAAAAGTAATAAACCGATTTTAATAAAATTTGGCATGTACCTTCCTTTTGTAAATGGCTTTGACAAGTTCGTTAGTCAGGAAAATCGGATGAGGTTTTCCGGGAAAATTTTGAGTTTTCATTCGAAAAAAATTAATTTCTCAAAAAGTAATAAGCCGATTTTAATAAAATTTGGCATGTACCTTCCTTTTGTAAATGGATTTGACAAGTTTGTTAGTCAGGAAAATTGGACGAGGTTTTCCGGGAAAATTTGGAGTTTTCATTTGAAAAAAATTTTATCTTAAAAAATAAAAAATCTATGATAACCAAATTTGGTAGGTAGGCTTACGATATAAAAAGTAAATTATACACCAAAATTTAGATTTCCATGTTACAAGAAAAAAAGTTATAATAAAATATTTTGTGCCAGATCATTTCTATGAAAATTCACTACCATAACGCACTTGCTGCGTCCCGAGTTTTTTTTAATGGCACAGCCTGTATATTATTTCATTTTTGAATTTTTCTTGTTTTGCCGATTCATACAGTGTATAGCTGTTGGGATCTATACAGAGTCGTTCAAAAGTTATGGCCACTTTTCTAAAACATCAGAGGCACATTTGACGGTCTGTATCTTCATTAATATGTCAGCATGCAACACACTATCATGCCAAAAACCTGATAAAGTGTTCTTCTTTCAACTTCAATCATTACAGTAAAAATTTCTTGAAAGCAGTATACAGGGTGAATAAAAACACTGGAGTCAAGTTTCCTCGAGAAATTCAAATGGAACAACCAGTATTTACTGAGATAATGGGTGGTTTTTTTTTTTTAAGAAAAAAGGTACTTTTATACACAGGAACGAATTAGTGTATTATTTTTAAACGCCTACATACAGTTTCCTGTCTAGACTCCTCTCGGTTTGATTATTAATCGCCTGTTGGGGCATATGAAGAATTATATTAAGATTTACAGTCACTACTTCTCAAAATCTAGTACTTATTCCGACCTCGTATTATTATTTCCGAAAACTTGCAAATGTCGGCTTGTTTAAACTGTGACATATTCCTTAAAGAATGTAACCAATATACAAAAGCATGGAGAAAAATATTCATCGAATAAAAATAATAACTAGAAAAGAAAATTTTAAAGGAAAAATGTAACAAGTATAAATTAAAGACTACTCGATTTAGTGATATTGAAATAAAACTTAAAGCTGGAATTAAAATGTATCATATCGCGGAAAACTGTGATGACAATGATATAACAACTACACAAAAACAGTGAAAACTAGTTATTAAGTGTTCGAAATGACCACCATTTGCTCAGCACATAAGTTTAAGCGAGTTTCAAAACAATAGTTAGCGTCTCGTCATAGACTTAAGTTAATATTATCAAATACACCACGGATTACTGCCTTCATAGCTTCTTTTATCGACGGTTGTGTCTGATATACTAAACTTTTTACATAACCCCATAAAAAGAAGTCCATTTTTGTTGGATCAGGTGACTTAGGCGGTCATGCATTCGGCACTCTCCCAATCCAGCGGTGTGGAAAATGTTGGTTAAGAAAAGCATGAATGTTAGCTTTATGGTGAACTGGGGCACCGTCATGCATAAACCACATATGATCACGTATGTTAACAGGCAGTTGGTCTAATACTGATCCAAGGTCTTCTCTTAGAAACCGAAGATATCGTTGTGCAGTGAGCCGTTCTTCAAAGAAATTCGGACCGATGAAAAATTTCCAATAATTCCACCCCAGACGTTAAGAGACCACCCATTTTGACTAGTCGTGTGAGTAAAGTTAGGTTTCCAGTAGAATACTAGTGAAAGTTATGTCTGTTGACATGTCCGTTCTTATGAAATGTTGCTTCATCAGTGAACAACGCAAAGTTGAAGAATCTTGTATCTCTTTGGATTTGTTGCTGTGTCCGGTGACAAAATAATAGTCGCCTTTGATAATCATCATTGTACAGTTCTTGGAGGAGTTGAATATGGTATGGGTGAAATTTGTTTTTACGCGAAAGTCGTAAAATAGGTCTTACTGATATCGAGTTCCCTTACTATTTTTCTTGAGCTGATATGAGGGTCTTCTATCACTTTTAAATTTACTATCAACTCTTTCTCTTCGTTCAAAACAGGCTTGGTTCTCTCAGTCTTCTTGTGTCCCGTGTTCCCCGTCCTCGCATCAGTCTTTCAAAAGCGCTTCTGTGTGGTTGTCTTCTATTAAGATATTTCTCATGATAGATTCTTGTCGCAAATAAACAGTGTTTGTTACTTGCTCCTAACACATCAATCATTTCAATCATTTCTTGTATAATTCAGATTACGAAGTCGCGGGTTCGACTCCCGTATTTAGACACTTTCACTCGAATGTGTGGAATAGCTGTCTTCTGATGAGTTATTGGTGGTATCCTTTGTCTATATATATATATATATATATATATATATATATATATATATATATATATATATATATATATATATATATATATATATATATATATATATATATATATATATATATGTGTGTGTGTGTGTGTGTGTGTGTGTGTGTGTGTGTGTGTGTGTGTGTGTGTGTGTGTGTGTGTGTGTGTGTGTGTGTATGTGTGTGTGTGTGTGTGTGTAAGCTCGCCTGACATAGGTCTAAAACTTCAGAGTGTGGATTTTATGTGTTATTTATTTATTTCTGATCTATGAAAAAATTGTAGATCTAAATCTCACCTAGACTTCGATTCATGCAATCACTGCTGTATCTCCGAAAAAAGTATTTTATTTGCCCACATATTTGCTTGTAATAGTTGAAAGAGTGACTTAAAATAAATTTCGTTTGATATGACACAATTTGAAGTCCATCTTATTTGGAAAATTCAGTGCCAAATATTTTTAGATGGCTTATTAAATATTGGCATTATAAAAGTCGTATTAAACTTCCAACCGTGGCTAAGCGAACACGTTAAAAGCCAATATAACATCGAAAAAAAATTAAACTTCCTGTATAGGTACAGTGTAGAACAGCCAAATGGAATAAATTTAGTATCTCAATTATTATGCATATTTATAAAAAATCCCGAAACACATCAATTTTAGAATAAAAAATCTGTACGCAGCAAGTGCGTATGGTAGTGAATTTTCATAAACATCTTTTTAGTAGCAAATGTGTCTTTTTTAATGAAAGCGGGCATCAAATTTGGTTATCAGTATAACCTATGCAGTAGAAACAATGTAGGTGCCATATTTTTCCAAAGAACTTTACTGTTTGCAAAATGCTCCGAAAATGAACATAAAATGTTCCTGAAAAAATGGTCCGATTTTCCTGGCCAACAAATCTCTTTAATGTATTTACCTACCTGTCACGATATAATTATTCACAAAATGCTTTTCGAGGAAACTTTTAAAAAACTGGATATGTGTTGTAGGGGACCTAGTTCGCGCTTATTTGGAGGAATTTTTCAAAATTAAGGAGTCACTCCCTCATTAGATAATGTTTTTAAAGAAAATTCACTAAAAAGAGAAAATGTGTATCACCAACGACTTATGCGCCAGCCTGTGATTGTCAAAATAATTTTATAAGATACAGCTCAAGACACTATAATTAATATATACATTTTTTCTCGTATATTGTATAGTAACGGATATATTGAGCTTTACCGAAGAAGTGCGCCACCCTTTATGTATGTAAACAGTAAAAACTGAAACCACCTGCGGATCTCTAGGTAAACAGACAAAGAAATTACAAGCCTCTGATTAAGAAAAAGTTGAAACGTCAAAATTGATAATTCTGGTAGTCGTACATTATAGTACGCATCAGCGCTTTGTGAGTTAAAAATACGGCTCGAAAAGACTAACAAGCTCTTAGATATTTCGGAAAATTTCTTCAAATGAGCGCGAATTATTTCCATGGTCAGTTAAAATGCTTATATATATATATATATATATATATATATATATATATATATATATATATATATATATATCCGACCGATAACTCAAAAAATACTTTACTGCTTTGACCCATATTTGGGAATTACCCTTATTTTGTTAATGGCTTAGATGAATTCGTTCATCAGATCTTAACGCCCAATTGTTCTTAACAAAAAATTAAAAAATATTTTTTTAAAACGCAATATCTCTCAATTTCTTTAAGTGATTGAAACGAAAATTTACAACTTAAAAAAACATAGACAGACATGGGTCTGTACCAATTTTCAAGTCTTTTGATCAAAGAAAAATAATGTTATTCGAAATTAAAATTAAAATAATCATCGACATCACTTCTGATTCTGTAATGCCAAATCTACAATGTTGGACAAAGATAGTTGATGTTACCTGTACTGCTATCGTATTTAAATAAATTGTCGATAAAAATTTAAACAATGGAAGTTACAAGTATTATTGCAACATACCAGAACGTAGACAGGGACGCCATCTCGGTGCGGAACCAGGTAGTATGTTGTCACAACCGCTCTATTTAGCACAAAATGCTATAGATGGAGACATTTGTACAATCAACTAACAATTTTGTAGATGTCAGGCCTGGCCCATTTCTTTTATAATACCTAAATCTTAGCATGCGACAATGTTCTCTGCAAGTATCAAAACCTGCTCAAAAAATGAGAACAACAAGAAACTTAAGGGGCCAAGAATTAATAGGGTTGCTGGGCGGGGAAGAAATCTGAGCGGAAAATGCTAAAAAACATTTAGTCGTACTCTGATAAAATGCGTTTTTCACATTTTGCAGCAATACTTCCTTTAAACCCTGTCTGCCCCGAACAACACCCATATTCGCCCAGGCCCAGTAACTTTCCCGGGGGTTGCTCAAAGTAATTTTTCTTGTGCTTTATGCCTTGAAGGTAGTTTTATGCATGGACAAGGGGAAGGAGAACTCCCCGTGTTTTTGGATGAGGGGTAGGAACCCTCTTCGTCCTGGTGGTTCTTCTTCCCCTTCTGCATGCATACAATCGCACCCTCAATGCATAAACCACAGAAATCTTTTTATGTTCCGCTTTCTAGTGTATTTTTGTTGAGTATATTTCCTGTTTATCAACTGTTTTGTTGACTTTTGTATCCAAATTACTGTATATATATTTATATTAGAGGTCATGTTTTTGGTTGCCCTTCTTTACCTTATTTTTTACCGTTCCCAATTAAAGAAAGTAACGTTTTCTAACTTTTAGTGAATTTTCGTAGAAAAAAATCACTAATGGGGAGATCCCGACTTTTGAATTTAGAAAAAAATTTGCAAATGAGCGCGAACTAGGACCCCTAGAACCCATATCCGAGGTCAGTTTCAATTTTTATATGTTATATATATATATATATATATATATATATATATATATATATATATATATATATATATATATATATATATATATATATATATATATATATATATATATATATATATATATATATATGTGTGTGTGTGTGTATGTATCACACCGATAACTCAAAAAATAATGGGCCGAAGTTGATAAAATTTGGCATGTACCTTCCTTCTGTAAATGGCTTGGAGAAGTTCGTTAGTCAGGAACATCGGACGAGGTTTTCCGAAAAAATGTTGAGTTTTCATTCGAAAAATTTTTATATCTCCGGAATTAACAAAGTAAGGGCAACCAAATTTGGTATACGGGTTTATATAATTATAGGTAAGCTACCTACCAAAATTTAGCTCTGCGGGTTAAAGGACAAAAAAGTTACAGGCATTTACAGAAAAATAAATTTTGGTTTTCCTCAAAACGCCAAAGTCGCGATTTAAACGTCAAAATTGGTAATATTTAGGCAATGAACCTGAAATTAATATGAGCTATGGAAAGAAAATGTCTCAAGAAGAATGCTTTACAAACCCTGAACTCTTGGTTTCGATCGTCATTGTCCTTCATTTTACTAAAATATTCCTAAAAAATTCATTTCAAATAGAACCTTTCTCTGATGCTTTGGCAGTAATGTTGGCTATAGAGATTATCGTTTAATGATATATCATTTCTGTCGAATTTACATAAAAAATCATTATAGCTCAATATATCCGTTATTATGCAAGTTACGAAAAAAAATTGTATACATTAATTATAGGGTGTCTTGAGCTACATCTTAAAAAGTATTTCCACAATTACAGGTGGCCTATAAGTCGTTGGTTATTCAAATTTTCTTTTTTTTTTAATCGTACACGCCCTATGTTATTGCATTTTTGCATTTTCCATCGAAATATAATACATCTTTGTAAGAAAAGAAATTCGGGACGCAGCAAGTGCGTTATGGTAGCGAATTTTCATTAAATGCTTCAAATTTGAATAGCTCAATTTGCTATTAACCTATAAGGTTAACCAGGAAACCAGTTTTTTCTGTAACAATTTAAGTTTGCTTTCGGAAATTTTTGTACATTTTCAAACAATAAAGTTATTTTGATGAAACATGGCACATTGTTTCTACTATATAGGTTATACTGGTAACTAAATTCGTGGCCTGCTTTCTTAAAAACATATTTGCTATTAAAAATATTTTTATGAAAATTCACTACCATAACGCATTTGCTGAGTCCAGAGTTTTAATATAAGGCTAAATCACAATGATATATTATTCTTATGAAAATTCATTACAATAACGCACTTGCTGCGTCCCGAACATTATTAAAACTACAGCCACGAAAGCATAACTATTCTTTTGATAGATTGAAATACATTTTTTGTGAATTTTTATTTAAAAAATTCACTTATAGAGAGGTATCGATGGTGAGACTTTGCAAACATTTTTTCAAATGAGCGCGAACTAGGATCCCTAGAACCCATATCCGGGGTCAGTTTCAATTTATATATATATATATATATATATATATATATATATATATATATATATATATATATATATATATATATATATATATATATATATATATATATATATATATATATATATATATATATATATATATATATATATATATATATATATATATATATATATATATATGTATGTATCCGTCTGATAACTCAAAAAATAATTAACCGACAATCGGCAAGTGTCTTTCGAGGGTTTTCCGAGAACATTTTGAGTTTTCTTTCAAAAAAAAAAATTTTCTCCGAAAATAACAAAGCTGCTTTAATGAAATTTACTATATATGTTGCCTTGGGAGAGACCTTACTAGGTACCAAAATTCAACTTTCTAAGTTTATAGAAAAGTGAGTTATTCAAATTTGAAGCATTTAATAAAAATTCACTTGCTGCGTCCCGAGATTTTTTTTAAAATAGAGACGGGGCTTTGTTTAGATATTCAAAGAATAATTATCTATGAAACAAGCTCAACATTCGGGGAAAGTCCCGATGTGGGAGCCACCTCTCAAGCAATTTAGGATAATATTAATGGCTCCAAAAAAGTACAATTCGCTTGATATATGTAATGTTAAAATATGAGTCAATTGCATTACGTGAATACCATTTTGCGAAAACCTGTTACGTTACTTAAAAATGTCTTGAATGTAATCTTATTATGTAAGCTGTTACTCTTAATTTTTATTGTTGAACGGTACCCATTGCGGAGTTTCGTTTCTGTTCATTTTATAGCCACAGTATTTAAATGTCAGGGTGCGCCGGTATTTTCCGATTGAATATTACTTGGAAAACATCGATTGAAATCATTATAAGAAAGTATTAACTGATTATCGTGGCCGATTACGTTAGAGTTGTTTATATTATGGGTCAAATGATGGAGCTTGGAAAAAAGTTTCACATTTTTAACTTTCTCCCAATAAATCAATGAGACCGCCGGGCAACAGGTAAGATATTTGTTTCATTGTTGATTGCATAATGTTATTTCTTCCGGTGGTTTCCGGCTTATGTTGACAGAGAATTCATAACTGGGATTTTTCTGTTTAATATTCAGTGAAAGTCGAATTCATAACTCACTTATAATAGTGTTATATTTTATATGAGCTGTTTCTGTTTCTTAATTTAAGACCTATAATTAGGCCGCATTCTGGTCTTATTCAATTAGTTTTAGGAATATAATTGCACCAGCAGGATTACAAAATTGGTTCGAATTCTATGGTTAATGACTTATACAGGGTGCTTCAGAAAAGTACCGTAACATGGAGAATACGAATATTTCTACCAATTATTTATTAGTCTATTAATATTTTCAATTTCATTCCACAAGATGATAAAATGGTTTTAACACATATACAAGGGGGCACCCAAAAGACTTTTTTTAAATTTATTTATTTAATTTTCAAACAAAAAACCTTCAATCCCTGTACAGAACAGGGACAAGGGTTATAAGGTAAATAGAGACTTGGTTATAGGGAGACTTGGATATATGACCAGTTGCAAAAATTAAACTAATAAGTGGTTTCTAAACAAACGGTGATTTTATTAAGAATATAATCTTATATATATATATATATATATATATATATATATATATATATATATATATATATATATATATATATATATATATACAGGGCTTTCATTAATTCTTGAACCCCACGTGACCGGATTCTGTCTCTCTCTCTTAGTGGAATATGATTTTATGAGTTGGCAGTCAAAAAGTATCCAACAAAACCACTAGACTAGGGACCCTAAAGTTACTAAATCAATTGACAATTGACAGTTCAGTCCATTGGCGCTCAAAAAAGTAATATTTTATTATGTTTTTAATTTATTTTTTTAACAATCACTAACAGTAAACCATACATGAATAGCCTTGCTGTTAAAAATACTAAATAATAAATACATTTAAGACATTTACTGTTTCAACTTATTATAATTTTTATATATTTTTATAAGACCCCAAAGGAAATATGACGAGTGTCTCGCCGCAGTAAGTTTTGTTTGTGCCGTTTTATTAAATCATTACAAAAAAGACCTTGGTAAAGGTGCAATTTAAGCAGAACCCTCCACCTCGACCTCCTGACCTGCCCTGACCATCGGTTTGCCTAATTAAAAAGCTGGGGAAGGAAAACCATGAGTTAATTAACTCTGGCATACATCAAGGTGATGTGAGCATAATGTGTACATATATAAGTGTATACTTTCCTTCACCCAGTATTAATGAGGCAACCTGATGGTCAGGGCAGGTCAGGAGGTTGAGGTGGAGGGTTCTGCTTAAATTGCAGCTTTACCCAGGCATTTTTAGAACGATTTAATAAAACGGCACAAAACAAACCTTACTGCGGTGAGACATTCGTGAAATATGAGACAACACTGGCATCTTATGGATCTTCTTAACATCTTAGGTGATGTTAAAAATGGTACAGCTGGACTCAGCACTAAGTGAGTGGTGAACGTGTCGCCACCTAGTTGCGGAACCAAGTAGTAATGGTGTCACGCCAGCTCCAAATAACACAAAGTGTTAAAGTGTTAGAAAAATAGAGACTGTATACAACCAACTAACAATTTAATAATTGTCAGCACTGGTCCATTTCTACCCTAATATAGGGACAAAGTATGCAAGGCTAGATGCATTCTCACAACAATTAGAACCGTAGATCGGTTTCGCTCTCGTTAGAGCTCGTCAGTACGGCATACTAATTGCAGCGAAAATACACCTATAAAGTAATACGGCTAAAGTAGGCAGCCTTTCAACACTAAGTGAGTGGTGAACGTGTCGTCACCTAGTTGCGGAACCAAGTAGTATAGAATAGAATAGAACTTTATTAGCTCATTTAGCTACATATAACTTAACAACAAAAATATAAAAATATAACACTAGTACAGGGGCACCATACAATATTATTAGCTTATAATTACTTACCTATTCTTAATGCTATAGTTACTGTCTATCAACCTAATACCTCTTAGTAAATCACTAGAAGATATATTCACCACACCTATACATACTCTTCCACACCTAGACACAAACATACTGACTGGAGTTCTGACTCTAATGTATTTGATAATCAGTCTCTTCAATAATAACTTTAACTTTCCTTTTGAATATATTAATGTTAGTTGTTGTCATGCCAGCTCCAAATAACACAAAGTGTTAGAAAAATAGAGACTCTATACAACCAACTAACAATTTAATAATTGTCAGCCGTACTGGCGAGCTCTAATGAGAGCGAAACCGGTCTACGGTTCTAATTGTTGTGAGAATGCATCTACCCTTACATACTTTGTCCCCATATTAGGGTAGAAATGGGCCAGGACTGACAATTTATTAAATTGTTAGCTGGTTGTATACAGTCTCTATTTTTCTAACACTTTGTGTTATTTGGAGCTGGCGTGACAACATACTACTTGGTTCCGCAACTAGGTGACGACACGTTCACCACTCACTTAGTGTTGAAAGGCTGGCTACTTTAGCCGTATTACTTTATAGGTGTATTTTCGCTGCAATTAGTATGCCGCACTGACGAGCTCTAGTGAGAGCGAAACCGGTCTACGGTTCTAATTGTTGTGAGAATGCATCTAGCCTTATATGGACTCAGGAAATTATTTGCATTCTTAAACAAATAATAAATGCTCGATTGGAAACCGAGATTAAGAAATAAATAAGATATTAATGAATTATCGTTCATGTCTGAACAATCCCCTTGAAAGTATTATCTACTGTCACTAGTACACGTATCTAATTTTTTTTCCATTGTACAAAACATTTTTGGAATTCGTCTTCTGTGATGCCCACCTTCGTAGTTTTGCCTTCACCTCAGCAACGTCAGCAAAGCGCCTTTCTTTCATGCCCCTTTTTATTCGGGGAAATAAAAAAAATCACAGGTGGCAAGGTCGGGTGAATAGGGGGTAGGGGGCAGAGGGGTCATGTCATTTTTGCTTATAAATGTCGCAAAGACAGGGCTGTGTCAATTTATTTACTTATTTATTTATATATACAATTCCAAGATCCCTAACTGTCCTAGGGCGACCAAGTGAAAGCCCCCCTATATTGTATCTGAAAGTAATTGGGTGCTTATTTCGAGTAAAGGACATTACACTACACTTCTGGAACTGCAAACAGTCAACAACACTCGAATTACTTACAAAAACTTTAATGTCATCTGCATACATCAAACAAGGAACATGTAAACTATATTTAACTAGGTCGATAAATATATTAAACAGTAGTGGACCGAGTATGGAACCCCGAAGTTATGTTATTAGTGTTAGATTTGAAGCGCCCGATATCAACAAATTGCATACTACCATCCACATGAGATCTGAATAGGCCAAGCTGGCCTTCAGAGAGTCCGACAGCCCTCATCCTGTCAATTAGAACAGAATGATTTAGACAATCGAAGGCCTTAGATAGGTCAGTATACACAACATCGACTTGTGAAGAGCGTTCGAGAGTGGATGCAATGAACAGGGTAACAGCAACTAAATTCGTCACAGTCGATCTCCCAGGAATGAAACCATGCTGAGAAATGGAAAGTCTGTTTTTGATGCGAAACAATATTCGCGAAAAAGGCAGGCCTCGAAAATATTACAGAAGACACATAGTGTGGCTCTTGGTCGATAGTTTGATGGATCGCCATTATCCCCCGCCTTAAAGTCAGGGAAAACTCGTGACAACTTCCAAATCGCGGCGAATGTTCCAGATCTTAGAATTAATTTTCTTAAGTAGAGACAAGGAAGCATATAAGCAGTCGTGCGCCAAAAAGCCAGGAACTAGGTCGGGTCCACTGGACATGTTAGCTTTAATTTTCTTAGCAGCTGCAATCATTTCATCATCTGTAAACTCAAAAACAAAAACACTGTGATGCCACTTGAAGACAGGCTGCCGGCTGTAGGTGAAGAGATGGAGGTGGAAACAGAACATTTATTTAGAAACATTTGAAGAATTTCTGTGCCAGTTGTTCCGAGCAAGAAGCAAAACTTTAAGTCCGTGCGCTGTTCACGAGAAGCAACCATTCCAAAAATTATGAGCACACAAAACAACTCTTACCAAAACATTTACACAAGCCGAACAAAACGTTCTTTAGCGATGACGCTTGGCTTACTAACTCTGAAATTGTAGCTCTATACGCTGCGAGCGGCAGAACGCGGCACTACAAAAACTCCGCCCACCACAACATCAGTTTGGTTTCTTTTGGGTACCTACCCAGAAATTGATAAAAATCGGTTTATATACCATTTTCATAAAAAACATTTTTGAATTTGGGGAGCCGACTACAGCTACTCTTGTCCGATCCAGATTTTATAAGTATAGCCTATATACTAGTCTTCTTAAACCTTTATGCAACTCTCTGAATACCATTTTCTACACCGGGTACACGATACATGTAGTATTATGATCTCGAGTGAATATAGCGTCTCTATAACATACCATAATCACAGTCTACAGGCGATGTAGTCTTGTCGTTGCGATCATGACTCTTTGTCTTCACCACCTCTTTTCATTTCATTGTAGCTCTTGCAATTTGTGAATTGGGCCAAGTTTTCCAGAAGTTGTCCTCTTAGTACACCCCTTCCTCTTTTTCCGAGTATTTGTCCTTCAAATAATTTGTTAGAAAGCTATTATAAAAGACTGAGGTTAGACACTGTAGTTAGAAACTAAAACAAAAAGCAGATTCACCCCAAAAACCACAAAAATAACAACAGAGAGTTATGCGCTGGATACGTATTTCGACAATTAAGTTGAACAGTGGTTTACCTGCGGCCACACGGGGGCCCTCATCGATCGCGTCGCATTATTCTCTTTTTTTTTCTTCATTAAATATGTTGCACCCGTCGTAACTTTCATGTTCGAGACAACGAGACTGTACATCGTTTACTTTTTCTTGGATGAAGCCGCTGCATTTTTCTTGGCCGTCTTCGGTTTGGATGCCTTCGGTTTCTTTGTGGGACACCGGCCTTAGCTTTTTTCGTCTTGGACGGCGACTTGGGTTTGGCCGCGGCGGAGGCGGGCTTCTTTTTGGGACCGGCGCCGACCGGCTTCTTCGCCTTGGGGCTGGAGGGGGCCTTTTCGGTTTCGTCGCAGTTTTCTTGGCTGCCGCCGTCGCCTTCGGTTTATCCCCAGCGGCGGCTCTCTTCACCTTCTTGGCGGCCGGTTTCATGTCGCCCTCGCCGACCTGGAGGGAGCCTGTAGCCAACCTGAAGGAACTGGACGCTCCCTTGCCCTTCGTCTGTACCAGAGATGGCGACGGCCGATTTCAAGTATTTCCTGATGAACGGCGCCAGCTTTTTGGCGTCCACCTTGTAGTTGGCGGAGATGTACTTCTTAATGGCCTACAACGACGAACCGCCGCATTCTTTCAGGTCCTTGATAGCCTTGCCCACCATCTTGAACGTCGGAGGATGCGACGGTTTCGACTTGGGGTTTTTCACTTACTTTTCCTTCTTCGCTTTTGCACTTTTCGCAGGAGCTTCTGCCATATCTATTTTTGTCATTAGCTTGACGGTGTCGCGGGAGAACAGGAACCACTTGCTGCGTGCGTGTTAACACCGGATGACGTAATTCAAGGACTATTGTTGTGCCAGTGGATACGCCCAACCAGTTGTGTCGATGTTGAGATCAACCATGGTCAATTCAATGCACAATAAGCCAAAGGCTGCAGTGCTTTCGGGGCGGCGAAGTCGCGGACGAGCCCTCAGGGAAAACAAATGATGGTCAATTCAGCACTTTTTGGAATAGCACGAAATAATCCATAGGTGCTTTCAATATCAACACAACCGGTTGGGCGTATCCACTGACATAATAGTCCTTGAATTACGTCACCCGGTGTTATGTCATCGGGGGTTACATCATCCCTTTATTTTTTGAGTTGGAAAATTGAAACTGACCCCAGATATGGGTTCTAGGGGTCCTAGTTCGTGCTCATTTGCAACAAATTTTTCAAAATTCAAAAGTCGGGATACCCCCCTTAGTGAACTTTTTCTATGAAAATTCACTAAGAAATGGTGTTCTAACTCCTTTTGAGAAAAATGTCCAAATCTAAATTTTCTATGAAGCTGAAAATTAAATTTTGCTATATCTATAGATAGTGTTAAGTCTCTTTAAAATAAACTTTTATTACAACTTTCATTAAAGTTACAAAAGCTTTCCGGAAGGAAGTTTTATTCATTTTTGAAGTATCTGCAAATTATAAACGTAGCAGTGATTTTTTCTTATGAATCGCCTGAATGATTTCGTTTTAGTCAACCTAATCAAACCGGTTTTTTTAATATCAACAATAACAAAATGTCTGCTGAAAATTGTAATTTCAGTCTCGAAGGAGTCAAAGTTATTCAGGGGTTTTAAACAAAAACGAGATATTGTTGAAAACGTATAAAATCTGTAAACTATTGCTTCTCCAAATGTCAAAATAAAACAATAAGAAACCATACATTCATCGAGCCGGAATCGATCACGCAACCTTTTGCGTAGAAAACAAACACGCTACTACTGTGCTATCTAAAGATACGTTAATCAACGTTTTTTTTTTTACATGATACTTGTGACGGGCTTCATGCCAGAGATATATTATATTATAATTAAAAGTATACGAAACAATTAATTAGAGAATTTGTATTATTATTATGTATTTTATTTATTTATTATTAACGTCATACAATGCATCTCACAAATAATCTCTGCTTGTGCTTGTGGTGATACAATTTCGTTAAACATCCTATTTCCAAATTTCTTCTGTCCAAATGAGTTTAATGAATGTCACTCTTTAATTTTTCTTTTTCTGCGTCGACACTCCCACCATCGCTTCCACGGTAGCCATGAAGAATAATATTCGCTTTTATTTAAACATTAACATTAACTTTAACTATATATCGTCAAAAACTATAAAATTCTCCAGCACAAAAATTTTGCCATTTCTACTTGACAGTAGAATTGCTATGGAAACACTTTCAATGACTGTTTCGATCTTATATAACGTCTTATGTTTCAGTTTAAAGATAAAAAGAAACTATTTTAAAAGCTTTTTTATAGAGACTTGACTTGATTTTGTTTACATTTTCACTATATTATGCTACACTTTCATTCTAAAACTGTATTTGGGGCCGTTCATCAAGCTACAAATATAGTGTATATTAAAAATTGATTGAATCCCCAGTTGAATAACAATTAGGCAGGTTTTTGGCAAATTTTTAATTTCATGTCGTCTGTCATTTGCGATATTTGTGGCCGAGATTTGACGATTGTTGGTTCGGGTAGTATGTTTTATGCCTGTTATTTATTTTGTTGCGTTACCGTTGATGTATTGTTTATACCTGTTGTATGAATAAATCTACGCGTGGCAATTAACTACTTTGTCTGTCAGGCATTTGACTTTAACCACTAAGTCGTTTCAACGCATGTCTTTCAGAATTTATTTTTCATTTGGAAAAAACTCCAAACATTGTGTACCAAATTACTTAAAATTCGCAACATAGGTTTATTTACACTATTTCAAGCCACACGTAAAACGTAAAGTCTCATTCCAGTTACTCTGATACTTACAAAAATTTACCGTTTTCACAAATGTTTTTGTATATTTTTGGGGGGAAAAATGCCCGTTACAGCTGATATACGAACACGTCCGCGATCTTAATACAATGAAGTTATGTGCCGTTTCGTTCAAATCAGTTGAGTATTTTTTGAGTTATTGCTCGGATACATATATATATATATATATATATATATATATATATATATATATATATATATATATATATATATATATATATATATATATATATATATATATATCATATAAAAATTTTAACAAACCTTGGTTTTGGGTTCTAGGGACCCAAATTCGCGCTCATCTGAAGAAGTTTTTTCGAGAGCTTTTCATCGTCACCACTCTTATTAGTAAATTTTCTTAATGAAAAATTTTTCGTTAGGCGAGTCAATTTTTAACAAAACCTAAAGACTAAAATATTTTTTTTAGATATTTGAAAAAAGAAATGCTCCCAAAAGAGGTTCCGAACACGCTGAATTTTAATTATCTTATCTCGCAATAATAAAAAAGTGCAGCAAGGGCATAATAATAGCGGATTTTCATTAAGAAATTCCTAAATAATTGTTAGTTAAAAATAATAAATAAGTGTTAAATAAGACTGTATGAATCAAGTGCGTTACAGTAGCGAATTTTCAAAAAAAAATTGTTTTCTTGAATAATTGTTAGCTAAATAGATAAATTGGAATTTTTATTTCAATTAGGGTTATATGTAATATCTTGTAGTAATTGTAAGTATTAAGCAAATATATCAATATTGAGTTACTTACATACGATTTATTTGGGGTATAAATATAGTTTGTAAAGTATGTGATGAGAGAGGAGCATAAGAAATAACAGCACTCCCATTGGCCAGTCTTTCGACACTTCACACAGTCAGTCGGACAGAATACTGAAAAATGCTATTCCATCCTGTAAAGTCGCGCTTATTGTATAGTGTCGCTGAAAAAAGGTGTCTCGAGATGTAGCGTCAGCCTAGAGGGCGGCCTTGGGTACACCTCGTTTGTGTTATGTTTTCCATATCCACGTTTCAAAAGCTTCGATTCTCTTCATCTCCTGCTTAGTCATACTCCAGGTTTCCGCCCCATAGACTACCATACTTTATCATTATCGTTACCTTTTTTAATCAGCCTCGAATCAACATGTGATGCATGCCCATCATGAATCCAGTGAGTTGGTCTGTTAAACCCAAACAAATCTAATAAGGAATCTATTAAAGTATGTAACAAAAAGATCAGACTCCATTGACCCATTTTTTCGTAGCGGTTTATCTAGTAGGTACCTGGATACGCTCGTGAAGGAGGAGCGACGCACTAGTTCCACCAGTTTATAGTTTTATTTTATTTATTTATTTTTTAAATGTCAACAACACACCACGAGGGCTTACAGCCTAAATACTATCGTACCGTGGGTGTTGACAAGGAGGAAAGAGGCAGCTTGTTAATTCTGGACTTGAAGGTTTGGAGGTTCGGAGGAGAAGGAAAAACATGTGCCGGCAAGAAATTCCACAACTTGGAAGTCCTCGGGACAAAAGAGCGGGCATAACAAGATGTTCTATGTCTGGTGACCTGGAAATTAAAAGGGTGCATTCGCTCTGTTCCCCTGGTAGATCTGCTGGGGGCAGCAGGTGGGGGAATTATGGAGGAAAGCTCCTCTGAGCAGTGCCCGTGCAGATATCTATAAAAGAGAGAGAGGTCACCAACGGCACGTCGGTAGGCAATGGATGGAAGCCTTTGGGTGAGGGTAGGGTCACCGATGAGACGTATAGCTCTCTTTTGAATGGAGTCTAGTATAGCGAGTGTAGAAGCGGCAGCTGCACCCCAGATGTGGGAGCAGTATTCGAGGTTTGGCCTTATTTGTGAAGTGTATAAGGTATAGAGATTAGTTGGTGAGAAGTATTTGCGAGCCCGGAAGAGGAAACCCAATTTCTTAGCAGCCGCTTCTGCAATTGATGTAACATGTTGGTGCCAATTAAGATTTCGATCCACAGAAATGCCAACAAGAGAAAAGGACTCATTACTTTGAATAACTTGGTTGTTCATTGTGATGGGTCTAGGGCTGCTGTATCTCTTGTGAGAAAGAAAGCAAGACTACTCGAGCCGTTTTCCAGTTACTAGGGAATATGCCTTTATTGTAAGATATCTGAAACAGACGAGTCAGGACAGGAGCAAGTTCTGGTGCGCATTTTTTGAGAACAATTGCTGGGATCTCGTCAAGGCCAGAGGCTTTCCTGGTATTAAGAGAAGAGAGCATCTTTCGTACCTTTTTAGTTTTGAAAATGATATCAGTCATTTTATGCGCGACATTGGGGACTGTTGGTGGTTGAACATTTGGAGGTGGGTTGAGAGTAGAATTTCCGGCGAACAACGAAGCAAAAAGTTCAGCCTTGCCCAGGGCGGTAGAAACAATTTCATCACCTGAGACAAGAGGTGGGAACGTGCTCTTGCAGAAATTATTCCCAATAGACTTAGCAAGAGTCCAGAAGGGTTTGCCGCCGTTGGAGCTTGAGAGGACTTTGTTTTTGATGTGGTTATTAAACGAGTTTTTTGCCTCAAAAAGAATGCGGACATAGCGGTTTCTTGCGTCGTTGAATGCTTGCCGATTTTCTTGACTGGGATTGTGTAGAAGCGTTTTGTGAGCTTTGACCTTTTCAAGTCTGGCCTTGTCACAGGATTTAGAGAACCAGGGCTTTTGAGTGGCTGAAGAGGTTTTCTGTGTACGTGGAATAAATAATTCCATGCCAGCTTGGATAATTTCGGTGACGTTTTGTGAGATATCAGAGGGGTCAGGATGAGAGAAGCAGACAGACGCCCATGGAAATGAGGAAAAGTAATCCCGCATTTCGTCCCAGTTTGCGGAGTTGTAGTGCCAAACGATACGTGGGTGTGATGACTGTGTGACCTCGGGTTGCATTGCACAGGAAGCAGTGACCATGCCGTGGTCTGAGCGACCAAGGGGGGCGGTGACTGATATCTTATAACATTCAGGATTTGTAGTAAGAAGGAGATCCAAGGGATTTGAGCTGTGTGTTGGGATACGAGGAAAGTAAGTAGGTTGCTGAACCATATTGGCCAAAGAATTGCTGACTGCAAAGGCCTCCGCTGCTCTCCCTTGTGGATCGGTTTTTGAAGATCCTAGCCATTCCTTATTATGGACATTGAAGTCGCCAAGAATAGTGACCTCGGAGGAAGGATATTCAGAAATCAGATTGTCGGTTTTTTCAGAAAGGTAGTCAAAGAGCTGGACAAAGTGGTTGTCAGAAGGTGACCGGTAAATGCAACAGATGAATTTAGTTGCAGCCCTGAGAGAGAGTTTTATCCATAGTATGTCTTTTCTTCGAGCTTCTAAATTGGGAAGTCTGGTGCAGGGTAGATTGCTACGGACGTATGCGCACACGCCTCCATGCAATCTAAAGGCAGTAAGGAGCTCATACCCCGGGAAATTAAGGTGATTAGTGGCTGTTTTGGCACTGATTTGGGTTTCGGTGAGAAAGAGGAGTTGGGGCCTGTTAGCCTGGAGGAAATGGTGGACGGAGTTCAGGTTAGAATTTAGGCCACATATATTCGAAAAGGATATGTTAAATCTTGATGTTGGCGCCCCCTGTACACCCCTCTCCCGGAGATCCGAATGGAACCGTATTTTGCCTCCGGAATATTTTATACAAGGAGGAGCCATCATCATTTTTGCTTATAAGGGAAACCGACTCATACACCAGAACCGGAAACGTCCGTTGGGACTTCACCGGCCCCTTGATGTATGGGGTGGTACCTCCTCGGGCGTGAAAAAATCCTTTACTATTACATAAAGGAAAATTCCACTACCACCTGCTTATACAAAATTAGCAGCGATGCTTTATAACCGTCGGCATTTAGCGACATCTGTACATACACTTGTATTATACCTGCCAGATCTCGCAGTCGTTCTGACAGATGGCAATTCCTTTCCAAACAATTTTTATCTTTAAAGGTTCTAAAGAAAAAAATGTTTCGTCAAGTTTCAATATTTGACGTGGTTTATTTTCTAATTTGAGGTGAGCTATATGTTTCTTCGGGAGTTTGAAATACCCACACGTTTATTGCTACTGATAGAGCTAATTAGTCATTGGCCACGATAATAGACTGTCATTTGATTACCTTAAAAGTATGTTCATATATTTGTCTCTCTTTTTAGCAACATGGTTTGGTTTAGTTGAGCGGCTTTGCCCTAAGGAGCCAATCCCAGAGGTGTTTGGCATAAAACAGTGCACAACAGACTCTGAGTGTTCGCCAAGGATATGTTGCCCAGAAACTTTATTAAATGGCAGCGTTGTCGGCTTTTGCAGAATAGCGGAAGCCAATTTTGACAAAGTGCCAGTAGCAAAACGGATTGTTGAACGTAAGGTTTACTAACATATATCATACTAATATGTCTTATATTATTATTATTATTACGCTTTTTTTGGCTGGCTTAATTTTATATTTTTTGTTACTACTTGTCCCTATATTGATACTATTTTTGTTGTAGGATAGAGCTGGTAACGATTCAACTTGCGGTATTTTAGCATGATCTATATTGCGTAAGAGTAGTTCTGTAAATCTGGTTACAAAGGAGTAAAGGAGATCTTGTAGTCTGCTTTCGATTTGATCCAGACCAAAATAGCAAAATATTGTCAAATACGACGTTATGAATAACAAGTCTGGTTTGCCTTTTAGTGAATTTTCGTGGAAAAAAATCACTAATGGGGAGATCCCCAATATTTTTTTAAATGAGCGCGAACTAGGACCCCTAGAACCCATATCCGGGGTCAGTTTAAATTTATATATATATATATATATATATATATATATATATATATATATATATATATATATATATATATATATATATATATATATATATATATATATATATATATATATATATATATATATGTATGCGTGTGGTGTGTGTGTATATCACACCGATCTCAAAAATAATGGGCCGATTGTGATAAAATTTGGTATGTAATTTTCTTTTGTAAGTCGCTTGGATAAGTTCGTTAGTCAGAAAAATCGGACCAGGTTTCGCAGGAAAATTTTGAGTTTTGTTTCGAAAAAAATGTAACCAAATAGGTAGGTATATGATCAAACTATACACCAAAATTTAGATTTCTATATTACAAGAAAAAAAATTATAAAAAAATATTTTATGCTAGATCATTTCTATAAAAATTCACTACCATAACGCACTTGCTACGTCCAGATTTTTTAGTAGTAACCTTACTGAAATATTGCAAGTGGAATCGTTGCTTGCTCGTATCCTCCTGCTCCTATGGATATCTGTATTTGTCAAGTACCTATACCTATAAAATCGAGAAATCATTTTATTCTTTAAGTACCTACAACTTTTATTTTACTTTTGATTTTCCAGCAATAAGAATAATGATGAGTTACATGCAATGTACTCCACCTCCACCGCCTGTTTTGGATTTATTTCCAAAGGCATGCAGATCTCCGCTGGATTGCTTTCCGAATTTATGCTGTCAGGAAAGAGGTAGACAATTTTGCAGGCCGCCAAAGAGATCGTTGTTAGCTTTAGTGGCTGGAGTATCACAGGTAAAAATTGAATTTTTTAATGAAATATATAGTTACCTTCATGTGTCATAGGTTGATCTGCCAGAAATTGAAAAATCCATATATACGTGCTTTATTGAACATTTATACCTTACAGAATACTCGGCAAAGTTTCTAGAGTACGCTGTACGTATGCACAATGTCTGAATAGTTGATTAAGTTTTAGATGATACCATCAGACAGTCTGCCCTTTTCCATCCAGTATCAGAGGAATGATACTCGAAAAAAACCGCGTGCGTAGACTAGCTCAACGCACCGGAAACCCCTCCGACAAACGAGACGCAAACAGACTCATCAAACAAGTACGATCCGCCCTACAAGAACTCCGCAACAATCGTTGGGAGGGGCGCCTGCAAACCCTGTCTACCCAAGACAATTCCATCTGGCAAATGGCTAAAGCCCTTCACTCCCAAAAACTTCCGATATCCCCACTGCTACTGCATTCGCAGATCATCTGGAGTTGCAATTCAGTCCGAATTATAACAACGTTGATCTGTCGCACGTAGCAAGAACGCACCACCACGTCAGGAGTGCGCTTCGCGCCACCCTAGACACAACTACCGACCCCCCACCACTTTCGAAGAAGTTTCCCAAATAATCAAATCATTAGAAAATAGGAAAGCCCCGGGATACGATGGAATCTCAAACGTAGCCCTGAAAAACCTCCCCCGCAAAGCCGTGGTATTCCTAGTTACGATTATAAATGCCATGCTGCGATTTCAACATTTTCCTTCCATGTGGAAACTTGCCGACATTATCAACATTCCGAAACCCAGCAAAGATCCGCTGTTCCCCTAGAACTACAGGCCCATTAGCCTACTACCAGCCATCGGCAAAATGGCCGAAAAACTGATTCAGAAAAGGCTAGCTTCATTCACCTCAGAAAATCATATCCTCCCAGATGAGCAATTGGGTTTCAGACACCAGCACTCCACCACAAACCAAGTCCTTCGTGTGGTGGAAAACATCACCGAAGGATTTAATAAAAACAAGTCAACTGGTGCAATATTTCTTGACATTGCTCAAGCCTTCGATAGGGTTTGGCATGCGGGCCACCTAAACAAACTTCTATCATTTAATTATCCTTTCCCTCTGATTCTGCTAATCAGGTCATACCTGCAACAGAGGAAGTACCAGGTCAAACATCTGGAAGTCAGATCTAGAACGTACCCAGCCACGGCTGGTCTCCCGCGGGGTTCTGCTATCTCCCCTCTGCTGTACAATATATTTGTCGCAGACATTCCGACAGCCCCCCTAAACGTGACATACGCACTGTACGCAGACGACACTACCATCCTCAGCAGCTCCACTCAGCCGAGGATAATAACCGAACGACTTCAGACCGCCGTAGTCGAGCTGCAAGCATGGTATAGGAAATCCCGTCTAGCCATAAACCCCGATAAATGTTCAGCAATCCTATTTTCCAAGAGGAGACACACACCTCACGAACACGTATCATTAGACAACCGTCTAATTCGCTGGCAAGATTCCGCCAAATACCTCGGGGTTTTCCTCGACAAACACTTAACATGGCGCCCCCATGTCGAACACGTCCGACGAAAAGCCTCGATGTTCATCTCGAAGCTGTTCCCACTTCTAAATAAAAATTCCAAATTGCCCATGAACAATAAATTGCTCATGTACAAAGTCGTCATCCGGACAGCCTTGACCTATGCATCCCCTGCATGGGCCACCACGGCCGCAACAGACATCAAGACCCTTCAAATCATCCAGAATAAAATTCTGAGAATGGTTACCGGAGCGCCATGGTTTGTCAGAAATAGTCAGATTCATTCTGATCTGGAAATGCCTTCGATACTTGAGTTTATAACTCAACTATACACAACTCAGTTCGCAAAAGGCGCTTCTCCCCGAAATGCTGTTCTCTGTAGTGCCACCGACTACGATGAGCAACTGCCATATAAGCATAAGCGTCCAAAGCTTATACTTACCCGCTAACGCCCCCGCGGCAAAATCAGAATGGAAACATTCAAACCCAAAAGTCATTGTGTGTATTCTTTCCGACGGAGGTATGGACTAAGGTCCGGTACTCCTAGGGAGGGAGTTTTAGCGAGTAGGTGTACTAAGAGTACGAGTCTCACAGTACCTCGATATCCCACGGCACTACGGTGTCGTGAATGAGGTCTGCATGATGCATCTCTCCATCCTGTATCAAAAAAAAAAAAAAAACAGTCCGCTCCTTAAGTATTAGGTGTTAATTTCTGAAAAAAGAATGCGTGCTAAGCGAACTTTATAGAAGAGAATTCGCTGGAATAATACACTAATCTAACAATGACAATATGATTTTTATTCAACCCTTTGGATTCTTAATTTACCCAATATGTTTAACGTAATTAGGAACATTAATCTCATATCTGAATTAATTTTGATGACAGGTAAAATGATAATTAAAGCTCAAAGTAAAATAATAGGTCTGCTCTTAATTTGTCATTATAAGCTACACCTAAATGCAGTTCTGTGGCCACAAACTTTGTTCCGTTAATATTTTGCTTTAGATTTTAAATCACTATCTACAAAAATTAAATACACATAAACAAATTGCAAGAAATTTGGATCGTCAAAAAGCCTTGACAGAACGACTTTTCTAAATATTGAGACACAATCACAGAACACTCCCTATAGAAGGGAAACGCCAATGCTGACGTTTTAAACAATATTGCAGCGCCTCTGGCGGATGCGATGAATTTTAGTCACACGCGGGAAATTTGATTTCATTTTCATTTAGCAAATCCAAATAAATTCTATTTAATTTTATACCACTGCCAGTAAAGAGGTTAAATTAGTCAAAAATTTTTTTTAATGATTTTTATAGTGATAGCAAAACAAGTTATGTTTTAATAACACACATATGCCTGTTTTAAGCTTTGCAATCATAGGAAAAATTAATGGGCAATTTGCACCTTCTAACACTTGCAGCTTCAGTTTTTACTATCGATATGATTAATGGAAAATCAAACAAGATAAAATACACTTGTGTTTTATTAGAACAGTATTACTATTACATTTCTTTAAAAACCTAGAACAATATTCCTATTACATTTTATTTAAAAACCATTTTAATTCTGAAAGATTAAGATGAAGTATATATGGCCATTCCTTATCGATAGGTAGGTATATTACAGCAGTCTGGTGCTTGTACACTATTACATTTATATGCTCAAATGACCACAATGTATGGCAAGGTTGGTTTTGTCTTCTTTTAGAGTATGTATAAATGACGTCATATTGTCATTTATTAGAAAAACATTTGTGCACCCTTTAATTTTCTTCTTTATTTAAAATGACACTTGGTAATATTCATCTGACAACAGTGTACACTATCAGGCTTTCTGGTCGCCTTCCGAATCCACCCGATCCATTGTTTACTTCCGAGATGTTGTACAAATAGAAATATAAATTTTTATTTGCATTTTAAGATATATGAATACTTACTCAAAGGAAGATGTAATATTGGAACAGCAGTTCTTTTCAGGCCTCTTCTCATTTCAGGTACTTTATCCTCATCAACGAAATGACGATCACAAATATAAACTCTATCGTAAATGGCTTGTGGATATAAACCAAGCATCTTAGGGTTTTGTACAGCTTTCACCCAGTCATCAAAATGGTCTTCTGATGATTTCAACGAAAAATGATGTCTTTTGCTAAATAAATGCAGGCACCCCGGAACACAACAATAAATCGTTTTCTTGGTTGGTATATTTATATCAACAAAGCTTCCATAAGAAAACGTTATTTATTTATAACCTATGAACTACCAAAACGTTCTAAACTTGCCTGAAAACTAAAACAGTTGTAATTATGTTTCACCAAAACACCTTGAATCATGAAAGCACCATGCTTTTTTGATAAGAAAACTGAAAATAGAATTGAAATTACATGATTGTTTAAACACAAAGCTTATGATAACGATCATATTTTGACTCACAAAAAAAAACGCGCCTCTAAAACATAAAACCGACGAACAATGAAAACACTGTAAAGTATCCACTAAAAGTTAATATAGGTAAAACTTAATTAAAAGAAACGTTTAGCAACAAACTTGTATTATAATTATACAATGAAAGAACTAGAAGCGAACAAAAACTTTTTTGCATTCAAAACATTTGAATTTTGAATGTATGATAAAATGGCGCACTGAACAGCTTGTTCAGTAGAATTGTAGCACTACTAGCGACATCTACTATATGCGATGTCTGAACTAGAGGCCTAATAAAGTCCAGGTTAGTTCCATTTAGGTGAAACTTCTATAGGGAGTGTTCTGTGGACACAATTATTTTACTAGTGGTCGTCCAGTCGTCGAAATTCGACCGTAAAACGTTGTCGATGTTCTTATGTCATAGAGGTATACTCTATGTATTTGACCATAGAGTAATATTGACATATTTATGAACGTAACCAATGAATGTTTTGTTTTATTTAACCTGTTTGTAAAACATATTGTACATAAATTTTATCTTTCTGCACTCTTCTCCATATGAACTTAAACTATGCCAAATCTCACACTCCTCCGTGCGCCCAATGTGCTTGAAAAGGGGTGCAAAGTTTTTTCTTTGCATATTAATATATCGATTACTAACACTACGCAAGTATACAGTCTGATATGTTTGAAATTATAATACTCGAAATTCAATCTTCCTCCTGAAGATATAATTCTCCAAAACGGCAACGCTGCTAACAAACCTTTTGCTAAGACCTGAACAATTAGCTTCAATAGCTAAGTGGGTTCCTATCCAGAACTTTAATTATCGACTGTAATACTGTAATGATCTAAAGATAACATAACTCCTATCAGGACCTCTGCGGTTAAAGCTTTGCTTAGGCTTGAATTTTTAACCAATATTCTGAACCTAGCTAATTTGGTTTTAATTTTTAACAAATTCGCAAAGCCCTATTAATAAAATAAATATTTATTTAGTGCCCTGCGCGATACTTAATTTTGATTGCTTACCCTTAATTGTAGAGGTTATAAGACAGCAGTTGTTGGTGCACTTGGCACATAAAACTTTTAACATGTTATCGAATCGACAGGAATGCCTACCGTTACCGTGGATTGATTTCGCGCAGCGTTGCCACAGGCCCATGGTTTTCAGACGAAATATTCTGTCAAAAACCAGCCATATTTCTTTTCGACGAGAGAGCTCTATTACGGCACTTTGAAGTGGACATAATCGACAAAAACAGTGAAAAACAAACTTTAAACGCGATTTATGTGTATTGCCATATAGTGCAAATAACAGGTACTCGGCGTAAATCACAGAATCACAACCACGGCCATAGATATATACTTTGTCTAACAGCAACAACTGATTTGCTGATTACTTCTACTTCACTTCTTATAGAACTTGCGGAGTACTACTTAAAAAACACAGAGTAAATATTATAAACTCTGTCCTTAAAGTCTAAACTCTAAACTACTCGCTAGTCGCATTCAGGCAGCAGCAGCAACATAATCCCAATGGCCGTCTATATTATAGTTGATAAGCACGCACTACATTTTTATTACTACTATATTTAGCAATATATATATATATATATATATATATATATATATATATATATATATATATATATATATATATATATATATATATGGCGTTGAGCTGTCCTATCCTGGTTGTCTAACATTTTTTATTCATTTTAGATTCTCCTCATTATTATCCAAAATACGTCGGGCGACGGAAGATCTATCTATAGTACCCTGTCTTAATTGTGCTAAATGTTCTTGAACCTAATTTCGATATATCTTTTTGTTTGTCCGACGGATTTAAGATCACAATCTTTACAACTCATTTCATAAATTCGCGAGATTTTATCCGTGCTATCCTTGTCTTTTGGGTTACCTAGCAAGTTTTTTAAAGTATTTTTTTGTCGAATTTTTTCTGGTTTAAAAACCTTTCTAAGTAGCCCAAAAGGCAAGGATAGTAGGCCAAAATGTCGGGAGTTTATGAAATAAATTGTAAAGATTGTGATCTTAAATGCGTCGAACAAACAAAAAGATCTACCGCAATTAGATTCAAAGAACATTTAGGACAAATAAGATACGGTACTATAGATAGATCTTCCGCTGTCCGACATATTTGGTATAATATATATATATATATATATATATATATATATATATATATATATATATATATATATATATATATATATATATATACTCTCGAACGCGTTTAGCTGTCCTGGTTGCCTAACATTTTTTATCAATTTTATCATTAACGTGGTGATTATATTATACCAAATATGTCGGACGGCGGAAGGTCTATCTATAGTACCATATCTTATTTGTCCTAAATGTTCTTTGAATCTAATTGCGATAGATCTTTTTGTTTGTTCGCATTTAATATCACAATCTTTACAACTTATTTCATAAATTCCCGACATTTTGGCCGTACTATCCTTGTCCTTTGGGGTACTAAGCAAGGTTTTCTAAACAAAAAATTTTTTCGACAAAAAATACTTTAAAAAACCTGCTAGGTAACCCAAAAGACAAGGATAGCACGGATAAAATCTCGCGAATTTATGAAATGAGTTGTAAAGATTGTGATCTTAAATACGTCTGACAAACAAAAATATATATCGAAATTAGATTTAAGAACGTTTAGCACAATTAAGATAGGGTACTATAGATAGATCTTCCGTCGCCCAACATATTTTGGATAATAACGAGGAGAATCTAAAATAAATAAAAAATGTTAGACAACCAGGAGCAGAACCAGATATCCAAATTTTATTAAACCCTACGCATTTCGGCTAACTAGTACCCATCCTCGGGGGCAAATTTTTCAATTATTGAAAATTGAAGTCAAAACTATACAAAGGTTGACCACATTGGGATTTTCATCTATTGTACCGGAGGTCCAACAACATCGCACCCGAATGTGTCAGAAAATCGATTCACAATGTAATCAAATCAATATAAAACAGCAATTTAATCACAAGACAGGAGCAAAAGTCGGCCATTTATGTGAAGATTCACTCGTTCTCTTGAATCTTCACAAATGGCCGACTTTTGCTCCTGTCTTGCGATTAAATTGCAGTTTTATATTGATTGGATTACATTGTGAATCGATTTTTTGGCAGATTCGGGTGCGATGTTGTTGGACCTCTGGTACAATAGATGAAAATCCCAACTTGGTCAACCTTTAGTTTTGACTTCAATTTTCAAGAATTGAAAATTTTGTCTCTGAGGATGGCTACTAGTTAGCCGAAACGCGTAGGATTTAATACAATTTTACTGTCTGGATCAGAAGTCTTTCATTGAGTATTTGGCTGTAATAAAAGAATACAGATATTTCCGCCAAACTAAAATATACTAATGTAGGTGACGTTGAACCTTCCGAAATCGCTAGTGACCGACTACCTGCAGAATTGCAGAAGAATATAGAGTTGCGGATATAAGATATTTAGAAGTATTCATATGATGATGCTAACTTGGTTAGTGAAACGATCGTCAGGTCTTTTAAAATGTGTTGTGGTGATTTGGGTTCTCCAAGTGTGCTTCTCAGTGCTCATCACAGGTTCCAATCTTCACTCAGTATATTATAGTTGAACTGTTATTAAACCAAGTTACGACGCAGCTACAACCCTGATTCGGAGCCGTAACGTAAATGAGCGAGAATTGGGAGTTTCATCCCAAATGATACTAAACTCTGCATAGATTATCGTATTGCTGAACTCATAGTTGAGAAATTAGATTTATATATTGTAACAAGCGATTAAAAAGTACCAATTATGCACTATGAAATTCCCACTTTGGAAAAATAGTTACGTACACTAAATGTGGTCCATTGCCTTACGAACGTTCTCCTAAATGTCTAAGTCTTAAAGGAGATTATGTTTAATAAAAAATAAAAGTTTGCTTTAAAAAAATATTGCATTTTCTATTGTAGGCTAAAACTTAATTTCGTTGAATGTCATTGCTGGCTATACACTCTTGTATATGATTTATGTAATCATGGAAACAAATTATTATTATTATTATTAGTTTTGTTTTCTCTTTTTAGAGGATAATTCCTACCAGAGCTGCAAGAAGACTTATAGAGAGGATAGCGAGCTGATTGTTTACCATTTATTCCCATAGATACATGACAATAAATTATTTAGAATGTTTAAGTACTGAAACTAAAATTACATGCTATGTAAGAAGACGATACAGATAATATTGTAATCTATGCAAAGGTAAGTAGGTCCTCAAGTTTATCACAGGCATAGTAGGCGCTATGTTAAGATAATGTAATGTTTTGCTCACAAAAATAGTGGATAGGAACATTTAAAGCTGTGATGTTTTAAGGAATCTTAATCAAGTTGTAAATATTGTAAATAGAAAATGTGACTGAAAATAAAATTGTTACTGCTAGAAGTGTTTTTTATTTCTAAGTACCTCAGTGGCCAATGCTGTAACCAGTTCTTATTCCTCTTCGCAGATGTTCTAGTAGCTGCACAAATGAAAATGCAAAATAAATAGCTATGGTTAAGTAGCCAGCAATAACTATAATAACAATTGATTATCATATTCTGCTTGTCACGGGTGGATGGAGTCCAGTGCCCACGAGCGACAAATACTGGAAAAAAAAAACTATTCCATGCTACAATGTAGCGGCAATTGTGTCGCTCAAATGAAGTGTCACATGGGTGCATGCAAGCATCGGTAGTGGCCAGGCGAGAACAATGCGGTGGTGGTCTGCCGAGCAGACTGCAGCAGAAATACTGGCCGTTCAGGAATGACTTATGGATGTACGTGGAAGTGACCTGGGATTTCGGCCGTTGTTTGTGCCACAGTGGGTAAAAATACCCAACATGACGGTGCGTGAGTGAGACAAAATGAAAGTGGTGCGATGAGGTATTGGTGAATGGGTATTTATGCATATCTTTGGGTGCAGAAGAAAATGCTGGTTGCAGTTCGGGAGTCGGTATAATGTTGAATTAAAGGGTATGGCATGTGTAAGAAAGTATGAATGTGTTTTTCCAGAAATAATATGGGTATGGATGAAAACGAGTATACATAGAATATTTTTGATGACCTGCTCTGCACCTACAAGTAGCAACGGTCAGCGAAATAGGGAAAACTTCTAGGAAGACATGAATACAGTGCTAGACATATGTGAACTAGGTGGAAGAATAATTATTGCCGAAAATATGAACAGCATACTCAAATTATGCTGTGGTACAACCAACTAACAATCTTGTAAATTGTCAGCCTTGGACCATTTCTTTCCTGATACCGGGACAAAGTTTGCGTCCAAAAGCGCTAAAGTTTAGCATGCCAATGTATACTAATAAATAACAAATTTATGGACATTGATTCAATTTGTTTAAAAGCAATCTAGAACAACGTTTCATTATGTATAAATATTAAGCTTCCCATTCTTCATGTTCACGGTATTTAAAATTAAAAGCCATCTCTCCCTCTCTCTCCTAGTTTAATATGACAACACGTAGCTATTTGACACAGAGAAGCGTGTACGCTTTGCATAACCTTGAAATCGACACTGTAGATGCTAACTGCTAATACCTTATTAGGATTGTATAATATAAAACAACTAGGTACCTATATTCTAAGGTTAATATAAATAATAGGTAAATAGTAACCCAACTTTTAATTTCAACTTAACTTTAAGTAAATGACTGTAGTAGTACGTTATGAGTGTAACATTCAATGAAACAAATATCAAAGTGATAGTTAAAATGCATGTAGATTATAGATATTGTATGTATTACCCAGTGAACTCTATACAGAATTCACTGGTAGGTATTACAAGAAAAATAACTACCTCAAACTAATAAAGTAAGTAGTTATAATATCTGGGTAGGTACTACAAAGTACATACATCCCTAGTTACACTTATATAAACAGATGTTAAGGTTAAATTATTAAAATTTTAATTTCAAAATTTTGTATTGTTTATATTTATTTCATTTAAAAAAAGTATGGATACAGTAATAGTAAATAAGTGTTGAAAAGAGTTTATGTGCGCTATGGTAGCGAATTTTCATAAAAATATTTCAAATGGTGATAACCCAATTTCCCATTAAACTAGAATCTTTACTTTTGATACATAGTAAAACCTATATAAAAGCAGCGTGGATACTGAATTTAAAAAATAATACAATGAGCTTCGCAGATAATTACAAATTTGTTTTAAAAAACCTTGCTTGTTATTTTGTTTCCAGAAACTGGTTCGATTGAGTTGATTAAAACCGATCATTCAAGTAATTAATATGGAAAAATACTTACCTGCCACCCATAATTTCATAGATGCATTCCGTTTGTAAAGAAAAATTAAATTTTCGGTATATTTGCAGATTAGCACATGGGGGGTGTTTAGAAAAATATTTCCAGAAATATGCTTAGAACCCCGTCTGGATGCCCAAACCACAAGAAGAATTTCTTGCAAACAGCCCACAAGAAAGTTACGGGGCCAAGAGTGAATAGGGGTGCTGGGAGGAGAAGAATATAAAAAGGAAATGTTAGCGGAAAGTGCGAAAGAAACAGCTTAGTTAGACCTCTTTAAAATGCCTTTATCCCATTTTGCAGCTATACCTCCTTAAAAGCCTGTTTACCGCGCACAGAACTTCTATATTCACCGCAGGTCCCATAACTTTCTTAGGGGGTGCTCCAAAGGAAATTTTCTTGTTAACATTGTTGTTGTTTATGCATTAAGAGTGATTGTAGGCATGCAAAAGGGGAATGAGAACTCCCGCGACGAAGCAGCGAACCAAGATTTTCTATTCATGTTTAAATTGTACTCTCATTTCATTTTTTAAAATATTTTTCCAAAAATGATTTTGAGGTTAGCTTATTTGTCGGTCTTATATAGTAAGTTGCAATATTTTATTATTTTCAAAAAGTATGGATACAGCAACTGTAAACAAGTGTTGGAAAGGGTCTGGGTGCAGCAAGTATGTTATGGTAGAACATTTTCGTAAAAATATTTCAAATCCGATAGCTCAATAAATTTCCCCATAAGCTAGAATCTTCAATCTTGAACCATAGTAACACTTATGTGAACGCACCATGGGTACTAAATTAAAGAAAAATAACATAATGAGCTTCACGGATAATTACCAATTTGCTCTAAAAAACTTTTGTTGTTGTTTATTGTTTGCAAAAACTGGATGGGTTGACTTAAACAAAACCATCCAAGCAATTAATAAGGAAAATACCTGCCATATTTTTAATTTGACAGGTACATATTGCCTTTGTAAATAATTAATTCTTTTCTGAAAAACTTTTGTAGCTTTAATGAAATTTGTAACACCATTTTTTTAAACACACTTACATATTATATGTAAGACCAAGTTTTAATTTTTTAGCTCCATATAAAATATATATTTTTTCAAATAATCGCTAACTGGGACTCTAAAACTGATCTTCAAGGTCCATTTAAATTTAAAGAATTAGTATTAATATATCTTACTAATAGTGTACAATTCTTATCAGAATTCACTACTATAACACACTTGCTGCGTCCAGAAATGTTTTAATTTTTCAGCAAGTAAGGGCAACAACAATCAATTAATAAATAAACTATTTAACTAATTAATGTGCATTTATTGACATAGGAAAATCAATCGCCGTATTAGTTCTAATAGCTTGCATCAAATATGGTATTTTTTCAAAATCTGATAATGACTGCCATATTTCCGAATTAACAGGAACAACAGAATATCCTTTAGCTTGAAGACTTTGCAGACGTACTGCAGTCATACTTCTGAGTAATTTGTTATTGTACATGAAATTATTCTCGTCCAATTCCATTATAATCACCCTATAAAAATACAAGTATGTCATTATCCATTACCACTCCAATTAGGTCGTTTTTAATTTTACACTAATCTCAAAAAGATGTTAGATATAGAAAAGTAAAATAAAATGAATACTTACACTTGATGATCAGGGTCAGAATCAATGTCTTCAATATACTCTTGTTCATCCTGATTCACATTTAAGGCAACAGCATAACCACCACGTCTGAATATGACTACATAATCTGAAATAGTAACAATATTACATAACATACACAAAGATTATACGTATATATGTTCAGGACTGACATTAATTGGATTTTTGTAATCTTTCAGGCTGTCCTGGACAGGCCAAGTTTACCAGACAATTGCTAGCCTTTGCAGCTCAGCCTATCTAAGTAAAGATGGGAACCTGTGATGGGCACTGATAAGTACACTTTGGAGAACCCAATTCACCACAAACGTTTTTTAAGATCTGACGATCATTTTAGTAACAAAACTAGTATAACCAGAGAATAATTCAAGAAAATAATGACTAAAAATATATATATATATATATATATATATATATATATATATATATATATATATATATATATATATATATATATATATATATATATATATATATATATAATTATAGTACAAATTTTGCTCTGACATTCTGGAGCATTTGTGGAGTTATTAGACGGCATTCTTCAACAATGCGTCATCGTAATTCTTCCAGAGACTCCGGTTCTGTTGCGAAAATTCTACTCTTTAAATGGCCCCATAAAAAGAAGTCTAAAGGAGTTAAATCCGGTGATCTAGGGGGCCACTCAATAGCACCTCTACGCCCAATCCATTGCTCTGGAAACTCTCTGTTCAAAAACTCCCTAACACGTGAAAAATGCGGAGGAGCTCCATCTTGTTGAAACACTAATTATTTTCTTGATAGCGATCATCATTTTCAACAATGTCAATTAGTAGAGGGTAAACGATATCTTCTAGTAACTCCAAATACGTTTCGCCACTCAAATTGCCATCGAGAAAAAATGGTCCGATTAAACGGTCTCCAAAAATGCCAGTCCAGACATTCAATTTCTGTGGAGTTTGAGTGTGGACTTCGTGAAAATTTCTTGGACTATTATCTGCCCAATAACGACAATTATGACGATTGACTGTAGAGTTTAATAAAAACGTACACTCGTCTGAAAAACAGATATTGAACAGAAAGTTCCCGTTATCAGCTATTCGTGCAGTCATAACTTCACAAAACTCCAGCCGCCGATCAAAATCATCTTCATTCAGTTGTTGTACAAGATGAATTTTATACGTGTGAAATTTATGATGCTTCAATATTCGCTGAATAGTTCTTCTTTTGATGTTTGAAACAGTGGCCAATTTTCTCATGCTCAAAGTTGGGTCTGCAGCAATTTGTCCTAAAACTTCAGTCTCAGTAGTCTCATTTCTAACGGGAATTTCACGTTCAGGATCCCGTTTTTTGTTGGCTACTGAACCACTTTGTCGAAACTTTGCAACTAACTCCAAAATGTATTTTCTGTTAACATGTCTGTTCAGATGTCGTTCATTAAACAAATTTGCGGTATGGTTGGCACAGTCATGGTTTTTGAAAAAAAGAGTAATTATTTCAACTCTTTCTTCTACAGAATACAGCATTGTGAAATTAATTTTCGGTGGTACTATCAAGTATCAAACTGACCGATAAACTGAAATATTAAACCGCATTTCTCCCATTCCGATAAGAAATGTTCTAATAGTCAATTTTTTGTTTACAAACCAACAAAACATTGACTATCAGCACATTTCTTATCGGAATAAGTGAAATGCGTTTTTGCATCTTCAACTGTGAATAATTTTTAAACGAGTTTATAAAATTTCCAAAAAATTTAGTGTGCTGAATTCAGAAAAGAAATAGCTTTTAAATGATTTAACACTCGACCCATGTTCCCTTTTTAAAATATAAGGGTTGTTATCACCACCCTTAAGGGGTTGATGTGACAATGTTGAGTTTTATGTCAAAACATGTCCCCCTCAATATTAAAATTGACGTGTTTCAGCGTTTCTTAAAAAAAATATTCTCCGGACGCAAATCGGTCTGTTTCGTTTTCAATGCGCCACCCTATATATATATATATATATATATATATATATATATATATATATATATATATATATATATATATACATACATACATACATACATACAGGGTGATTCACACAACACATTGGTTAGAAACTTTCGAACATGTGATAAGAATTTTGATCTGAAATTTTCAACATGGACCTAGTCAATATCTATCTTTGAAATGAAAACACTTTCAAGACGGGGGCACATCCGGTTATACCGGAAACTGTAACCAACTCATTTATTTTAAATGGAACATCCTATATATTATCATATATTTGGATTCGTCGTTAAATTTCAAGTCAACTTTGTCTGAATCATCATGTTCGAATTTTTTACTATTTCTGAGATATTCGAGAACTTCCGTTATTTTTGACGAATTAACAACAGCATAGAGACCACAGTATCTACCAAATGATAATTTCTTTAATTCTAAAACTCGCTGACGTTATTGGAAAAAGATTAAAGTATCTACTCTAATGGCAATTTTCTGACGATATATACAAGGGGTGTTCATAAATTGTCCTTGAATTTGGTATTAGAAAATCTCGAAAATCTTACAATTCTCAAATGGAACAGCCTGTATTTTATAACATGGTTTGATGCTTAAATGAAATGTCTATTGAACTGTATTAGGTTTCCCTATACCTATCGAGCATAGTTTTTGAATGAATCATGCTTTCATAAATTACACAGAGTTAATTAAGTCCTTCACTTAAGTTTTTCAAAGTTTTTCCATAAATACAGTTTGTGTAAATTTCACCACGTTTTACTTTATGGATTATCGGGGGAACATCCCATAAATATGATATTCTCTACTGGAGAAGTGAAAAATGGCACAATACGGTGAAAATTAGGGCCTGTAATACTAAACGGATAAACAATACTGTTATTTCTTCAGTATCACAATTTCAAATACTGGTATCCAAGCACTGGTGAAAATGATAAATAAGGAAGCTTATTAGTTACCAATCAAACTCCAATATGGTACTTAAACAAACATGCTACTTAAATAAGGTGTTCAATGTCATTGCCATTCTGTTCTAAACACTTTAGAATTCTGTAATGAACCGCGTCATTCGCCACTTTCTTCAACTGCAAGCTATTTATACAGGCAACTACTCTGTTGAGTAAATCATCTTCCGAATCAACTGGACAGGCATATACTTTATTTTTTGTGTAGCCTACCCGCAGGTAAAAATCTATAGGACTCAGATCAAGCTACCTGGGGGCCATCTCCAAAAGCCATTACGCCCAAACCAGCGATCCTCGAACGTACGTGACAGTTCTTCATACGCCAAAGTATTTGAATGCGAAGAAACCCCATCCATTTGATATCAGCAATCTCTGAAGGCACTGAGTGGTAAACTTTCCAAAAAAAGTCCTTACAGTACCTCCCAGTATGTGCAGATATCCTTCACTGTTTAAATCAATTATATTTATATATTCCAAATGTGACTTTATCAGACATTACCATTATGAAGACATTGAATCCAAAATTGACTTGAAAATGTCAATTTCGTGTGATACGAGGATTTTTATCTGCTCAGTGGTGAATATTCTGGTAAAGGTTTACTTTCGGGGCGCGTGTTCGATTTTTTTGAAATTTTGTATATAGACGTGTTTTAGGGTGTAGATGACGAAAATCACAATAAAAATAAGCGCACAAGCTAACTTTTGTAGGTATTTGAACATTTTTGTAGGAAAAACGTAAGTTGTACTCACTTTTGCGGCATGTTTCACACATTTTCGGGGGTCGTTCGTTTTATATAAAGCTAAAGAAGGGTGTGTTTCACTATTCTAATTCATTTTCACATAGTTAGTGCACCCCCTTAACTGTTTATGTGTCTCTAAAAATTACCCTTCTTTTCATCGTATAAGTTGAAATTGACATTTGACATATAAAGCAAACTTAATGTCAAATGTCAATTTCAACTTATATGGTGAAAACAAGGGTAATCTTCAGAGACATATAAACAGTTAAGGGGCTGCACTAACTATGTAAAAATGAATTAGAATAGTGGAATCCACCCTTCTTTAGGGTGATGTAAAACGAACGACCACCGAAAATGTTGAAAATATGACAAAAACATGCCACAAAAGTGAGTACAACTTACTTTTTTCTTACAAAAATGTCCAAATAATCCAAAAGTAGGCTTCTTTCCTCATTTTTATTGTGATTTTCGTCATCTACACCCTAAAACACGTCTATATACAAAATTCCGGAATATTCACCTTAGATAAAAATCCTCGTATCACACGAAATTCTTATTTTTGTAAGTGAACTAACTATATGAAAATGTATTATAATAGCCTTATAATACCCTTATTTAGATTGGCATAAAACGAACGATCCATGCAAATGTGTAAAATATGACAAAAACATGCCGCAAAAGTGAGTACAACTCACGTTCTTCCTACTAGAAAATCCAAATAACACCAAAGGTTTGCTTCTGCCCTCATTTTTATTGTGATTTTCGTCATCTACACCCTAAAACACATCTATATACAAAATTTCATAAAAAATCAAACACACGCCCCGAATGTAAACCTTTACCAATATTTCTTTGGTTATAAACTCCATGACGTGTGAATTTTTACTCATCTTTCCATATGATTTTGGAGAGGAAAGTCCGATCTTCTTGGAGTTGAGTGACTACGAACTAGCAAAACTCCATACGCTTCTCATTATCACCTGCATGAACTTCTTGTACAGGTATGTACGAGTATGGATGATATGTATGCCTACATAGGATCCTCTGTATTGACGAATAGCTTATTCCTAAGTCAGTGTAGACTGCTCGTATTGATGATTGAGGGTGAGCCTCAAAATAAGCTAGAACATTGACTTCACTGGTTTCATCTTCGCTCACTGGATGTGCCACCATTTTACTGGTATTGAGATTCAATCATAAAAACTTTGCTTCAATACGTTTAAATTTAGTCTCGTTCGTGGCTGGTAAGTATGGATATCTGTTGTTAAAAGTGCGGTAAGTTCTGTATATAATTTTGCCACTATTGCAATGAATATAAAAAAATCTAAAATTACTGAATTTGTATAACTATACCATTTTTATATTATTTTCGACAAGAATACTTTCACAACAACTGTATAGTAGCTTGACAATCAAAATTTAATACATACATGCCTTTATTTGACAGTTTGTTCATTATTTTTCCACAGCAATCTTTTTGGAAGTATTTATTGAAGATGATAAAGTTATTTATTCAAAAACTAAATTAGGTAGGTATAAGTAGTAGGTAAGATTATTTAAGGAAGCTCCGTCCGATAATTTGTTCTCTCTGAACAACTCGCATAGTAAAATAATAAGTGGTGAAATTTACACAAACTGTATTTATAAGAAAACTTTAGCAAACATAAGTGAGGTACCTAATTAATTCGGTGAAATTTATAAAAGCATGAATTATTCAAAAACGATTGTAGATAGGTATAGGGAAACCTAATAGAGTTCAATAACCATTTCATTTTACTATCAAATCATGTTATAAAATACAGGGTGTTCCATTTGAGAATTGTGTGTTTCGAGATTTTCTAATACCAAATTCAAGGTCAATTTATAAACATCCTGTATATATCTCGGGAAAAACTGCCATTTTGGTAGATGCTTTGATGTTTTTCTAATAATATCAGCAAGTTTTATATTTATAGCAATTATCATTTGGTGGATACCGTGGTCTCCATGAAGTTGTTGATTCGTCAAAAATAACGGAATATCACGAATATCTCAGAAATGGCTGAAAATTTGAATATGGTGGTTCAGACAAAGTTGACTTGAAATTTAACAGCGAATCCAAATATACAATAATATACAGCGAGTTATATTTAAAACAAATGAGTTGGTTGCGGTTTCCGGCATAACCGGATGTGCCACCATCTTGAAAGTATTTTCATTTGAAAGATAGATATTGGCTAGGTCTATGACGAAAATTTCAGATCAAGATTCCTATTAGAAGTTTGAAAGTTTCTAACCAACGTTTTGTCACTCTGTGTGTATATATATATATATATATATATATATATATATATATATATATATATATATATATATATATATATATATAAGATGTCAGGCAATGGCAACTACACCCCCAAAGAAAATATACAACATCTGTGCAGTTCGTTGATCAGGTTGGTATCGTCCTAAACTATAATAGGTAAAACACACCCACAGCACAGCTCTACGTTGCTAGTAACTAAAACACATTTTGCATTTTAAGCATTCAAGGAAGAACATTCCAAGTGAGATGAACGAATGAGACATCTTTGAGATGGATGATGTGACATGTGCTGCATTCATTAGCAGTTTTAATTAATATACCAAACGGCAGCCGCATTGTTTGCAGATATATTTCCCCAGGTAGGAGAAAACTATTTAAATGAAAAAATTTATGTAATATATATGAAATAAAAATTAATCTGCTAGTGACGGAATTTGACAAATATATAATTTCCAGGTCTACTGAATGATTTCTATGACATTTGAGTAAAATTACAAATTTTCTTGGCATTTTAGGGGATATTTCAAATTCCTGATACCCCGCAGGTAGCTGGGTACCCGGTAACGGGATTTCTATTACCAGCTTCCAGCGAAACAAGTTTTTTGAGTTCTGTTTGAAAATGATAAAACATCTCACCTTCTTGTTGTGTCCTAATGAAGAATTTGTACCTGTTGAATATAGTTCATTTTCTTGGTTTACAATATTCTTCAAAAGCTTCTACTACTTTCTTATAATTTTTTCTTGCCTCTTCCGTTAATTTAAAAGTATTATATAACTGCAGCGCTTCACCACCTACAAAATTTAGCAGCATTGCTATTCTTTCCCCATCTGGTTTTTACGTACACTCATTTGCTTCTAGAAAGATATGGGATCTTTGGAAAACAACTTTCCAATTTTTTGCTAGATCACCTAGAAGGCTTAAATTTTTAGGTGGTTTGAACTCCATTCTTGATTTATTTTTGGTCCAATAGTCAATACGTTTTTCTACACCTGACACCATGTATTGCTGTTTTACAATTAAACAATGATACTTTAAATACATTTTATTTTGTCTTCTCCACTCCATTATTATCTAATTAATAATGTTAAAGCTTGGCAACCGTCGGCTTGGCAACAATAAAGACAGACAAGCAGCGACACAAAGTACAGAAAATAAACTTACAACAAACATAACATATCCAACAGTATAAGTTCCTTAAGGGCACGCTTGTTGACTGCCTGACATCCAATATATAAATATTGTTTCTAGTAGTTATTCGCTTGTATTATTCATCCCCCTGATAACGCTAACTTTGTTAGCGAAACGATTGTCAGGTCTTGAAAATGTGCTGTGGTGAATTCGGTTCTCCAAATTGTACCCGTCAGTCCATCTACTAAAGAAGCTAACAACAGTCATGTTGCTAAATATCTAGCCACCCATCTATTTAATTTGGCCACGGTGGAACAACCCGAAAGTCATTCAACATTTAAAAATGATATAATTATATCCATAATAAAACTCAAATATAACTCACCTAATAGAACGCCACATTTTGAGAACATATTTGTTTTAACATATTTTTCTCCTCCCAGTGCAACATGAAGAGAATTTTGCAATAAACGATTAACTGGTTTTCTTAATTTTTTAACCACCACTGCAGGTTCAAGTTCATTTGGTATAAGATGTTGTAATTCTGGTCGATACAAATGAATGCTTTGACATACTGTTAAGTACCTCAAATGGTCTAGAATGAATTCTGAAAAATAACGTAACAATTATTTTAGTCCAACTTTTATACTGAATCTTTATTTTAAAAAAATCACTAATAGAGAGGTATCGATGGTGAGACTTAGCAAAAAAATTTTCAAATCAGCGCGAACTAGGACCTCTAGAACCCATATCCGGAGTCAGTTTCAATATATATATATATATATATATATATATATATATATATATATATATATATATATATATATATATATATATATACATATATATGTATGTATATATATATATATATATATATATATATATATATATATATATGTATCCAACCCCTAACTCAAAAAATAACTAACCGATTTCGATGAAACTTGGCAAGTGCCTTTCTTTTATTAATGGCTTGGATGAGTTCGTTAGCCAAGAAAATCGAACAAGGTTTTCCGGATAAAATTTGAGTTTTCTTTCGAAAAACAATTTTTTCTCCGAGAATTACAAATCTATTGTAATGAAATTTGGTGCATATATAGCCTCGGGAAAGGCCTTACTACACACCAAAATTCAACTTTCTAAGTTTATAGGAAATTGAGTTATTTAAATTTTGAGTTTTCTTTCAAAAAAAAAAAATTTTTTCTCCAAAAATTACAAATATATTTTAATGAAATTTGGTTGATATGTTGCTTTGAGAAAGACCTTGCCACATACCACAATTCAACTATCTAAGTTTATATAAAATCGAGTTATTCAAATTTGAAGGATTTAATAAAAATTCATTACCATAACGCACTTGCTGCGTCCCGAACTTTTGAGTTGTATAAAGGTTATTTCACGATATCGAAAATTCGCAATTCGTGATTATTTACAAGTTCTGAGTAAATTAAGGAGAATTCTTTAGAAAGAGCTAGCCATCAAATAGCTTTCATTCAAAAGCTCTGCGAACAAATAAGCAATATTGAATTAAAGGATCCTAGACAAACCTTCTTATGCTATGGTTGCACCCATGTAAACATAAGATAGAATATCAAATCACTCATATGAAACAAGAAACAGCGCAAAATATTCACAAGTACCCAGAATGAGTAAAACATTTGGCCAGAGATTGCACACATTGAAAAGAACACATAAAAAATAAACTCCAAACAAAAATTAAGTTGTGGATCAAGCACATACTGAGATCTAAAACTTATCAATCAATCGACTCAAACAATTATTTTATTTTATTTAATTTATACGGGGAAACCCCACTAAGTGCTACAATACAAGCACTTAGTGGGGTTTCCCCGTATAAATTAAATAAAATAAAATAATTGTTTGAGTCGATTGATTGATAAGTTTTAGATCTCAGTATGTGCTTGATCCACAACTTAATTTTTGTTTGGAGTTTATTTTTTATGTGTTCTTTTCAATGTGTGCAATCTCTGGCCAAATGTTTTACTCATTCTCAAAACAAATAAAATATGCACACATAAATCCACAAAGAATCACAGCAGATTTGCCACACCAAAGATACACAGTCAGTTCAGCAGTCCACTGCAACAACAGACGCAACCATATGCCTTCTGAAAGCAGACAGTGAAACACAAAAGATGTCAAAATTGTCCATCTCAGTGATCTCATTCATAATACATAGAGATCTATCGATAGGTGAATTAAGTCCATAATTAGTGCGGTGGAATGGGAGAGATAACAACTTATATGACCTTAACACTCTGTTAGGTACATTCAAGCCGATTCTGCCAAGAATCTTATTGGAGTCCACAAAACCATTCACAATTTTGAATATAAAACAGAGTCCGGCCACTGTTCTGCGGACTTCAAGAGAGCTCAGCGTTAACAAACTTTGTATCTCCCCATACTCATAATCAGGTATGGAATAAACAAGCCTATAAGAGCAGTGCCGCACAAAGGCATGCTGCACACTTTCAACAGCCCCTGTGTGGCTGACATAATAAGGGGACCACACTACCGATGCATACTCGAGTACACTTCTAACAATAGAACAGTAAACACATCTGACGGTATCCAATGAAAAAAGTCTACAGTTTCTCACAACAAGGCCCAAAAGGTTAGAGGCTTTCATGGTAATATTCTTTATGTGCTGTATAAAAGTCATCTGTTCATCCACTGTAACACCAAGATCCTTGATCTCGTTAACATAAGACAAAAGCTCACCGTTTACCGAATATGAAGTCCCGAACTTCCTCCCTCCTCTGAAAAAGCTGATATGAGAGCATTTACCGATGTTAAGATTTAATTTGTTGTCAAATCACAATAAAGAGAGGCGCTCTAAATCATCCTGCAACTCCGGCTGATCCTTAAGGCTAGTTATGACCTTAAACAGCTTCATATCATCGGCAAACAGCAGACACTCACTACCAGCAAAGATATGGACCACATCGTTAATAAAAAGATTGAATAAAAGTGGTGAACAGTGACCTTCCTGAGGGACACCAGATGTCATGTGAACAATATCTGAATAAAATCCAGCAGCTTTGACTCTCTGAGTTCTACCAGTTAGAAAACTATCAAGCCAGGCCACTAAACAATCATTGAAGCCAAGCCTGTGTAATTTAGATAGCAGGAGTGAATGATCGACTGAATCAAAGGCCCTGCTGAAGTCAGTATATACAGCATCAACCTGCTTACCAGACTCTCAGGCATCCAGTGTTGACTGAAGAATAATCAGGTTAGTAACTGTAGACCTGTTAGCACAAAAACTATGCTGCTGAGGCACTAAAAGATCCTTACATGACCACGACAGCTGGTCATAAACCAGGGCATCGAACACTTTTGGAATTGATGATTGGACACAGATGCTTCTGTAATTTTTTATCTCATCTCTGTCGCCCCTCTTATACACAGGCACCGAGAAGCACTCCTTTCAGACATCAGGAAAGATTGAAGACCACAAAGATGAATTGAAGAGAATATGTAGAGGCACGCTCAATGTCCAGGCACAACGTTTTAGAACAATATCTGGTACACCATCTGGACCAGCCACAACTCCATCACGAAGGGCAGAAATCCTTGCATGAATGTCAGAAATAGATATTTCGGAACAGCTTACACACATACTGGAGCGATTATTACTGCCAGAAGTCAGTGGTGAAGCCGTCGCAGCTGCAACAGCGTTCGATGTATACACAGAGGAGAAGAAACTACGAAATAAATTCGCAATCTCCTGTGCAGTGTCACCAACCAAATCACCACAGTGCATTGTGGAAGGAATGCCAAGGGATGATCGTTTTTCATTTATAAATCGCCAGAATGACTTGGGATCATTCCTAAATTCAGAGTCTTTATCTCGGATGTACTGTGATAAACACAAATTTGATAGAGCCTTGCACCGAGATCGAAGTCCTGCAAACTCTCAATAGCTAGTATCAGTTCTATCTTGCATATATTTTGCATGAGCCTTTTTCTTTAGAATTGTTAGAAGTCGCAATTCAGTAGTGAACCATTTAGGAAAGCTAGATTTTTTGGATCTTTTCATTGGCATGAACTAACTAATGCCAGCTTTTACAACTCCATAGAATCTGCTACTTGCAGCATTCACATCCAATCCCGAGAATAAGAGTTCCCAGTTAACTGAGGCAAGATAGTAGTTCAGACCATCGTAATCGGCACCACGAAAGTCATAATAGTACTCCTCACTGTGAAGGGTGTCAAACGATATGTTCTGCAATTGTATGGAACATTCATAGCTCCTGTGATGGGTGCACTCTGCAAAAATAGGATCAGCCGCCAGGCCCACCAATGAATTCGCTGAACTAGCAAATATCAAATCCAAGAAAACATCTCCACCATTTGGCAACTGGTTGATCTGGAACAGTTTAAGGCAACCAAATGACACTGCAACATAAACAGCTGCAGATGAGACAGGACAGTCAACCAGTACGCCATGCTCATCATTAGACCAAAGAGCTTGAGGTAAATTGTCATCTCCAAAAAGGTACACTTCATGTTGTGGATATCTCTGCATAACACATTCAGTAGTCTTACAGTGTGTAATATATAGATCAGATGATGAAGCGGGCGAAATATACACACCCCCAATGATGAGTTTAGTAGAACCAAGGTGACACCTCACAAACAATTGCTTCACTTTCCGAGTATCTAACTTCACCGTGGATGATTTAATGTAATCTCTAATAAATACAAGGACTCCCCCGCCCCCCACCTTGGGACTCGTATAACTGGATCTATCACATCTAAAAATGTTGTAAGGACCACACTGCAGTTCACTCTCAGAAAAATCCTCACTAAGTCCACTCTCAACCAAGATAATAATGTCATAACAGGAACAACCCACAGCCCTGCACAATTTCGGAATTTTGGTTCTCAGTCCACTAACGTTTTGGTAGTATACACTCAATGGGGACGCCGTTCGTTTTTTCGCCCACTCAAAACCTTTGGAACATCAGAAATATACTTAATTGTCAGATCAGTCACACCCTTTTATTTTATTTAATTATTACATAACCCTTTAATGTTCTTCCTTATACAGAGTCAAGAGTTATCAATGTGATTTATGTGGTTTAATAATTGAGTTACATATGCCACCTCTGTGTGATTTGCTCTGTAAATCTGTGGATTTATAATTAAAGTGCCTATAGATATAAATAGGTTATGCGGTACTTAGGCCAGACAGTTTGGAACATTCAAACTACACATTTGGATTGTGGTTAAGTATGGGCTCTGCATTACCAATGGGACAGAATGGACATACAGGTGCTGTCAGACAGCTGTCTAACAGCTCTCACGACAACTGTTGAGACATCTGTCCGGCACCACCTATCTGCCTGACAGTATCAGTCTGTCCTGTCTGTAATGCAGAACCCATACTTAATGACAATAATTCAAATGTGTAGTTGAAATGTTCCAAATTGCCCGGCCCAAGTTCCGCAAGACCTACTGATATAAGTTTTAGCCGTAGTATAGGTTGTGTTCGGATCGCCTTTTTAAGACATCTTACACTTTTAATTATCTTACCAACTGTTTGAGAATTTTCAATGGCTACTATATTTTTTTGATGGTAAATGAGCAAATAAATTATCGCCATGATAAATTATGAAAATTCGCTACTTGGTAACACACGTCTGTCCTCGTGTCAAAGATTTTTAACAGGAATATTAAGTGACCGTTAAAAGATTTAACTGCGAACATTTAAAACAGAAAGAACCATTGATTGAGGCAGAAAATCACATTTGAAAAATATCTTAGCTCCTCGAAAAGCACAAATGAGAGATGCAATTGAATTTCTTTACATCGTATTTTAATATAATGGACCTGTTGATTGAAGAATAAATATGAAAATAATTCCATCACCAAAGGTTAAGAAGAGACGTAGTTTGAGTATGGACAAAGGCAGTTTTCTCTTTTTTTTAACCTTCAGCTGCAAGTTATAACTAATAAATTCTGCGAAGACAAAACATACTTTAAAAAACTTGCTAGGCAACCGAAAAGACAAGGATAGTACGGCAAAATGTTGGGAATTTATCAAATAAGTTGTAAAAATTGTGATCTTAAATACGTCGGACAAACAAAAAGATCTATTGAAATTAGATTCAAAGAACACTTGGCACAATCAAGATACATATTTGGGATAATAATCACCACGTTAATGAGGAGAATCTAAAATTAATATAAAATGTTAGACAATGAGGACAGCTAAACCCCTTCAAAAGTATATATATATATATATATATATATATATATATATATATATATATATATATATATATATATATATATATATATATATATATATATATATATATATATATATATATATATATATATATATATATATATATATATATATATATATATATATATATTGCTAAATATAGTATTAATAAGAAGTGTATAAGTCTCGCTCCGCCGGCTAAGGGTAGCCTCCTGATAGATTATTTTATGAAATAAATACCAGCATAAGCACGTCTGAGAGATAATAAAAGCATACAGATATTTACGCCAAATGAAATATGTTAATTTTTGGTGTCGTTGAACCCCCATAAATCGTTAGTATCTGATTACCTGCAGAAGAATATAAATAGAATTGTGGATACAAGATATTTAGAATTATTCATCCTCTGATGACGCTAACTTCGTTACGGAAACTATCGTCACGTTTTTAAAAATGTGTTGTGGTGATTTGGGTTCTCCAAGTGTGCTTATAAGGTTATTTAGGCTTATTGCAGAATAGAATATGTCCTTCATTAAACGATGTTGCTAGGGAAAATCACGAGATATGGTATCAGATGTATGGATGTCCTGCACACAATACCCTTGCACTGAGAGAATATTTACACAATAGTTTTCAAGGTCATATAATAGGTCCAACTATAATGTTTTGTGGCCTCCGAGATCTCCAGATCTCGCACCAAACGATTTTTTTCTTTGGGGCCACATTAAATCAAGAATTTATACTAACGTTTTTGAAAATCTTCAGCGACTTAAAAACACAATTTCGACAGAATGCGATAGAATCACACAATACCAATTGAGCAATTTTAGATCAGAGTTTTACAATCGTTTAGGATATTATTTGGCAGCTGATGGAGGATTAGAACATCTTATTTAACTTTAATTCCACGCTTCTGTGTTTTTGCTTTGATTTGTAAATAAATCTATAATATATATATATATATATATATATATATATATATATATATATATATATATATATATATATATATATATATATATAATGTTTATGTGAAAAATAAAACAAAATACTGCAATAGACTTCTAATGTCATGTTTTTCAAAAAAGTCCAATACAATCTTGCTATAGAATAATCAGGGAAGCCAATATTTGAGCATTTAAAAATGCATGCAAATCCCTCGTCGTCAGTGTAAGACCCATATGTATATGGTCCAATTAAAATTCGCGTAATTTATAAGGAAAACGTTAGCTCACTCACTTCATGTGAACTTCAACGAGTATATGGCATTATGAGAAAAAATAACCTCATCAGAGCGTCAGTTTTTACAAACATGTTTCATGAACCAAGGTCACACGGATTACAAAATGTTAGTAGAATAGATGATACAGTCACTTTTGCGTTCAACAGTTATTTAAGGCCCAACATTCCGAAATAAGTGGATTTAACTCTGCGAGAACTCGCTAGTAATGAATTTCAGGCGTCATTCCCTTGACGGGTCTACTAGCGAGTGACTCCTTTGCGCGCGATTCTTCAACGTTCCCATCAAAACTTACTTTTTGAAAAAACAAAACAGTCAATTCTTATTGAAGCACTCGTTATAAATGCATGTGTACTTACGTTTTTCAAATAACAGAAGCAAAGAATCTTGTCTCAGGGCAATTTCTAAGACACCGACATTAAATATTTTTAAAAAACTAAGTGAAGTAGCCAGTTTCAACCAGTTAATATTTCGTTGATTGTACTTGCTTATATAATCAAAATTATCTAAACAATCTTTCATCGTATCCCAATATACAGGTCGATAATCTGTAGATCCAACGGCATCAACTATATTACATATCCTCAGTAAATCTGCTTTGAGCAACAAATCTGGATTGTTGTGTATTTCTGTCGAAATATGATCCAGAAGACTCCTGCTGTGGTGGTTCTAAAAATAGTAAATGAACAAGTAAAATATGCATTTCAGTAATGAATTATTTTATTTATAGTTTTTACAAATCTTTTGTGAAATCTATCATATATTATGGATCTATAATATATGGCAAAGCAGCAAAAAGTCGCCTTAATAAACTCCAAGTTATACAGAATAAATGTTTGAGACTGTGCATAGGGGCGTTGAGGAGCACCCCTGTCAAAAATCTTTTAGCAGAGTGTTGCGAGATACCTATCCAACTTAGACGTGAAGAACTATCGCTAAAATGTGTTCTAAAGGAAGTTAAAAAAAAACAATGACATTAGCATAAAGTAACATAATGGATTAATACAGGACCTTACTTCCACTTACTGGGTACGAAAACCAAACCAGCTAATTGTTGGTGCTTACGGTGACATTATTATGTTGCAAGAAAACATTTTTAAGTTATTCTAATCGTGTACAGCATTGATTTTTTATTGGTTAAAAATATTTGTACACTTTACTTGCCAGATTACTCTAGGTATCACAGTTCATATGTTTACTTCAGAAGTAACAGTATTATTTGCAGAGGTACTCCATGTACACACAGATGCGTCTAAACAGCACGGAAATGCTGGTGGTGCCTTTTAGATCCCAGAATACCAACATAAACAACTAACAAACCAGACAGTAAACTATCAGTATACTCTGCAGAAATCATAGCTTTAATTGAAGCATAAATGATATAAAAGAAAGAAAAGAAGTAGTCATATTTATTGATAGTAAAATTATTTATTGTCTGTAAAAAAATAGAACTGGGCTGTGTCTGGTGAAGTGAGTAGCTCAGGCCACAGATACATCCAGTTTGAAATCGCCAAACTCGAAAGACAAACGGTATGGTACCGCGACTCTCGTAAGGTGGACTGGGAAGCCTACAGAGCAGACGTAGCAGTGGAACTGAAGGGGGTTAAGAGTACCATAGACAATTCAATAGACCTCGAGATTGCGGCAGCCCAAGTGAGAGACCTCACCGCGGCCTATAACGCCAACTGCCCCCTGAAAATGAGGGTGTCCACCAGGAATGTACCGTGGTGGAACGAGGACCTCAGACAAAGGAGGGACGCCAGGAAGGAGTCGTGGAGGAGGCACTGCGAGGAAGTGGAGAACACATCCTTGAGTGCTCGACTACACAAGATCCTGTCCAAGGGCACTCAGGCCAATATAGGCTCACTCAAAACACCTACAGGAGGATTTACAAGCTCGGGGGAGGCAACTAGGGAAGTTTTACTACAGACACACTTCCCCGGCTGCAACATAATAAACCAATCACCTCCGGACTGGGAACACTCAGAAATAGAGGCGCCATACAGGCGGGCATCTAGAGTAGACTGGACAGTCGCTAAAGAGGTGGTTATCTGGAACAAAATTATATGGGCTATTAACAGCTTTAAGCCATTCAAATCCCCGGGATTCGATGGAATAATGCCCATCATGCTCCAACAGGGTATAGACATACTGGCGCCGGCGCTTACCCTCATTATAAGGGCCACCCTGGCTCTGGGGTATATTCCGAGGGCATGGAGACTGGCCAGGGTTGTATTCATTCATAAACCTGGGCGTCCAGCAGACCAGGCAAAGTCCCTGAGGTTAATAAGTCTCATGTCCTTCTTGCTAAAAACAATGGAAAAACTGCTCGACCAGCACATTAGGGGCGGTGTACTGGAAGCATATCCCCCCACATTGCGGACAATATGCATACAGAACAGGAGTGTCAACAGAAACAGCACTGCACCAACTGGTGCTGAAACTCAAGAATACACTGGAGAACAGGAAGGCGGCGCTGGGGGCATTTCTAGACATATAAGGGGACTTCAGGAACACCTTATTTGGATCGGTACTGGCAGCTGTCAGCGAGCGGGTAATAGAGGAGACTTGCTGCAGGTGGATCGGTTCCATGCTCAGAGACAGGGCGGTGTTGACCTCACTCGTGAGAGGGACTCTACTGGCTGGGGTCGCGGCGGGGAGTCCGCAGGCGAGCGTTCTGTCTCCCCTGCTCTGGTGCTTAGTCTTGGACGGTCTGCTAGCGAGGCTATCGGGAGAGCTATGCGGACGACATTCTCATCATAGTCTGAGGAAAGGGTACACAGTCAGGCCAGGGCTGATTCCTCCCCTCGCCTGAGAGTCTGCATGCCAAGTCCCCCTCGAACCACCCCATTTTATGCAGGTGTTTCTTGACGGCCATGTGTCCCGTAAAAAGCACTGTTATGTTCCTGAGCTGTCCTTTACTAAAGTTTAGCAGCTCCACAGCTCTCTTCAAACTGGGTTCGTCAACATAAGGTGTACTGCACAGACTATCCAGGGCTCAGACATGGGAAGTCAGTCATTGAGGAACCCAATTCAAAGAGAGCTGTGGAGCTGCTAAATCTTAGCAGAGGACAGCTCAGGAACATAACAGGACTCTTGACGGGGCACATGGTCCTACAAGAAACACCTGAATAAAATGGGACGGTTCGAGTGGAACCTGGCATGCAGACTCTGGGGCAAGGGGCAGGAATCAGCCCAGCACATCTTGGGCGAGTGTAAAGCTCTGGATCGCAAAAGACAACTGATCTAGGGACAGGCTAGACCAGAGACAGAGTAATATAAAACTTCACCCTACCAATTGCTGTGCAGACTAGTTCAAGGAACAGTGATTTTGGAATGGGTGGAGTAGAAAAGACAAAGGGCATGCACAATAAGCCAAAGGCTGCGGTGCTATCGGGGCGGCAAAGACGCGGACGAGCACTAAGGGAGAAAAAAATAGGCAGCTTCTTTGCAATAGGTATTTTGATGCTTGGAACAATCTGCCGGGGGACATTACGGCTGCCCTGAGTATGGGCAGTTTCAAGAATCGGCTGGATACTTACCTGGAACAGGTGGGTGGAGACTGAGTGTTGTGTGTTTTTTCTTCGACATAATCAGTTGCACTGTACAAACGCTTTATGTTACAATATAGGCTCTGCCTTTGTAAATAATCGAAATTAATAAATAATCAAATAAATCAATAAACAAGAAATAATCAATTATATTAGAAATTTAATTTTCTTACCAAATCTATGTTCAACAAACATGTACTTACCACTTTAGTGACCTTCCTCAGTACATGTATAACATTGGTGAACCCTACTTCTTTGTCTAGTATGTAGTTAATACAACTATCAATAAAAAATTCATCATAAAAATGGTTTTTCTTTGAAACACGATTCAAAACTTTAGTCAAAGTACTTTCTACCTCAACAAACTCCAATTCATCAATATGAAAAGATACTAGTTTGAGTGCTTCCTTCAAAAGTGGCTCAACAAAATCATATTCTGGTAAATCTGTGATAGACCAAACAATGCTTTTTGCTGTTTTTAGATCCATCGGGTCTTCACATCGAGATATCGCATTGATTATGTCACGCACACATTTTTCTGACAATTTATTCCTAGAAGCATAAAATAAATATTCACTTAAATGGGCTATGCTCTCTCTATCCATCTTCTTTTCGTAATGTATCTCAAAAACAATAGGTAAAGCTATTTTCAGGGCCTCCATCATCGGAGTGGTTCTTTGCTGGGACAAGATAAAATCTAGAAACATTATGTGTGGTAAATTGAGGCTGTTGATATTGTGTCTTATCAGTTGCAGCAATACTTGGATAATAGTGCTATCCGGAGGAACCTTCAAGTAAAACATTACTTTCAAAGCTTCAATTGTTTCATGCATGTCTATGGTGCCAGATTTCTTTTGTAAATTACGACAGAGTTTCTCAAAGTCATTGTGATTCAATATTTCTTTAGTTGACAAGCCAGAACTAAAAAATAATAATTATTATTATTAACGCACTTGGCATTTTATATAATATACAAAAAAAAATTAGAAAGTTAGACAATCAAATACAATACTCATACAATATACTTCACAGATTTAAAACTCTACGCGTATTTGACCTTAAACTGGCCATATCACCACAACCCAGTGTGTGCCAACATCGTTTTGCGCTTTGCCAAACCCAAAAGAAAGAGCTTCAAGAAGACGTTGGACCTACAACTACTAAAAGATGAGAAAACAAGATCACTGTACGAAGACCGTCTTGATAAAGATCTAGAAAGTGTTATCAGTACAAATGATGCTAACAAGCACTGGCTTGATTTTAAACAAGCTTTTAAAACCACGAACGAAAAGTTTCTTTAAAAGGAAAGAACAACAGCTAAGAACGAGTGGATGACTAAAGATATTCTAGATTAGTAGAAAAGCGAAGGCACTGTAAGAACGATCCCAATGGGTATACAGTTTTTCAAAGAAGAATACGAAATGAGATCAGAGTGGCAAAAAAGAATTGGATACATGAAAGATTACTGTAGGCTGAGAATCGTAGCAGACTCAGAAACAGTTTCCATCTCCAAAAAAGAAGTTAAAGAAATAGCTACGTTGCAGATTAATAGACCACTAAGTTTGATTAAAAACGAGTACAATGAAATAGTGACAGAAATCGAAGAATTACTGCAAATCTGGAGAAAATATACAATTAGTCTTTTCAACGATGACAGACCGGAGAACCCTTCAACGGAAATGTACACTCTATCAGGACCAAGCATATTAAAGGGGGTCGAGGAGTCGCGGGCCAAAGGACTCCAGGGGGCAAGCTGAGGAAGTGGAAACAACAACATAAGCTTTCAATGAAGCTTTCCCCAAGATCGTCATGCGCGGTGAAGAGCCGCAACCTGCACAAGGTGCCCCTGCTGATAACTAAACATGACGGATCTAGAGAAGGAGGTCGAAATAAACTCCCCCAATCTACGGTGTCACGTGACCCGTGCCTAGGGATGGATGGCACCAGGGTGATGGTGTCGTGAACGGAACCTCTGAAGTACTGGGCAACCCTCCAGAGTAACCCGCCTTGAACCACACAGGGGGTTCTGATGATGTGGACATTATTTCCCCCATTCTCGTGGGAACCACATGAAGATCATAAATATATATATGGAACCAGCGTCCGTGGAGTCTGGATGTCTCACGATCGACGTAGATACGTGGGATCGGGGGGTAGCTTCGGCCACAGACTTGTCTCCGACACCCAAGCTGGAGGCTTGGTCCTCCCGGAGGGCGGAGGACTCTGGGGGCCCCTCCACCAGTGAGGACCCTACTGTAGGGGTAGAGCGACTGCCCCGGCAGTCCAAGCGTCTTTCCGGGACACAAAGAAAGAAGCTCCGGAGGGCGCAGAAAATGGCGACCGGGACGTGGACGGTCGAGAAACCTGTAAAGGCGCAAGAGGGGAGTGCGAGTCAGAAGAGGACGCGCTCGGACTCTAGCACGCCTACTACAGACAGGCGTCCCAAAAGGGCCAGGGCACCTGTAAAGGCGCAAGAGGGGAGTGGGAGTCAGAAGACGTCACGCTCGGGCTCTAGCACGCCTACTACAGACAGACGTCCCAGAAGGACCAGTGCCGGAACACCGGCGCAGACTGGCTCGTATAGGGAGGCTGCGGAGGGCCTCGGGATGGCGGTGATTGACAGACGCCATCCTGAGGTCACGCTAGACCAGGGGAAGGCGGACCTGATCCAGGCTGCAGTGGTAGCTGCGGTGGACTCTCTTCAGGAAGGGGAAAGCCCGCCTTAGTTCTACCAGGCGCGCAAGGGCGGGGGGCACCCTCTGGAAAACTTGTGCCGGCCCGCAGTCGCGGTTCTGTCTGTGGAAAACGATCGGGGGCCTCGGTCAGATTTGGGAGGGGGCGGACTTGACAGCCGTCGAACCCAAAGAGCTCCCAAAGAGACGCAAGGTCCTCGTACGGATCCCTGACACAGTCCCGCAGCAGACGGTGTGGCGGTGATTGACAGACGCCATCCTGAGGTCACGCTAGACCAGGGGAAGGCGGACCTGATCCAGGCTGCAGTGGTAGCTGCGGTGGACTCTCTCCAGGAAGGGGAGAGCCCGCCTCAGTTCTACCAGGCGCGCAAGGGCGGGGGGCACCCTCTGGAAAACCTGTGCCGGCCCGCAGTCGCGGTTCTGTTTGTGGAAAACGATCGGGGGCCTCGGTCAGATTTGGGAGGGGGCGGACTTGACAGCCGTCGAACCCAAGGAGCTCCCAAAGAGACGCAAGGTCCTCATACGGATCCCTGACACCGTCCCGCAGGAGACGGTGATCAGTAGACTGAAGATCCAGAACCCTGACACAACACTGGTCTGTTCTAAGCAGGAAGGCAGTGGAGAAAGGATACTCTCGCCTTCTCGATCGACCAGGCGTCTTACAGAGCCCTTGAAAGAAGCTCCTTCTAGGCATTCTGGGGCCTGGGAAGGGTTAGCTTCCGCCCACTGGGGAAGCAACTAGGGGTTAATGGGACTTAGGTTCCTTCAGGTCAACCTCCAACACAGTAGGGCAGCCACGGCCGCACTGCTGATGGCTCTGAGGAACACGGATGTGGCCCTCATCCAGGAACCGTACTCCTATAAAGAAGAGATCAAGAGACTCGGCGGAGCTGCTGAAAAGCTCATCTACAGCAGATCCAGAGAGAACCCAAGTGCCGCATTTTTGTCAGTGAAGGGATAGAGTTTCTGCCTTTAATGAATTTCTGTTCCAGGGACCTGGCAACGATCAAAATCCGATGTGGAGGAGCAGATGGGCCGAGGGACATTACTGTCTGGTCAGCCTATTTGCCAGGGGACAGCACGGGCCCTCCTCCACCTGAGGAATTGGAGCAGCTGATGGTGGGTAGCAGAGCAGTTGGATGGCAGACCATCATCAGCATGGATGTCAACGCGCACCATGAGTTGTGGGGAAGCTCGGACATAAACTCTAGGGGTGAGGCACTTTTACAATTCTTTGTGAAATTGAATTTAGACATATTGAATAGAGGTAATAAACCGACCTTCGTCACAACACGGCGCGAGAAAGTTTTAGATCTAACAGTTTCCACCCAGTTTCTGGGTGACTTTGTTAGGAATTGGGCTGTGTCTGGGGAAATGAGTAGCTCAGACCACAGATACATCCGGTTTGAAATCGCCAAAGTCGAAAGACAAACGGTATGGTACTGGGATCCCCGCAAGGCGGACTGGGAAGCCTACAGGGCACACCTAGCAGTGGAACTGCGGGGGGTTAAGAGTGCCATAGACAATTCAATAGACCTCGAGATTGCGGCAGCCCAAGTGCGGGACGCAATCGGCCTATAAAGCCAACTGCCCCCTGAAAATAATGGCGTCCACCAGGAACGTCCCGTGGTGGAACGAGGACCTCAGGCAAAGGAGGACGCAGGTTGGTAAGCTGTTTAACGCGGTCAAAAGGTCGGGAGACAGGCCCTAACGACCTATAACAAAAGACTGAGGGACGCCAAGAAGGGGTCGTGGAGGAGGCACTGCGAGGAAGTGGAGAACACGTCCGAGAGTGCTCGACTACACAAGATCCTGTCCAAGGGCACTCAGACCAACATAGGCTCCCTTAGAACATCCACGGGAGGCTTTACAAGCTTGGGGGAGGAAACTATGGAAATTTTACTCCAGACGCATTTCCTCGGCTGTAACATAATAAACCAATCACCTCCGGACTGGGAACAGTCAGAAACAGAGGCGCCTTACAGGCGGGCATCTAGAGTAGACTGGACAGTCGCTAAAAAGGTGGTTACTTAGAGCAAAATCAGATGGGCCATTAACAGCCTTAAGTCATACAAATCCCCGGGATTTGATGGAATAATGCACATCATGCTCCAACAGGGGATAGATATACTGGCGCCGGCGCTTACCCTCATTATGAGGGCCAGGCTGGCTCTGGGGTACCTTCCGAGGGCATGGTGACTGGCCAGGGTTGTATTCATTCCTAAACCTGGGCGTCCAAGAGACCAGGCAAACAGTGGAAAAACTGCTCGACCGGCACATTAGGGGCGGTGTACTGGAAGCATATCCCCTACACTGCAGACAATATGCATACAGAGGAGGAGTCTTAACAGAAACAGCACTGCACCAACTGGTGCTGAAACTGGAGAATACGCTGGATAACAGGGAGGTGGCGCTGGGGGCCCTCCTAGACATAGAGGGGGCCTTCAGCAACACCTCATTTGGATCGGGTATGAGGTACAGGGCTATGCGGACGACATTGTCATCACAGTCTAAGGAAAGGTTACACAGTCAGTGTGGGAACGCAAGCAGACAGCACTGAAAGTGGTGGAAGGGTGGACAGTTGGTCAAGGGCTCGGGGTGAGCCCCGAGAAAGCAACCGTCATACCGTTTACGAGGAGGAGGAAGTGGGAGAGCCACAGAACTCTCACTCTATACAGTAGGAACATGCCAATGGCCAGGGAAGTAAAATATCTTGGGGTCGTATTTGACTCTAAGCTAACCTGGAATGGTCACGTTGAAAAAATACTGCGTATATGCCTATAATATATTACATGTGATCGACCACCTGACTTTAAGATAGGAATAGCATAAGAGATTTTAAAGGCTTACGGAAAAATTCCAGAACATAGTGAAAGATTGAAAAGGAGACTGAGAGGTCTTGCAAGAGCATAAGAACATCCTCTGAAGAGAACAGGAAGTATCTGATCTGGACCTGCATCTTTATTAATATTTAAGGTTACTAACGCAGACAGAACTTCTTCCTCGGAAAGAATGATGCGGTTTATGTCAACTGTCAATTAGAGTCGGTGGCACTAACTTCTTATGGATTTATGGACATAGCAAAAATTAACTAACTGCATTGCAGACTCCCAGGGACTATAAGACCTTTGTTATACGTACTTGCCTCGTTGATAGACTGAAGTCAATAGAGCAGTCGACGGGTCCGCCCATCATAGCTAGTGATTGACTCGCGCCACTTGGTAGACAAATACAAAAGTTATTAAACAATTTATATTTGCTAGTCCCCCGGGGACTCCGCAACGCCGGTTAAGCGTCAAATATTGTTATGAGTATAAGACTTAGTATGCACATACTTATATTACCAATGAAAAAATGAAAAGTTGTAGACAAAGATAACAAAAAATACTTTTGTAGGACATAGTTAAATAAATAAATGCAACTTAATCAATTAAGTTACTTACCTTCCTCGTTTTTGTAATGTAAATAAAGATCTTAAGGCCTGCATTATGTGTTTATTATTCATTATTTTTTGGTGGGCATGTACCATGTCTAAAACACTACTTACTGATCTAGCATGTTTAAGATTTTGCATTAAAATATCGGAACCAACCACAGATCCTACATTTGTCAAATCTAAAACAGAGTAAAAAACATAAAGGATTAGATAACAGTAAATAAAGTAACACCAACAGTTTAATTAATCCTCTGATTAAGTCAAATTTGTTGGCCAAATGATTTTTAGATATGTAGTAAATTGTACTTAAGTGTGGTAAATTGGACCCTTTGGTTAATATATTAACTAACATTTGGTGATACTGTACAAGATGTTCCATTCTGGTGGCAAATGCTGGGTATTCCGGTTATTAGTAATAATAGAACCTTGCAATTTTCGCAACCTGAGGTGCTTTTTTGCGAAACGAAAGATGCTGCAGAAAAAATTGTCATAGCCCTCTTAGTTTTCGAGCTACAGGGCGATATTGAAAATATTGCATTTTCAGGTACCCGTCGTATTTTAGTTGTCTGACAACTTGGCAAAAAAGTCTGGACGCAGCAAGTGCGTTATGGAAGTCAATTTTCATTAAAATGTTTTTAATAGCAATTATCTCTCTCTAATGCAAACAGGCATCAATCAGGTTACCGGTATAGCCTATATAGTAAAAAAAACACGTACTATATTTTATCAGAATAATTTATTCCTTGAAAATGCACCAAAATTTTCCAAAGATAAACTTAAAATGCACGTACCACCACCTCGTTGCGGAACAATTTAATACGGTTCTAATTGTGCATCTAGCCTTACATACTTTGTCCCTATATTAGGGTAGAAATGGACCAGGGCTGATAATTTATTAAATTGTTAGTTGGTTGTATACAGTCTCTAATATTTAACACTTTCTGTTATTTGGAGCGGCCGTGACAACATACTACTTGGTTCCGCAACGAGGTGGCGGCACATGCTTCGTGTGTTATATCTCACTTAGTGTTGGAAGGCAGGCTACCATAGCCGTATTACTTTATAGGTGTATTTTCGCTGCAATTAGTATGCCCTACTGACGAGCTCTAATTAGAGCGAAACCGGTCTACAGTTCTAATTGTGGTGAGAATGCATCTAGCCTTGAAAAAATAGTATTTAAACATAACTGAAAAGCAACTATTTATCTGTCAATTGAAATACATCCCAGATACCGCTTAAACAATTTAATTACTTAATATATAAAAAGAATATATAAAAAGCTAACATATCGTATTTCTCAAAATGTTCGAAAGTTTGGTTTACTGCCATTGTCACAAATATACCTTCACACAATAAATACAAAAAAAAACCAGCCAAATTTGAAAATGAAACACAAAATTTATATAATTAAGACAAGCAGTGAAACAGCATAGAACAAATTTTGGACACTGTCACTTGCTTCCAATGAAATGATAAACAGCAGAATTTTTGCATAGCATACTGCAATATTTTGATCGCGAATTATGAAAATTAGGATTTTTTTCGTTGTTTATTAACATAGACCGATAATATTATATATTTTTGAGAAGCTTATGAAAACGCAAATTAATTTCTTCATAAATATTGTTGCGTTTTCTCCGGGTTCTGGATAAGTGAGACTTTTAATTTTAACAAAACAACTTTATTTACACTCTAAATATGGATACAATAAAATTTCTAGAATGTCTCTCTCACAAAACACTTCATTTACTGGCCTTACAATTACTACTCTCAACAAAAGTCACTAATCTGGTACTACAGTCACTACTCTCTTAACACTTTACACTGCTTCTTCAAGTCACTACCACATTATCTTACTGAACTCAACTGACCCGGGCTGGCTTGCTCTCGCTTTTATATACTCGCCGTACCTTCCCCTCCTTTCTAGAGAGTTCCATTCCAGAACGTTCCAGGACCTTCTTTTACTAGAAGGTTCTGTGAATACAGATCGGTCCCGTGTGTATACAGGGGGATGTGTATACAGGATGATCCAAATGTGGTCACCACTCCTATTTTACACAAGAGGTGTTTCTCGAACTATAAGATCTCTCTGCGTATACAGGGTGTAAGGGTTCTCTGCGTATATAGGGTGTATATACAGGGTGTTCGGAATGTGCAGACCTCAGTTATCCGTTCCGACGGGGTAAAAGTTGGTAACTTCGTTATTTCTGGTCCTAGAGGGTTGAGACTTCGCCTGAGGGGGGTCACCCCAGGCACCCCCAGGGGGGTGGGGAGGCGGTGTTGCCAGATTGTGCAAAAATTCCCAGGTGTTGGGGAAATTCTGGAGATGTGGCAACACCGCACCTACGTCTATTGAAGTGCTTTGTAACACTGCCCCCCTCCTTAAGACTGTTCGTCCCGAACAGTATTTACCGGCCGCCAACTTGGGGGTTCGTTGCCCCGATAGGGACTCAACCTCTCTATGTGAACAACTTTGGGTTTAGTTCTTGGAGACAGCTGGATTCTGTAGACTAGGTCGTTAATTTTCTTAGTCACCAAGTATGGCCCTTCCCATGGTTTCTGAAGTTTGGGACTGAGGCCCTTTCTCCTTGTTGGTTGGTACAGCCACACTGCATCACCTTCCTTGAATGTATGGGGTGTTGCTCTGCGATCCAAGCGCATCTTCATCCGGTCACTGCTTAAGAGGAGCCTATCTCTGACACATCTGTGTATAGTGCGCAGTTTTCCTTCTAGGTCGGCGACATACTCAGGTAACGTAGCTAGGTCCGCTATGTCCTCGTTCGGTGGTGGTCTCGTCATGTCGATTGGTAACCGCATCTCTCTGCCGGTCAACATCATGGATGGAGTGTAGCCGGTAGATTCATGCTGAGAGCTTCTGTAAGCTAAGAGGAACAGAGGTATCAGCTTGTCCCAGGTTCTCTGATTCTCGTCGACAAACATAGCAAGATACTGATTGATGGTCCTGTTATGCCGTTCTACCATGCCGTCTGATTGAGGGTGGAGTGGCGTTGTTCTCGTTATCTTTATGCCTAGCAAGTCCATTAGGCTTTTCCAGACCTCTGACTCGAAATTCCGGCCCTGGTCGGTGTGAATCTCCAAGGGTACGCCATGCCGTGATATGACATTTTCCATCAGGGCTTCTGCTACGGTCGTTGCCTCTTGGTTGGGGATCGGCGCAACTTCAGGCCATTTCGAGAAGTAGTCCATCGCCACCATTATGTATCTGTTCCCAGACTCTGTGATGGGAAAAGGTCCTGCGATGTCTACGGCAACTCTCTCCCACGGTGTACCTGAGATGTACTGCATCATTTTTCCTCTGGATCGGGTCTTTGGTCCTTTCTTTGAAGCACATTGGTCACACCTTTTGCACCATTCTTCCACGCTTCTTCGGCAGTTTATCCAATAGAAGCGGTCTCTCACTCTGGCAAGAGTCCTGTTGACCCCAAAGTGGCCTCCACTTCTACTATTGTGTAACTCTTGAAGAACACTGTCTATGCACTCACTTGGCACAACGGTCTGGTATATACAGTCTCTACCATCGGCAGTTTCCCATTTTCGAGTGATCAAGTCATTCTTTAGACACAAGGAGTCCCATTGTAGCCAGTAGCCTTTAACCTCCGCCCCAAACCGGGACACATCGTGCCACTCAGGTCTTTTCCCCTTTTGTAGCCATTCTCTAATATTTTTCAAGTCTGGATCTGTCTTCTGTGCGTCTCTGATGTATTCAAGATTTACGTCTAGATCGGTGTTATTCTCCTGTCCTGCCACCAGTTGTTTGATCTGATGAGTTACTTTGTCGATCTCTTTGTTCTCTTGTCGCTCGCAAAATTTACATTCATGCACTGAACATGGTCTTCTTGACAGGCTGTCTGCATTGGCGTGACTTCTTCCTCTTCGATGTTCAATCCGGAAGTCGTAGCTCTGCAGTTTCTCTATCCATCGGGTTATCTGTCCTTCGGGATTTCTAAAGTTCAGAAGCCATTGCAGAGCAGAGTGATCCGACCTCACGCGGAATGTTCTTCCGTACAGGAAGCTGTGGAAATGTTCGATGGATCTTACAACTGCCAGCAGTTCTTTCCGGGTTACACAGTAATTTCTTTCTGCTTTTCCGAACGTTTTGCTGAAGTAGCCTATCACAACTTCTTCTCCGGCTTGGAGCTGTGAGAGTACTGCCCCAATGCCATACTGGGAAGCATCGGTGTCCAGTATAAACAGTCCTTCGTCCTGAGGATAAGCCAGCACAGGAGCAGCGAGAAGACGATGTTTGAGCTCTCTAAAAGACTCTTGGCAATCTGGTGACCAGATGAACTCGGCCTTATTTTCAGTCAGGCTATGCAGAGGTTTCGCAATGCTGCTGAAGTACTTCACAAAGCGTCGGTAATAGCTGCAAAGTCCCAGAAAACTTCTGACCTCATGTTTGTTCTTCGGCACAGGCCAGTCTCTTACTGCCTTTATTTTCTCTGGATCAGTTTCTATCCCTTTCTCAGAAACGACATGTCCGAGGAAACTCACTTTCTTCTGGAAGAGGACGCATTTCTTGGGATTGAGTTGCAGATTGGCACCTCTCAGCCTGGAGAAAACCTGCTTCAGATTCGACAGGTGTTCATCGAAAGTCCTTCCAATCACCATGACATCGTCGAGATACACCAGGCATGTTTCCCATGTAAGTCCTCTCAGCACTAACTCCATTAGTCGCTCGAAGGTGGCAGGAGCATTACATAAGCCGAATGGCATGACCTTGAATTGGTACAACCCATTCCCGGTTGAAAAAGCAGTCTTCTCCTTATCGTCTTTATGGAGTTCTACTTGCCAGTAGCCACTTTTCAGGTCTAATGTAGAGAACCACTTTGATCCGGCCAAAGTGTTCAAAGTGTCGTCGATCCGGGGCAGGGGATAACTGTCTTTCTTGGTGACATCATTCAGCTTCCTATAGTCCACGCAAAATCTCATAGTGCCGTCTTTCTTGGTGACCAAAACTACTGGGGACGACCAAGGACTATTAGACTCCTCAATCACACCATCTTCCAGCATTTCGTTAACCATCGCCTTGATTTCTGATTGCTTGGCAAAAGGCAGTCTTCTCGGCGGCTGTCTAATTGGTCTTGCGTCGCCAGTATTAATTCTGTGTTGCACTAGACTCGTACGACCTGTGATTTTATCTTGAGCGAAAATATCGGCCTCCTCCAATACGAACTTCAGGGCCATTTCCATCTCCATGTCGTTCAATTGGCCCCAAGAATTCTTGAACCGCTCTACCATTTCTACTGGCAGTCTTCTGTCTAATGCCGTGGGTGTCACCTTTCTTGACAACGTCACTCGGTCAATGGGCTCGCAAGTGGCGATAACCTCACCTTTCTTCAATGTGACCCTGTTAGTTTGCACGTTAGCCACTCTTATGGGTATTGTCCTCTTCGGGTCTACTAAGCATCGTGCGACGAGGGCACCATCATGTCTATCTTTTAGGGGCTCCGCTATGAGAGCAGACATACCATCAAGTTTCTTCTCTAGTCTGGCTCTGACAATCTTCTCACTGTTACCAGGAATCCGCGTATCCTCGTCGACAATAAGTCTCACCCTGGGATTAGCTTCGCCTGCTGTTGGAGATAAATACAACTCTTCGTTACCGATTTTCAAGATCTTATTCTGGAAGTCTACTGACAGGACATCGAAATCTTCCATTAAATCCAGGCCCAGAATAAATTCGTCGACGATTTCTGCGACGACAGCCCTTACCTGTAGCTCAGTACTGCCCAGCCTAATGAAAACAGTGGCCTCTCCATGCACAGGTATCCTATCTCCTTTTGCCGTCTCCAACACAGGCTGTTTGTTGGTCGTGAGTGCGGATCTGTTTGGCAACATGTCTGGACGTACAACGGATCTAGTAGCACCAGTATCGATGGTGAAACTGCATTGTCTTCCGTCTATGCTGCCAGGTATAACGAGGCTCTCGTGGTAGCGTCGGATAGTGGAGACCTTTACTTTGGGGCCTTGGGACTCGCACGCCAGCTGCCGCCCCCTTACACTGGCGTCAGGTCGTTTCCCTGACGCCGCTCACTGTTGGTGTATTCTTGTCTTCTGCGAGCCACCTGTTGGGTTTGTGAGCACTGTCTACTTATGTGCCCTTTCCTACCACACTTGTAACATTCTATGTCTGACCAATCTGCTTTCGTCCTACGTGCCCCAACCGGTACAGTGAGCTTGCTTATGGCTTCTTTTATCATTTTCATTTCTTGCCTTAGTTCCGCTGTCGTGTCTGCAAATTCCTCTATCTCCTTCACCTCGCGCAGCCTGTTGCGGCGAGGTTGAGATGCATTCTTCGCTGCTTCAAATTCCAAGCCATAAATTACGCAGTCCGTAAGTGTTTTCAACCTTCCGAGCCTTAAAGCTTGTTGCATTTCATTATCAAGTACCCCATCGATGAAGGTCTGGACGGTTATCTGGTTGACAAATTCTTCTGGGGCTTGGGGATATGCCAGTCGCACAAGTTTCTCCACTTCGGCACAAAATTCTTGCAGCGTCTCATTTGGCTTCTGGACCCTTGACTTTAGTTGTGTCTGGTAGACCTGGCTCATGTACTTGTTACCATATCTCAAATCTAGGGCCTGTATCACTGTTAAGTAGTTTTGCTGTTTCGACTCCGGGATGTTCTGGAGGATTTCTAGGGCTTTACCTCGAAGCGAGAGAATTAGAGCAGTTGCTGCCTGTTGTTCGCTCCACCCATTGCTGAGAGCTGCCGCCTCAAACTGCCTCCTGTACATGGGCCACGATGTTTCTCCGTCAAAAGTCGGCGGCTTCAAGGTTCCATGAGGCTGCTGCACGATTGGCATATCTTCTTCCGGACGATTTTGAGCTGAGGACATTCCAGTAACTCCTCTTGGTTGAGTTCTATCAGTTTGGCCCATCACCTGTTCTGTCAGTTCTCTATGTCTGACTTCTGTGCCTTTCATCATCATCTTCATTTGTTCTTTCAACCCTTCAACTTCTTCCCATCGTTTATTCAAATCCTCTGTTACATTATCTACTTTCCTGTCCACATTTTCTATTTGTTCGTTGATCTGTTCAATTTCTTCTTTTACATCGACTCTCATATCATGGAACATACTTCGGATGTCTTCTTTGTCTTCAAGACGCCTCTGTTCCTCCTCTTGTCGTCTTCTCTCTTCTTCCTCGCGCCGCCTTCTTTCATCTTCTTGTCGCCGTTGTTCGTCTTCTTCACGTTGCCTCTTGAGGTCTTCTTTATCTTCTTGTCGCCGTTTTTCGTCTTCTTCGCGTTGCTTCTTGAGTTCTTCTTTATCTTCAAGGCGCCTCTGTTCTTCCTCTTGTCGTCTTCTCTCGTCTTCTTCGCGCCGTCTTCTTTCATCTTCTTGTCGTCGTTGTTCGTCTTCTTCGCGTTGCCTCTTGAGGTCTTCTTTATCTTCTTGCCGCCGTCGTTCGTCTTCTTCGCGCCGTCTTCTGTCCTCTTCTTGTCGTCGTTGTTCGTCTTCTTCGCGTTGCTTTTTCAGTAAGTCCATCAACTCTTTGATTTCAGCCATCTTGTCGTAGTCAGTCGATCTGGTGTTTACCATTTACAGCTAGCTTGCTTGTTCACTTCTTCACTCACTTATCCCACACTTCTGACACCAAATTGTTGCGTTTTCTCCGGGTTCTGGATAAGTGAGACTTTTAATTTTAACAAAACAACTTTATTTACACTCTAAATATGGATACAATAAAATTTCTAGAATGTCTCTCTCACAAAACACTTCATTTACTGGCCTTACAATTACTACTCTCAACAAAAGTCACTAATCTGGTACTACAGTCACTACTCTCTTAACACTTTACACTGCTTCTTCAAGTCACTACCACATTATCTTACTGAACTCAACTGACCCGGGCTGGCTTGCTCTCGCTTTTATATACTCGCCGTACCTTCCCCTCCTTTCTAGAGAGTTCCATTCCAGAACGTTCCAGGACCTTCTTTTACTAGAAGGTTCTGTGAATACAGATCGGTCCCGTGTGTATACAGGGGGATGTGTATACAGGATGATCCAAATGTGGTCACCACTCATATTTTACACAAGAGGTGTTTCTCGAACTATAAGATCTCTCTGCGTATACAGGGTGTAAGGGTTCTCTGCGTATATAGGGTGTATATACAGGGTGTTCGGAATGTGCAGACCTCAGTTATCCGTTCCGACGGGGTAAAAGTTGGTAACTTCGTTATTTCTGGTCCTAGAGGGTTGAGACTTCGCCTGAGGGGGGTCACCCCAGGCACCCCCAGGGGGGTGGGGAGGCGGTGTTGCCAGATTGTGCAAAAATTCCCAGGTGTTGGGGAAATTCTGGAGATGTGGCAACACCGCACCTACGTCTATTGAAGTGCTTTGTAACACTATAGAGGTGTCCCATTAAAAAAAAAAACATTGTTCAATATTTTAAAAAAGGTTGTAACAGTAATATTTAGGAAAAACTACCTGCGTCACTAAATTCTACGTAAAAAGTTCCAAAAGGATTTTACCTTTTTGACAAGTTGTCAGACAACTGAAATACAAAGGGTACCTGAAAACATTACAACTACTGACAACACTAAAATGTTTCCAATTTAACGAGACCGCTTTTCGGCGATTTCAGTTTTAGAGAGGTAATTCTGACCCGATCACATTTTTATTGTGAAAGTAAACAAAAGGGCCTCGTCTTTCTGAAAATTTCGTTGCCTCTCTACCTAAAGAAACATGACCACTCAGACACACTAGGACTAGGCGCACATGTTTATTGATTAGGATATGACACTAATGGGTAATAAATTTTACTGTACACAGGACAAGAAAAATATTTATGGGTTCTTCCACTTGAAATGAACGTTCGCTACAACTGCACATTTGTGTGGCTTTCTGCTTTTCTGTGAGGTAAGTTTCGACTTAGAATAGAGTCTTGTTTACACAATGTCTGCATCCAGTATTAAAAGAAAAAAGTTACCATCGAAGATAAATTGTCGATATTAAAACAAGTGAAAACGGGAACGAAAACGGTGATGTTTGTAGGCAGTGTGGTATTTCATCGCCTACATTAACAACAATTTCAAAATGTGAGTATTATATTGTCCAGACTAGTGGTTCCAACACTATTGACAAGAGGAAAAGTCTGAAGGTTGCTAATAAAAACGCATGGGTGACTGGCGATATGTTTAAAACTGAAGTAGAAGAATGGGATAGAGAACTGGAAAGAATAGAAAAATTTTGCTTCTGGTGGATAATTGTGCGGTGCATCCACAATTTATGAAGAACATCAGAATAGTTTTTCTGTCGCCTAATACCACAGCTGTACTGCAGCCTTTAGATCACGGAATTATCAACGCTGTGAAATTTAGTTACAGAAGACAACTCATCACAAAGATAATTGACAACGTCGACAAGAGTCAGTGTCAATTTTCGACAATTGTCATCGAAGCTATTTCTCCTTGATCGTGCATGGAAAAATGTTTCAAAAAATGGTGCAAAATTGTCAGGTTTTAATTTTGAGCACAGAAATGAAAACGTTGATTTAGGCGTTTCGGAAGATGTTATTACTGACGAAGATATCGCCGACAAAGACGATGACATTCCTCTGAGCGAATGTGCTAGGGTTATGAAATTGGTACAATTGGCGGATGTGATGGATCACCGGAATTCTATGGGAACTTTAGTATTCCAACAGATTGCGAGATAATTTAACTTGAAAATTTGAACACTACCCAAGAAGTGGTAAAAGATTCCGATTCGTTTCACTGAATATTTTTTGAGAGCGCCTCAAACTCACAGAATGAGCCAGCTTTATTAACTTCCACGGAAAACTTTTTGGAAAAGAAGAAAAAAGAAAAACAGACAGTATAGATGAAAATCACAACTACTTTTTAGGACGTGTACAAAGTTAGATTAATTAATAATGTATGGGATATACAGCGATGTGATTTTGTTATGTGAATAAAATTGTTTTTTCGAAGTAGGCAGTTAGAGTTGAATTTCAGTATTGATGAAAAGATTCATAGGGCAGTAGTCCGGTACGTTACTGCTGTTATTAGTGTGAGAAATACTCGAAATATTTGGTTCTCAAACGCGTCTAGAATTATGAAAGTTCAACGTGTCGGCTCCTGTTTTAGAGCCATTTTCAAGAGGTTAAGAAAATGTGAAATGAAATGGACTCTACGGCCTCAACCTGCTTACTCCTTATTAGAGCTGTGGATAAGAGTAAGCTGGGTTGTTGTAGTTCGATTATGACAGCATCAATTTACCTACTGCCCAAATTTCATTGAAGATTTTATCTAAGAACTCAGTGTGTTCAATCCTAGACGTAAGAGAAATCATCCCCGTTAGGATTCATCATTATGTTATATGCCCCAACGACTCGGCTTCACGGTAGGCATTGCAATAATATGCAATGGAGAATGTCGTGAAGCGCCATCTCTTGTTTTATAATGGTTTTATAGATAAATTAGGTAAACGTTTCCCAGGCCTCAGTGAAGAATTTGTTCTGGTTCAGTCGTCTATAGACGAAGTCGAGTCTGTCTTGGAGTCACTAAAGTCTAACACGAGGGGTGCAGATGGTATAGATATAAAAATGCTGCAATTGCTTATGCCATTTATAGGTCACCATATAGTATTTATGTTAATTTCTGCCTGCGAAACGGAGTCTTTCCAAAGGCTTGAAAGCATGCACTGGTTCTGCCATTGCCAAAAAAGACGAGTGCTGTTGACTTGGGTGACATTCATCCTATCAGCTTTCTGCCAATATCTAAGATTTTGGAAAAGATAGTTAAGTTTCAGCTTTCCAAGTACTTGGTTTGCCACAATATTCTTTCGCCAACATAATCTGGATTTAGGGGATCACAGTACTGTTACTGAGCTTTTGCATGTTACAGATGACCTGTGTAGAGAGGCTGATAAGGGTGAACATTACTGTTTAACACTGTTTCATTATAGCAAGGGTTTCGATACCATAGATCATAAAGCCCTTTTAACTAAGTTGAAATATTTTGGTTGTAATGCACTTACACTGAACTTTTTCACTAGCTATCTTACCAATACAACTCAGATCGTAGTGGTAGACTCGTGTGTTTCTAATCCTATTTTCGTCACTCAGGGCAGTATTTTGGGTACATTGTTGTTTTCTGTTTATATAGACGATTTTTATAGCTTTCTAAAGTATTGTGATTCTCATCAGTATGCCGTTGACTTTCAGCTATACTGTGATTTTACCTCAGAAATAATATTACTGGCAGTTGAGAGTATTGATATGGATCTGCGATCGATTTCTGATGTTTCTGAGGAACACAGCCTTATTTTATACGGAAGGAAAACTGAGTTGTTAGTATTGGGAAAGCAGAGGGCTTTAATTACTGGCCATATGTCATTATCACTGGTGCTCAATGAAAGTATTTTATGTCTCGCAGACAGTTGCCAAAACCTGGGTCTCATCTTGGACCCTGATTTGAGATTTAGGGGGCTCGTGAGTAAGCTCATTAGACACTCATTCGGCATATTAAAAGCTTTTTACATCCATAAGGATATATTGAACAGTGTTGTGAAGCTCAAATTATGTGAGTGCCTTATACTTAACTACATATCATACTATGACACAGTTTACTGGCCATCCATTCTTGCAGCCGATATGGTCAGCCTGCAGAGGCTTTAGAATGCTTGTCTCAGATTCTGCTATGACTTGAGAAATTTTGATCGCATTTCCTATAGATACAGGTCATCTGGTTGGAAATGTTTGGATGAGAAATACATATGAGAGAGATTGCATAAGGCGTGTATGGTTTTTAAGTTAACCAATATTGGGGTGCCTACTTTTTTTCCCTTAGTGCTCGTCCGCGTCTTTGCCGCCCAGATAGCACCGCAGCTTTTGGCTTATTGTGCATGCCCTTTGTCTTTTCTACTCCATCAATTTCAGAATCAGTGTGCCTTGAACTAGTCTGCACAGGCATTGGTAGGGTGAAGTTTTATATTGCTTTGTCTCCGATCTAGGCTGTCCATAGATCAGTCGTCTTTTGCGGCCCAGAGCTTTACACTCGCACAAGATGTGCTGGGCTGATTCCTCCCCCTCGCCGCAGAGTCTGCATGACAGGTCCCCCTCGAACCGCCACAGGGGTGCCTACTTACTTGCACAATAAATTAGTTAGAGGTTGTGATAGGCATTACAGGGTGACTCGTTTTCGTGGTTTGTATATAATCCCTAAGCATCATATGTCAATGTTCATGCGATCGTTTAGTTATAATGCTCCAAAGGTGTATAACAGTCTGCCACAGGAACTTAAATCCGCAACTAGTGTTGGGGTTTTTAAGGGAAAACTCAAGACTGTTCAGTTTTGGATGTGTTCTGGGTGCGGTTTGATTCTTTAGGCGCGCTACTGGGCTTTCTGTTTTGACCTCCTGTTTTGTGCCTTTGTCAGTTTTATGTTTTGCATCCTTTTAGACTGCGTCCTGGATTATTATATGGACTTTTGGTTGGTTTGTATATATAAATAAATAAATAAATATCGCCTTTATTAACTAAATTATGATTCGTATTACAACCCCACAACCACCATTAGGAAAGGGCGAAGTCTAGCAGAGCTATTCACACTCAACCCCAACCGTCAGTGGAAACAGGGCACATTACACGCAACTGTGTGTCTTCGGCAAACAAAAAATAAAATTAACAAGTAAATCTGAAGAAAAATCTAAATTAAAAATTGCCTCAATTTCCAAGGAGTCCCAACTAAAGGCCAAAACTTAAACTGAGAATGAAACCACCCAAAACACCCTGGCATCGATGCCCACCTAGGGACACATGATACATCGATACCATCAGAGTATCAATACTTTTGCAGCGATACCTAGTACTTTTGGCATCGATACTTTCTGAGCAATATCTTGTTAGTATCAATACCGTGCCTTCCTAACCTTCAGAGGTATGTCATTGCTAACTAACATTGTAAATTGGAAATATTAGGTAATATTATTATTATTATCATCGCCCGTTCGTTGTCGATTTTCATTTCTCGTCAGCTGTGTAATCGTCTGTCGTCGATGTTTTGGGTATTTTCTTTTCATTTTGCAATTTGCCGCCATTTTTTTGTCGTCTGCTGTCTTAGGTTTTCTTTGTAGAAACAAGGACATTTATAAAGTTTTGGTGTAGAAAAACTTTTAAGCTATATTTTTATATTTACTGTGAACTTATATGGTCAATCAATTGCCTACTCTAAGATTTAAGTGGTTTTCAAGCTTTTAAACTGGCTTCCCTTTATGCAAAGAGGTTGTAAGGGATAGAGGTAACAAAGGTGCAGTTTTGCAATACAAGAAGCCTGTACACTTTTCCTAACTGGGCGGAGTTCGGTGACTTGAGTGGGAGAAACGTCAGGGACGTATTTAGGAATTTTTAGTTTGGTTAGAAATAAAACTGAAATTATTCAATCATTGAAATGTAATGCTTATTCATGAATTTCTTAAGCTTTTGTATAAATAGGTAACCTAAAAAGGTTCGGAACGCAGCAAGTGCGTTATGATAGTGAATTTTCATAACAATATTAAATAATATATTTATATAAGCTGTAAGATTTAGCCTTATATTAAAAGTTATGAAAATTAATTAATTTAATTAGGAACAGTAAAACAAGGTAAAGAAGGACAAGCAAAAACATGATCTATGACATATATTTATAGAGTAATTTGGATACAAAACTCAAACAAAGCAATTGATAAACAGGAAATATACTCTAGAAAAATACACTAGAAAGCTGGAAAAAAAAATCCTTTGGTTGATGCATTGAGGGTGATTGTATGCATGCAGGAGAAGAACCCCAGGAGGAAGAGGGTTTCTGCTCCTCACCCAAAAATTCGGGGGGTTCTCCTTCCCCTTGTGCATGCATACAACTACCTTCAAAGCATAAAGCACAAGAAAAATTTCTTGTGAGCAACCCCCAAGAAGGTTGCTGGACCTGGGCGAATATGGGGTAGACAGGGTTTAAAGGAGGTATTGCTGTAAAATGTGAAAAACGCATGTTTTCAAAGTCCCTTAATTTTCTTGGGGGTTGTTTGCCAGAAAATTTGCCTTGTGGGCGAGGAAGGTTTTAAGCATGTTGCTGGAAAAAAATATCTAAAACCCTCATGCAGTCAACTGCAAATTTACCGAAATTACATTCTACTTCGTCGCCTATAATGTCTTTTTCAGATAATGTAGAATACAGAGCTAAATTAAATAGGTTCACTTGCATTTTCATTTTTTTTTTATATTACATTTATAAGCACAATATGCGTATAATTAAGGGAACCCTTAATTAACATTGCAGCAACACAAACTTGAAAAGTGGAGAAATTATTTACAGTATGTTAACAGTTATAAACTTGATTTCATCATGTTACAGTAGTATTCTGATAATAAAAAATTACATCTAACTGTATGCACACAACAGCTGGTGTGTTACGAGATGTGATGAAACGCCAAACTGACTGTACCACAGCATTAGCATAATATTATTATGCTGCCACATTATCATATCTCTCTAGTAATGGTATCATGTCAAAAACCTACACTAGAGGCTAAATTTCCAATTTCTTCTTTGTTTATGGTGTCTGTTTCTACTGTCCTAAATTTCCAATTTGATATTGTCAATAAATAACACTACCACACAATGACAAATGACAGCTGAGCTTCAGCACATACGCAGTCTAACAAAGTTGTCGGATAGAGTAAATTATGATCGGAGGGATACCTAAGTTGAAAATCATGAGAAATGGGTAATTCGAAATTTGCAGGTATTAAACACAGTATTTTTTAACTGACTGATAAAATTAAATTTTATAAAATGTTTTCTTTATTATCAGAAGTTGTAAAAATTTCATATGTTTATACATGAAAGGTTTAACTACATGAAATTTCTGAAGATCGGGCAACCCCGGTCAGCAACATCTTGACATCTGGCAATGGTTGTGACTTCCATTATTTAGATTTTATCTACAATTTATTTAAATAGCATAACAGTACAGGTAGCTGTATTGCTCTGCCTTTGTCCAACATTGTAGATATTGCATTACAGAATTTGAAGTGATGTCGAGGATTATTTTATTATTAATTTCGAATAACTTCATTTTTCTTTGATCAAAAGACTTGAAAATTGGTACACAACCACATCTCTGTATGTTCTTTTAAGTTGTAAATTTTCGTTCCAATCACTTAAACAATTTGAAAGCTATTGCGTTTAAAAAAATATATTTAATTTTCTGTTAGGAAAAACTATGTGTTAAGATCTGATGAACGAACTCATCCAAGCCATTAGCAAAATAAGCATAATTCCAAAATTTTCTCCAAATCAGTGAAATATTTTTTGGGTTATTGGTTGGATAAATTGTTGGATGAATATATTGGATAAAGTTTTATATTCAAAAGGTTAGATAAATAATAATAGTTTTTATTTCAACAACAGAAGAAAATACAACATAAAGTACATTGTACTGTTTACAAATTAATGTTAACATTCCTTGTCTTTTTTAAAGAAATAGAGATTAATTTCATTGATTGCTGTTGCCCTTACTTCGTGAAACTGGTCCATACTTCATACAGACTTGGAGACTACTTCTCTGGCTTCACTGTTGGTTTTCGTTTTTGTAGGTGAAGGACGTAGCCAGCGCGTAAGCTAACTGAAGCAAGTGGCCCTTCTGAATTCTAGATGTTCTTCAACGTCTCTGTTACTGGTTTTGCTGCTTGATAGTATCCTCAGACAGAAAAAAATTGAATTAATACGAAATCATGACAATTACAAATAAAGATCTGTTGCTATTTTATGATGTTATAATCAAAAAAATCTTTAAAAGTGAAAATAAAGTAAAACAAATATGACGGATGACGCCTTTAAAATGTCTACGTGATGTATATCAATATTTAACATAAAGATAGAAGAAACCTATAACAGTAATAACTATAATAACAATTACAACAATAAAATAACTAAACAAACACATTAATAAAGCAGACTATACAATGAAAATATCGACACACATCATGTCTTATAACAACTTTTTGGAAAAAATAGTTAGATTTATGTTGTCTGATTTATTTAATTAGGAAGAAGAATATCTCAGAAATCCTAAATATTGTCGTGTATATGCTTTTTTACTTCTAAAGCTTAAAACAAGTCTAGTTTACACTTGTCATGACAAAAATGTTGTGGTTTTATGCCGTTATTTACTGTGGGTCTATGTTGGGTATCAATAATATGTTTTGCAAATGTAGATTTGTCAGCATGGTTATTTCTAAATGCAAAAATATGTTCTTTGTATTGGGTGTTAAAATTTCTAGAAGTTTGATCGATGTAGATTGCGTTACGTGTGCATTTCACAAATTTTGAATACCTATACAAATACAAAAGTAGCTTTTAAATCTTAGAACATGACGCTTGATTTATTAGATTATTTCAAATAATTGATTGGAAGTATTATCACAGATGATGGTAAGTGTAGGAAAGGTCTGAAGAGGATCGCGATGGCAAAACAAGCATTCAATAACCACAGTACTGTTCTCACTAATAAACATTTTAACCTGTACATGAGGAACAAATGCAAGTCGTACGTGTATGGAGTATGGTAATGTATGGGGCGGAAACTTGGGCTGTAGTTAAGCAGGATATGAAGAGAATATAAGCTTTTGAAATGTAGACAAGAAAAATTTCAAAGACAGTGCAGGTTGATAGAAAGACGCTTCAAAGTGTGCTAGGAGAGGTGAAAGAATAAAGAGGGTTGCTCAAAGAAATAGAGAGGAAGCTAAAATTTATTGGTCATATTATAAGACATAATAACTTTCCGATAACATTATTTGAAGGACATACGAGTACTTGAAATGTACACTGAATTATTGGCCCTTAAATAAGAGAAGTTTGTTATAAACAGCCCTTAAACTTCTACTTTTATCAAATAGATTTTTGTTATAATGATGTATTCTAATAGAAACATACATAGAAGATATTAGTTTAATTAGATGGCCATAATGGCAAGTCAAAAGATTTTGTTCTCGAAAGTGAACTTCAAGTTTTTTAAATATGCTGTTTTGGTTGATTATAGTTTTTAATATTCGCATGTTTATTTCCTTTACATTTATAATCACCGCAGATTCATTTAAGTATGTTTGAAGAACTTTTTCTGCAATAGTGCAAATAGATATTACATCGTCAGATGGGTATGTGAGGAGTTGACCTTTGTCTTTCTGATCTATAAACGATGTTAATAACACAGACCTCTCCCCAACAAGTTCACCCGCGCATTCTTCGCATCTCAGAGCTTTTGTTATTTTCCTTACTACATAGCCAGATATATATGTCACGACTTCTTTCTTAAACTCTGATATATTCATATCTAATATTTGAAGAACTGTGTCGTCGTCAAAATTATCTATTTGACTCATGTCTTCATCTGGTTCTTCAGATATTCGTTCTCGCCCACAAGTTTTATTTATTACCTCAATGGGTGACAGAATAGGAATTGCTTCCAAAGGGATACAATTTCCTTTAAATGAATCTTTTAATTCAAGATGCACCATCATCCTTTTATATGCACTTTTAAATTGCTTTGCTGATGGGTTATTGTTATAGCCTCCCATGGATCTAATTTGCCCAAAAAAAAGCTCAATATGATCCTGACTGATTTTGTAAGTGGGAAAATACAGCAAAAAATTATTGTCGGCAATTAAAGTTTTATAAACAAATTGCAAACTTTGTATGCAAAATAAAAAGCCAATTATACCCATTTTTCTACCACTCTCACACAGAAGCGGTCCATCAATTATCCTAAGTGACGTTAAATATTGTGATAGCTCTTTTAAAAATACATTAATGTTTTCAAAATTTTCTGCGTTTATTGCTTTCTTAAAATCTGAATTGTTTAAATTTCTAGAATTAAGAATGTCAAATAAATTGTTTATAAGTCGGATAAATTTCACAGTTCCCTCACATTCTTTGAACTCCTCAAGATGTAAAACTTCATTGCAATATTCCAAAGAATGTGCCACTGAGTGGCTAAAAAGTTGTGTGGCTAATTTAACCTTCATTTTTTGGTTTGTATAAAATATATGCGATTTTCTTAATTTATTTGCCAAATGAACGCCCTCCTGATCCTGTAACTCATTTAATTTTACTAAATAATCCCACTTTATATTTTCCCCATTCTCATCAATTATTAATTTTTTATCGCCTAATGTGTTTCTTATCAGTTTGATCATATGACATGGATCAAAAAAGACTGCAATTTTCCTACCTGAACTAGGATCAACAAACGTAGAGTTAATGTTCCTCCAATTCAAATCGCAGCCAAGTTCTTTTGCTAACGTTAGGTTATTTGTTGCCTCATCAAAAGTTATTGAGACCACGTATATGCACGACTCATTTAGTAGCGTTAAACACTGTAATACCAAATTTTGTTTTTGTGTACCCCTTAAAGAGTCGATTAAAAAATATCCAAGAGGAAGCTTTCATGATTGATTAATGCTAACAAGCATAAAAACAAGAGCTTCTTTGGCTACAGGGTTACAATCGGTCTCAAGATTTATACCAAAATCTACAAACCCATAATATTTTACCCCATCCCATTCTATATGTTGGCGAATTGCCATCTCATCTATGACTAAAGAACATATAAGTTTTCCATTTGTGCTTTCTGATTTTGACTTTAATAAGTTGAACACCTCTGACGTAAAACCAGCTTCCCCATTAACGCTTTGATACCATCTAGATATAGTTTTTGGATGAGGAAGAGCCGAGTTAAATGTGTTTCTGACAAAACTGTAAGCTTTGGGAGAGTAATAATGCAGCGTAAGAGAAAAAGCTTTAAGTTGATTTTCATACTTATGTTTACGACCTAATTGTCTTTGTAAAAATTCTTCATTAGGTCCTATTTGCATTAATGTTTCTAATGTTTCGTCGGTTACTTTACCTTTTAGTTGTTTGATTATATTCGCAAGGGTTGCTGTTCTCTTCTTATAATGATGAACACTACTGCTGAGCCGTTTAATTTTTTTTCGTGCATCGAATAACTGCTTCTTCAGTTTACGTTTGCGCGGTGTAACAACCTATAAAAAATGTTCAGTGATAAACCATTTATTTTCTCAAGTAAAATGAATATATAAACAAAATTTCCAACAACACATTTTGGTTAATAGTGGTTGAGATAAATTGCAAAACAGTTGTTTCTAACTTATTTAATCATGGACTATACAAACTTAAACACCATATAAAATGTGATGGAATAACATATTAGTTTTTTTAAAATTATACTGATTTCATAAACGGCAAAAACTGAATTTAACTCACCATGTCCTTCAAAGTGGGTGGCATTGAAGGTGTTTTCATTTCAGCAAATCCTAAACTACTAAACGATCTTTGCGGTACCTCTACAACAGTTTTCTCTTCATAAAAACCAGCACTTGTTGATGGCCGAGAATAATCCATTACAGGTACATTGCTACCAGACCAAGTACTAGTTGACGGGTTAGCTGCAAATGGCACATTGATAGCAGTTATATCAGTCATTGGCTGCTCGCCAAAAACGACTTGTGTTGATGGCTTGTTTGTTACCTGCATAAATAAATTTGAAACGAATACCATTAATGTAAATTTGCAGGGCTAATTAAATTACGATAAATATCATAACAATATATTACGTGAATGTAATTAGTAGCATAGTTACTAGAGATGAGCGATATATAGCTACCGGTGATTTAATCGCTTCTATTAAAAGATCGCTGTTAGTAGCTGTTATTAAAACACAAAACAACAGCGATTGTGAAAACCGAGATTTACACAAATCATTAGAGTAATTATTTCTATGAAATTCATCTTATACTAAAAACTCCATGACAAACAGCAATTGCTGTATTCATAATACACGCAATCGCAGTTTGTGCGAGCGAGTAGAAGTATCTGTATACTTTCCTTCTCGCCATTATTAGAATACAACATTTCTCCTTTTCTTATAGGTAGAAAACGAAAAACTCATGATACAAATAACGCGAGATATGATAATGAGACTATCTATTTTTAGAACCGTCACGCGCATGGCGTCATGTGGTGAGTCCAATGCAATAATAATATGCTGTCGTACAGTGGAGTTTGACGGTTCATCACAACCCCTTAACAAATTAGGTATTTTACTGATATTTGAGTGCATACAGTTGGAATTAACTTTTTAAGATCAGAATACTATACTATGATTATGTGACATGATGATCAAATCAAGTTTATGAATGTTAAGGCCCCCTGTAAATGTCTACGAACGTCTTCTCTACTTTTTAAGTTTGTGTATCACCAATGCTAATTCAGGGCTCCCCTTAATTATTATACTTCACTTGTGCATAACATATATATATATATATATATATATATATATATATATATATATATATATATATATATATATATATATATATATATATATATATATATATATGTAATATAAAAATGGAATGGAATGTAACTTCAACCACATTAAAGTGACGTATAGAAACTTTTTGATTGCGAATGACTTTGTGTTAAGTGTGTAGTTGGCCTTCTATAACGTTACTCACCATGTGATGTCATAGGAGGGGACGGGGCATATGCGCAATATCATATATCTTGTAAGTCATTATATCATGGAAAAACCTGCTGAATCTAGAATTAAAGCAGCACCGAACTGTAGCATATATATGCCTTCCAACTTTTTCATTATATTAAAATTAAAATAATATGTAGATTTCTCTCATCGTATATTCTTGTAATATGCTAATTTTATAGAACTTCTATTAATAGTAAAAATCTGAGTAGTTTTAAAATTAATATATAATTTAAAAGTTATCTGAAGATCATATTGTGGTTTCAATTAAGCGGTTAACACTAACACCTTGTAAGTGTTTAAAATAATAGCATACGCACATGCAGCATTGTAAATGGCTAAACCACAATCGCAGTAGCTGTTTAAAGTCCCTGTTATTTAAAAATAGCCATCACTGATATCAGTGCCATTGAAAAACCGCTGTTTGGCTATATATATATATATATATATATATATATATATATATATATATATATATATATATATATATATATATATATATATATATATATTTTTTGACTTTATGCAAAGAGGTTGTATATATTAGAGGGAACAAAGCCGAGTTTGCAGCCTGTCGATTTCCCACTCCTGTCACCGTCCAATCACAAACAAAATTTTGAATAACGCGCTAATGTGTTTTGTTTTGATTCGTTCCCCCAACCGCTCTTGAAGTTATTGTCAGCTGTCAACAAGTATTTGAAGTGTTTGTTGATTTGCGATTAGAGGTTATCTTGTGTGTTTTGCCGTTTTTTAGCAGTGTTTTAAGAGTGTAAAAGTTAAAAAATGCCAAGGTGTATTGTGAAGAACTGTATGTACAATAAAAGTGCCAATTATGAAAAGGATAAAGCAACTGTGCATTTATTTCGGTAAGTTGTTTACATGTCTTCTGTTTCCTTGTTTGGCGCCAAATGTTTATTGGTTTTCACAGGTCCGTATTTACACATTGTATTGCTTTTGTTAAATCTTTAGCATTTATTATTGTCAATTGTGTTTTTTCAAGAAATAAAATCTTAATAATGCATTATTTATTGAATATTTTTAATGAAATTAAGCATTTTGTTTGGCAATTATTATTTGAATTAGATGTATTTACCTATGTAGTTCCAGTAGAAGCAGAAAAAAAGTAGAATAGTTTCGTTTTATCTATTACTGCATCTTTCTAGAGGTTCAGTCACTGATAAAGTAGATAATTCGAGATATTATTTTCAGATTTCCCAAAGCTGGTTAAAGATACGAGGCTTGGAAACGAGCATTAAATTTAAGCGATGAAGATATTTTTATGAACTCAAATGTGTGCAATTTACATTTTACCGAGGAATCTTATGATTTAGAAAAATACCCTTTTGCAGTATACTTTAAAAAAAGTTCTATACCTGTATTGGTAAGTACTGAATCAAGGTTATTAATTTATGTTACTATTAGTGATATATATATATATATATATATATATATATATATATATATATATATATATATATATATATATATATATATATATATATATATATATATATAGCCAAACAGCGGTTTTTCAATGGCACTGCTATCAGTAATGGTTATTTTTAAATAACAGGGACTTTAAACAGCTACTGCGATTGTGGTTTAGCCATTTACAATGCTGCATGTGCGTATGCTATTATTTTAAACACTTACAAGGTGTTAGTGTTAACCGCTTAATTGAAACCACAATATGATCTTCAGATAGCTTTTAAATTATAATAATTTTAAAACTACTCAGATTTTTACTATTAATAGAAGTTCTATAAAATTAGCATATTACAAGAATATACGATGAGAGAAATCTACATATTATTTTTATTTTAATATAATGAAAAAGTTGGAAGGCATATATATGCTACAGTTCGGTGCTGCTTTAATTTTAGATTCAGCAGGTTTTTCCATGATATAATGACTTACAAGATATATGATATTGCGCATATGCCCCGTCCCCTCCTATGACATCACATGGTGTGTAACGTTATAGAAGGCCAACTACACACTTAACACAAAGTCATTCGCAATCAAAAAGTTTCTATACGTCAGTTTAATGTGGTTAAAGTTACATTCCATTCCATTTTTATATTACATATATATATATATATATATATATATATATATATATATATATATATATATATATATATATATATATATATGCACAAGTGAAGTATAATAATTAAGGGGAGCCCTGAATTAGCATTGGTGATACACAAACTTAAAGATACACAAACTTAAAAAGTAGAGAAGACGTTCGTAGACATTTACAGGGGGCGTTAACATTCATAAACTTGATTTGATCATCATGTCACATAATCATAGTATAGTATTCTGATCTTAAAAAATTAATTCCAACTGTATGCACTCAAATATCAGTAAAATACCTAATTTGTTAAGGGGTTGTGATGAACCGTCAAACTCCACTGTACGACAGCATATTATTATTGCATTGGACTCACCACATGACGCCATGCGCGTGACGGTTCTAAAAATAGATAGTCTCATTATCATATCTCGCGTTATTTGTATCATGAGTTTTTCGTTTTCTACCTATAAGAAAAGGAGAAATGTTGTATTCTAATACTGGCGAGAAGGAAAGTATACAGATACTTCTACTCGCTCGCACAAACTGCGATTGCGTGTATTATGAATACAGCAATTGCTGTTTGTCATGGAGTTTTTAGTATAAGATGAATTTCATAGAAATAATTACTCTAATGATTTGTGTAAATCTCGGTTTTCACAATCGCTGTTGTTTTGTGTTTTAATAACAGCTGCTAACAGCGATCTTTTAATAGAAGCGATTAAATCACCGGTAGCTATATATCGCTCATCTCTAGTAACTATGCTACTAGTTACATTCACGTAATATATTGTTATGATATTTATCGTAATTTAATTAGCCCTGCAAATTTACATTAATGGTATTCGTTTCAAATTTATTTATGCAGGTAACAAACAAGCCATCAACACAAGTCGTTTTTGGCGAGCAGCCAATGACTGATATAACTGCTATCAATGTGCCATTTGCAGCTGCCCCGTCAACTAGTACTTGGTCTGGTAGCAATGTACCTGTAATGGATTATTCTCGGCCATCAACAAGTGCTGGTTTTTATGAAGAGAAAACTGTTGTAGAGGTACCGCAAAGATCGTTTAGTAGTTTAGGATTTGCTGAAATGAAAACACCTTCAATGCCACCCACTTTGAAGGACATGGTGAGTTAAATTCAGTTTTTGCCGTTTATGAAATCAGTATAATTTTAAAAAACCTAATATGTTATTCCATCACATTTTATATGGTGTTTAAGTTTGTATAGTCCATGATTAAATAAGTTAGAAACAACTGTTTGCAATTTATCTCAACCACTATTAACCAAAATGTGTTGTTGGAAATTTTGTTTATATATTCATTTTACTTGAGAAAATAAATGGTTTATCATTGAACATTTTTTATAGGTTGTTACACCGCGCAAACGTAAACTGAAGAAGCAGTTATTCGATGCATGAAAAAAAATTAAACGGCTCAGCAGTAGTGTTCATCATTATAAGAAGAGAACAGCAACCCTTGCGAATATAATCAAACAACTAAAAGGTAAAGTAACCGACGAAACATTAGAAACATTAATGCAAATAGAACCTAATGAAGAATTTTTACAAAGACAATTAGGTCGTAAACATAAGTATGAAAATCAACTTAAAGCTTTTTCTGCTACGCTGCATTATTACTCTCCCAAAGCTTACAGTTTTGTCAGAAACACATTTAACTCGGCTCTTCCTCATCCAAAAACTATATCTAGATGGTATCAAAGCGTTAATGGGGAAGCTGGTTTTACGTCAGAGGTGTTCAACTTATTAAAGTCAAAATCAGAAAGCACAAATGGAAAACTTATATGTTCTTTAGTCATAGATGAGATGGCAATTCGCCAACATATAGAATGGGATGGGGTAAAATATTATGGGTTTGTAGATTTTGGTATAAATCTTGAGACCGATTGTAACCCTGTAGCCAAAGAAGCTCTTGTTTTTATGCTTGTTAGCATTAATCAATCATGGAAGCTTCCTCTTGGATATTTTTTAATCGACTCTTTAAGGGGTACACAAAAACAAAATGGTATTACAGTGTTTAACGCTACTAAATGAGTCGGGCATATACGTGGTCTCAATAACTTTTGATGGGGCAACAAATAACCTAACGTTAGCAAAAGAACTTGGCTGCGATTTGAATTGGAGGAACATTAACTCTACGTTTGTTGATCCTAGTTCAGGTAGGAAAATTGCAGTCTTTTTTGATCCATGTCATATGATCAAACTGATAAGAAACACATTAGGCGATAAAAAATTAATAATTGATGAGAATGGGGAAAATATAAAGTGGGATTATTAAGTAAAATTAAATGAGTTACAGGATCAGGAGGGCGTTCATTTGGCAAATAAATTAAGAAAATCGCATATATTTTATACAAACCAAAAAATGAAGGTTAAATTAGCCACACAACTTTTTAGCCACTCAGTGGCACAATCTTTGGAATATTGCAATGAAGTTTTACATAAACTACCATTAACTATCTTCTGTTTTTAAATTCTTATAATATGAACACTTTGTTTGTAGTGTAGTTGCCATAGTATAAACTATAAACCTAGTGCACCTGGTGACTCTAAAAAACAATATTGGAATTGGATCTGGATTCTGCAGCTCTTATCTTTTGAACGTTATAAACGTTATAAGTGTGTTTTATAAGTATCTTTATTTTGTATTATTTAAGGAAAAATTTTCCTTAATTGTTATGCTTATTGTGTGTGCCATTGTCGTTCTTATTGTTAATTTTTTGACGTACATGAACATCCCTGTGTCATTCAGGTGACATTGGCCTGTTTCATTCTTAATATATACATTATACATTATACATTATACATTATACATTATACATCTTGAGGAGTTCAAAGAATGTGAGGGAACTGTGAAATTTATCCGACTTATAAACAATTTATTTGACATTCTTAATTCTAGAAATTTAAACAATTCAGATTTTAAAAAAGCAATAAACGCAGAAAATTTTGAAAACATTAATGTATTTTTAAGAGAGCTATCACAATATTTAACGTCACTTAGGATAATTGATGGACCGCTTCTGTGTGAGAGTGGTAGAAAAATGGGTATAATTGGCTTTTTATTTTGCATACAAAGTTTGCAATTTGTTTATAAAACTTTAATTGCCGACAATAATTTTTTGCTGTATTTTCCCACTTACAAAATCAGTCAGGATCATATTGAGCTTTTTTTTGGGCAAATTAGATCCATGGGAGGCTATAACAATAACCCATCAGCAAAGCAATTTAAAAGTGCATATAAAAGGATGATGGTGCATCTTGAATTAAAAGATTCATTTAAAGGAAATTGTATCCCTTTAGAAGCAATTCCTATTCTGTCACCCATTGAGGTAATAAATAAAACTTGTGGGCGAGAACGAATATCTGAAGAACCAGATGAAGACATGAGTCAAATAGATAATTTTGACGACGACACAGTTCTTCAAATATTAGATATGAATATATCAGAGTTTAAGAAAGAAGTCGTGACATATATATCTGGCTATGTAGTAAGGAAAATAACAAAAGCTCTGAGATGCGAAGAATGCGCGGGTGAACTTGTTGGGGAGAGGTCTGCGTTATTAACATCGTTTATAGATCAGAAAGACAAAGGTCAACTCCTCACATACCCATCTGACGATGTAATATCTATTTGCACTATTGCAGAAAAAGTTCTTCAAACATACTTAAATGAATCTGCGGTGATTATAAATGTAAAGGAAATAAACATGCGAATATTAAAAACTATAATAAACCAAAACAGCATATTTAAAAAACTTTGAAGTTCACTTTCGAGAACAAAATCTTTTGACTTGCCATTATGGCCATCTAATTAAACTAATATCATCTATGTATGTTTCTATTAGAATACATCATTATAACAAAAATCTATTTGATAAAAGTAGAAGTTTAAGTGCTGTTTATAACAAACTTCTCTTATTTAAGGGCCAATAATTCAGTGTACATTTCAAGTACTCGTATGTCCTTCAAATAATGTTATCGGGAAGTTATTATGTCTTATAATATGGCCAATAAATTTTAGCTTCCTCTCGATTTCTTTGAGCAAGCCTCTTTATTCTTTCACCTCTCCTAGCACACTTTGAAGCGTCTTTCTATCAACCTGCACTGTCTTTGACATTTTTCTTGTCTACATTTCAAAAGCTTATATTCTCTTCATATCCTGCTTAACTACAGCCCAAGTTTCCGCCCCATACATTACCATACTCCATACACGTACGACTTGCATTTGTTCCTCATGTACAGGTTAAAATGTTTATTAGTGAGAACAGTACTTTGGTTATTGAATGCTTGTTTTGCCATCGCGATCCTCTTCAGACCTTTCCTACACTTACCATCATCTGTGATAATACTTCCAATCAATTATTTGAAATAATCTAATAAATCAAGCGTCATGTTATAAGATTTAAAAGCTACTTCTGTATTTGTATAGGTATTCAAAATTTGTGAAATGCACACGTAACGCAATCTACATCGATCAAACTTCTAGAAATTTTAACACCCGATACAAAGAACATATTTTTGCATTTAGAAATAACCATGCTGACAAATCTACATTTGCAAAACATATTATTGATACCCAACATAGACCCACAGTAAATAACGGCATAAAACCACAACATTTTTGTCATGACAAGTGTAAACTAGACTTGTTTTAAGCTTTAGAAGTAAAAAAGCATATACACGACAATATTTAGGATTTCTGAGATATTCTTCTTCCTAATTAAATAAATCAGACAACATAAATCTAACTATTTTTTCCAAAAAGTTGTTATAAGACATGATGTGTGTCGATATTTTCATTGTATAGTCTGCTTTATTAATGTGTTTGTTTAGTTATTTTATTGTTGTAATTGTTATTATAGTTATTACTGTTATAGGTTTCTTCTATCTTTATGTTAAATATTGATATACATCACGTAGACATTTTAAAGGCGTCATCCGTCATATTTGTTTTATTTTATTTTCACTTTTAAAGATTTTTTTGATTATAACATCATAAAATAGCAACAGATCTTTATTTGTAATTGTCATGATTTCGTATTAATTCAAATTTTTTCTGTCTGAGGATACTATCAAGCAGCAAAACCAGTAACAGAGACGTTGAAGAACATCTAGAATTCAGAAGGGCCACTTGCTCCAGTTAGCTTACGCGCTGGCTACGTCCTTCACCTACAAAAACGAAAACCAACAGTGAAACCAGAGAAATAGTCTCCAAGTCTGTATGAAGTATGGACCAGTTTAACCAAGGGTTGCGGTGCTATCGGGGCGGCAAGGCCGCGGACGAGCCCTGAGGGAACAAAAAAAAAAAAAATGGACCAGTTTCACGAAGTAAGGGCAACAGCAATCAATGAAATTAATCTCTATTTCTTTAAAAAAGACAAGGAATGTTAACATTAATTTGTAAACAGTACAATGTACTTTATGTTGTATTTTCTTCTGTTGTTGAAATAAAAACTATTATTATTTATCTAACCTTTTGAATATAAAACTTTATCCAATATATTCATCCAACAATTTATCCAACCAATAACCCAAAAAATATTTGACTAATTTGGAGAAAATTTTGGAATTACGCTTATTTTGCTAATGGCTTGGATGAGTTCGTTCATCAGATCTTAACACATAGTTTTTCCTAACAAAAAATTAAATATATTTTTGTAAACACAATAGCTTTCAAATTGTTTAAGTGATTGGAACGAAAATTTACAACTTAAAAGAACATACAGAGATGTGGTTGTGTACCAATTTTCAAGTCTTTTGATCAAAGAAAAATGAAGTTATTCGAAATTAATAATAAAATAATCCTCGACATCACTTCAAATTCTGTAATGCAATATCTACAATGTTGGACAAAGGCAGAGCAATACAGCTACCTGTACTGTTATGCTATTTAAATAAATTGTAGATAAAATCTAAATAATGGAAGTCACAACCATTGCCAGATGTCAAGATGTTGCTGACCGGGGTTGCCCGATCTTCAGGAATTTCATGTAGTTAAACCTTTCATGTATAAACATATGAAATTTTTACAACTTCTGATAATAAAGAAAACATTTTATAAAATTTAATTTTATCAGTCAGTTAAAAAATACTGTATTTAATACCTGCAAATTTCGAATTACCCATTTCTCATGATTTTTAACTTAGGTATCCCTCCGATCATAATTTACTCTATCCGACAACTTTGTTAGACTGCGTCTGTGCTGAAGCTCAGCTGTCATTTGTCATTGTGTGGTAGTGTTATTTATTGACAATATCAAATTGGAAATTTAGGACAGTAGAAACAGACACCATAAACAAAGAAGAAATTGGAAATTTAGCCTCTAGTGTAGGTTTTTGACATGATACCATAACTAGAGAGATATGATAATGTGGCAGCATAATAATATTATGCTAATGCTGTGGTACAGTCAGTTTGGCGTTTCATCACATCTCGTAACACACCAGCTGTTGTGTGCATACAGTTAGATGTAATTTTTTATTATCAGAATACTACTGTAACATGATGAAATCAAGTTTATAACTGTTAACATACTGTAAATAATTTCTCCACTTTTCAAGTTTGTGTTGCTGCAATGTTAATTAAGGGTTCCCTTAATTATACGCATATTGTGCTTATAAATGTAATAAAAAAATAAATGAAAATGCAAGTGAACCTATTTAATTTAGCTCTGTATTCTACATTATCTGAAAAAGACATTATAGGCGACGAAGTAGAATGTAATTTCGGTAAATATGCAGTTGACTGCATGAGGGTTTTAGATATTTTTTTCCAGCAACATGCTTAAAACCTTCCTCGGCCACAAGGCAAATTTTCTGGCAAACAACCCCCAAGAAAATTAAGGGACTTTGAAAACATGCGTTTTTCACATTTTACAGCAATACCTCCTTTAAACCCTGTCTACCCCATATTCGCCCAGGTCCAGCAACCTTCTTGGGGGTTGCTCACAAGAAATTTTTCTTGTGCTTTATGCTTTGAAGGTAGTTGTATGCATGCACAAGGGGAAGGAGAACCCCCCGAATTTTTGGGTGAGGAGCAGAAACCCTCTTCCTCCTGGGGTTCTTCTCCTGCATGCATACAATCACCCTCAATGCATCAACCAAAGGATTTTTTTTTCCAGCTTTCTAGTGTATTTTTCTAGAGTATATTTCCTGTTTATCAATTGCTTTGTTTGAGTTTTGTATCCAAATTACTCTATAAATATATGTCATAGATCATGTTTTTGCTTGTCCTTCTTTACCTTGTTTTACTGTTCCTAATTAAATAAATTAATTTTCATAACCTTTAATATAAGGCTAAATCTTACAGCTTATATAAATATATTATTTAATATTGTTATGAAAATTCACTATCATAACGCACTTGCTGCGTTCCGAACCTTTTTAGGTTACCTATTTATACAAAAGCTTAAGAAATTCATGAATAAGCATTACATTTCAATGATTGAATAATTTCAGTTTTATTTCTAACCAAACTAAAAATTCCTAAATACGTCCCTGACGTTTCTCCCACTCAAGTCACCGAACTCCGCCCAGTTAGGAAAAGTGTACAGGCTTCTTGTATTGCAAAACTGCACCTTTGTTACCTCTATCCCTTACAACCTCTTTGCCTTTATGCAAATAAATACTGGCAGGACAAGAAAATGTGGGACAATTTGACAAACGGAAGCCCAAAAGTGCAGTTATAAATTAACGTTTCTCATTTAGTTTTCAGTAATGTGGTTCTGTTTTATATTACTTATAACAAAAATATAGCTTATTCTGATCCTCATATATTTCATTTGAAAACGTAAAATAATATACTTTTTACATAACCTAACCAACTACAACAAGAAATCTCATTTGTCATTTATTAATATCGGGTATCGGAGTATCGGGTATCGATGTTTTCATTGCGATATTTACTGGGTATCGATACCAGTCTTAGAGATGTCTGGTAGTATCGAGTATCGATATCGTGTCCCTATGCCCACCATACGGAAACCAACCACTACCTATTGATTGTTGAGCAAAAACAATTTTAATTTATACTTAAATTTGTTGATATTGACCATTTTAAATTCTTGAGGTAGTCGATTATACAAAGAAATAGATTGATACATAACGCTACGTGTAAACATATTCAGCCAGCATTTATCTTAGCATTATTTTATTTTAGACTTGGTGCATATAGTTTAATTTGTATGTATTTAGCTTTAGTTTTAATTACAAAATGGGCAGATGGAAGAGCAGCTGTGCTGAATCTCCCCATTTTTTCTTTCTTAAAGTTAACATAATCTTCATAATTGTAAATTGTGATTAATTATTAACACAATAAAATTGATAATCTGTTTTAGGCTTCTGCAGTTACCATGTACAGCCAAATTTATATAACAAGGTTGTTTATATTTATATTAATCAGTATAATCAACACTGAATAAAGTGACTCAACAATCTTTCAGCAAATATGCTCACTGAAATATTAGAACATGCCCAGTCAATATAGCCAACGTGGAAGACACAGACTGCTTTTGTTTTTATAGAAGTTATTTGTATTATCCACTTTGGTTACATACAACCAGCCACAGCTGATTCAAGATGTGATTTCACCATTAAAATCGTGATAATGCTAAGCAATAAACATATGATAAATATAGACGTATATTTTTGATGAGTACATACCTTTATTGTACGATGAACATAATCGCCTATTAACATTTCGAGAAAAACAATTTGACAATGTTAGTCGTAACAACATCGAAGTTGCTGATGACATTCTGAAAACAATAAGAAAATAAATAGATTAAACTGCTCTCGCATTAATATTTATATTTTTATGCACATGTAGTCAATTTAGATATTAAAAAGTAATTGTTGGGTAATTAAAACCATTACAGACACTAATGAAAATCATTTTTAGCTACAAAGACCTTTTATAATTGATAAAAATCAAGAATTATTTTATTTCTTGACTTATTTATTAGTATTGCGTCTTAGAAATTGCTTCATTAGTTTTAGCGAATTTTCATTAAGAAGAATTCGCTAATAGAGACGTCATGATGAACAGCTTTTGAAAAAAATTATTCAGATGAGCGTGAATCCCTAGAACCCAAAGCCAAGGTCCGTTACAATTTTTGTATGTTTATATATATATATATATATATATATATATATATATATATATATATATATATATATATATATATATATATATATATATCTATATATATATATATATATATATCCAAGCGATAACTCAAAAAATACTCAACTGATTTGAACGAAACTTGACACATATCTTTATTGTATTAAGACCGCAGACGAGTTCGTATATCAGCTATAACGGACATTTTCCCCCCAAAAATATTTTTGAAAACGCTATATTTTTGTAAGTATCAGAGTAACTGAAATGAGACTTTACATGTGGCTTGAAATGGTGTAAATAAACCTATGTTTGATTGAATTGAATTGAATTTCAAATAATTTGGTACACAATATTTAGTTTTTTTTTCCAAATTAAACATAAAATCTGAAACGCATGCATTGAAACGACTTAGTGGTTAAAGTCCAATGCCTGACAGACAGAGTAGTCAACTGCCACGCGTAGATTGATTTATACAACAGGTATAAACCATACATCGACGGTCGCTAAACTTAATAAATAACAGGCATAAAACATACTGCCCGAACCAACAATAGAACCCACAACATAAATTTAAAAATTTGACAAGTCATTGTTATTTAACTGGGGGATTCAGTCAGTTTTTAAAATACACTATATTTGCAGCTTGATGAACGGCCCCAAATACAGGTTTAGCACAGCACAGATATATTATGCTGTGGTTTTAGACTGAAAGTGTAGCATAATATAGTAGAAATGTAAATAAAATCAAGCTAAGTCTCTATAAAAACGATTCTAAAATATTTTCTTTTGTCTTAAAACTTAAACATAAGACGTGATATAAGACCGAAACAGTCGTTGAATGTGTTTCAATGGCAATTCTATTAATTCTGTAATTAATTGTTACGTACACTTTTAATATAATAATTGTTGAATAATTTTGTCACCTTTGAGTTTGAAATTATAATTTTCAGCAGACATTTTCTTATTGTTGATATTGAAGAAATCGGTTTGATTAGGTTGACTAAAACGAAATAATTCTGGAGATTAATACGGAAAAATAACTGCTATGTTTATAATCTGGCAGATACTTTACTTTTCCAAATATGGATTAACTTTCCTTCTGGAAATCTTTTGTTACTTTAATGAAATTTGTGTGTTTGTCTTGTTTTTTAACGTCGGCCTATTTCCGCGACTATTGGCAATCACCGACGCCAAGGAGCAGTTTCACCTCACTATCCTGGAAATTTTGCCGAACCCCTGCCTTTATGTAAGGAGGGTGGGGATCTTTAACGTACCTAACATCGCATGGACACGGGACCGACGGCTTTACGCCCCTCCAAAGGGCGGAACGTGCAGACATTCGACTTGCTCAAATACAATGCCAGAACCTCGGTTGATGTTAATGTTACAGTTTGTACTGAAAAAGTGAAAGGAGAACCCTGGGATCGAACCCAGTACCCTTCGGTTCAGAGGCACACGTTCTTACCCCTGAACCACCGAGGCTCTGAAATGAAATCTGTAATAAAAGTTTCTTTTAAAGAGACTTACACTATCTTCAGATGTAGCAAAATTTAATTTTTTAGGTTCATAGAAAATGTTCGACTTCAGCTGGAGCAACAAACGTTCTCCTAAAGTTCGGAGGCAATCAATCATTTTAGCGTTTCTTAATCCAGACAAATCTAAAATGGAATGAAATAGTTATCACGCAATATACTTAACTCGCCGAATATAATATAAGCTAATGTTTAAATTAGTGATTAACCGTTTGATCGGGATATCAAAACCAATAACCTTTTAAGCACAACTCAAAATGGCTTTAGATCAAATCGCTGTATAACTGATATTTTGTTCAACATTGTGGACTGAAATTTTGTAATGGTCGACAGAAATTATCAAATTGCATTCATTCCAACTGGTACCTACTTACAGAAAGTATGTTACCATTTAATATTAAACGTAGAGATAGCGCCCTTGTTAGAAAACCAAGATTAGGACATGATGATGACACATAAATATCTATTAGAACATGTAGGCTCCCATTTTATTAGAATCAGTATTTACAACTGTCAGTGTCACATTTAATATTCGAATGTAAAAACTATGAATCAGCAAAGAGATCTGCAAGTATAACTAGTTCTGTCATCGATGAGGTTTTGCAGTTAGAGCAAAATAGCTTAGAGTGTGTCATTTGAATTTTGAGATAACTGGACTGTATATTAGTTTCTTTGGTAATTTGTTTATCCTATCTGTAATTACAGTAATACTAATACTTTATTTGTCAAAGATGTGTACATAATATGCCCTCACATATGACACGTCAACAATTAAATATTAAAACATAATCATTCAGTCAACGCATAGTTTTTAAAATTGGACCATAAAATGTAGTACCAAATAAATTATATATATATATATATATATATATATATATATATATATATATATATATATATATATATATATATATATATAACACCATACAGTACACTACTTACAAACATTAAAAAGTAGGGAGCTTTCATCCTTCATATATTCCGCTACAGTATAGTATGGTATCGTCATCAGCTAGTCTTTAACACTTTTACAAAGTGTTTTTTATTGCCTTAATATTTTCGGGGATCTTGTAACATTTAACTGAACGATAATTTATACCCGCCTGTGTTTTATTTATGTGGTGATATGGTATTTCCAGTCTATTTCCATGACAGGTGTTGTAATCATGGTTACTGTTTAATGACTGGACTGTGTTTATATGCATCAGAGGCGGCTCATCAATAAGTGCTCCCGTGCGCGCGCACTGCCGCCTGCCGTGGAAAAAATAATATTTTTGCTATGGTATATTTTACTAAATTTTTATTTACTTTTTTACCTCCTGCATTCAACAAACAAAATTAGTAAATTGAGGATCGCAGAGTCGGCAGCCATTAATACAGAATCAGAGGATATTATTATACATCCATATACATCAGTCGCGCGGCGGTGTGTATTTTTCGGCGCTCTAAGGAAATGCGATACTTCAATGCGAAATGATCGACTATCTTGGTCGAAAACAACCGAATAAGCAATCTGGTGTTTTAAAATTCCACACTTGCAGTTTGCAGTGCACTTTTCGCAGAGAGTGTGTAGTAATTTTCATGCAGTGCTTTGCGTTAGATTGATTTTTAATTAGACCATATCGCTGTTGTTTACATGGTCTAACAAGACAATTATGATTATTATGATGTCTACTACGGGTTGCTTAATAAGTGGACAAAATAATTGTGAATATTTTAAAGGTTAACTTTTTAAGGCACTTTTTAACTACTATAACCTATAACTAACTAGAGGAAAACTTGGTAAGTAGTTAATAATTATTAAGTTTAGTTAGTTTAGTAAGTAGGTTTTTTTATAATACATTTTCAGGGAAAAAAGAGGTGAGCTCTTCATTTTTAGTGAATTTTTATTTAAAAAAAATTAACTAATAGAGAGGTATCAATGGAGAGACTTTGCAAAAATTATTTCAAATGAGCTCGAACTAGGATATATATATATATATATATATATATATATATATATATATATATATATATATATATATATATATATATATATATATATAAAACCATATAAAAATTGAAACTGACCCCGGATATGGGTTCTAGTGGTCCTAGTTTGAGCTCATTTGAAAATTTTTTTGCAAAGTCTCTCCATCGATACCTCTCTATTAGTTAATTTTATAACTCAAAAAATAAGCAACTGATTTTGATGAAACTCGGCAAGTACTTTTCTTTTATTAACGGCTTGGATGAGTTCGTTAGTCAGGAAAATCTGATAAGGTTTTCCGGGAAAATGTTTTTTTCAAAAAAATCTTTTTCTCCGAAAATTACAAAGCTATTTTAATGAAATTTGGTTGATATATTGCCTTATAACAGACCTTACTACACACTAAAATTCAACTTTCTACATTTTTAGGAAATTGAGTTATTCAAATTTTGAGTTTTCTTTTGAAATTTTTTTTCCGAAAATTACAAAGTTATTTTGATAAAATTTGGTGGATATGTTGCCCTCGGTAAGACCTTACTATATACCAAAATTCAACTTTCTAAGTTTATAGAAACTTGAGTTATTCAAATTTGAAGCATTTAATAAAAAATCACTACCATAACGCACTTGCTGCGTCCCAAACTTTTTTTCTGGCGCACCCCCAATACATTAAGGCACGACCCGCTACTGATATGCATATTCCACACAGGCAAGTATAAATACATCAACAACCGTCAATATATTTTGCTTTTTGAAGAGCTCTCTACAGCTGTCTTTAACCGATGCCCCACTTAAAATTCTTATTACTCTTTTCAGCCGCAGGAGTATTGAATTTATCTCCGATGATGAGCCTCACATCAGGATACCATAGGAGATAACTGAATGAAAATTAGAAAAATATACACTTCTGGCAACCTGATAAGTGGAACACATTTTCATTCGATGCACACAGAATACCACAGACGACAATTTTTTTCTTATTAGTTCAACATGCGAACTCCACCTAAGTATAGAGTTCACGGTCAAACCCAGAAACTTGACACACCTCAAATTCTCCCTGCTGCCATTAACAATGAATTCCATAGTCTGAGTTTTGTTTTTATTTAAACTTAAAAAATTTGAAATGAACCAATCTTCTGACTGTTTTAGAGCCTTTCTGGTCTTCATTTGAAGCTCTTCTTTATTGTGCGCAACACTTAGGACACTGGTATCTGCATACAGACAGACCCTTGCTGACTTCATAGTTGCTGGAAGATCGTTCATATCGACAAGGAAGAGCAGTGGTCCGGAGATAGATCCCTGTGGAACCCCCCGTCTAATATTCTTGGTATCAGAAAGTTTGCTTTCCCAGCTGGCTAACTGCATTTGGTTTGTGAAGTAGAAGTTCATTAAATCGAACACAGTACCTTGAGTTCCATAAATGTAAAGCTTTCTTAGCAGAATTTAATGATCGACCATATGAAAAGCCTTACTAAGATCGCAGAATATTATCTCCACTTTCTGTTTTTGGTTAATAGCTTCATACACCGCCAGGATAACTTCTGCTATAACTGTAATTGTGGACTTATTCTTTGTAAAATCATTCTGACTGTATGTATAATGTCATATTTGTTAAAAAATGACTCCAACCTATTTCTGATTAGCACCTCAAAGATTGTAGAAAGCACTGGTAAAGGTGAGACTGAGCAATAGTTATTAATCTGATTTTGATCGCCACCTTTAAACACTGGAACAACCTTGGCTATCTTTAAAAAATCAGGATACATTCCAGCCATTAGGCATATATTAAAAACACTAACCAATGGTTCTAAGACTGAAAAGATGATTCTCTTCGACATTACTACTAAAAATCCATACACATTTAACGATTTTTTACTTTGCAAATTTTGAACAATGCTAATAATATCCCAAACCTGTAATCTTACCAATGAATATTATTCCGTAATGTAGCTACCAAAATTTTATAAACATTTGCATCTGCAGACAAGAAATTTTTGGTCGAAAAAAGTCCAGGAAAAATAAAAATTATACAAACCCAATCAAACTTAAAGATGGTATGTAATATATATGCAACGTCGTAAATAGGAAATAAACCTTTTCCGTATCAAGGAAATGATACTCGAAAAGAACCGCGTGCGTAGACTAGCTCAACACACCGGAAACCCCACCGACAAACGAGACGCAAACAGACTCATCAAACAAGTACGATCCGCCCTACAAGAACTCCGCAACAATCGAAGAACAATGAAAGCTCCGGGATACGATGGAATCTCCAACGTAGCCCTGAAAAACCTCCTCCGCAAAGCCGTGGTATTCCTAGTTACGTTTATGAATGCCATGCTGCGATTTCAACAGTTTCCCTCCATGTGGAAACTTGCCGACATTATCAACATCCCGAAACCCAGCAAAGATCCGCTGTTCCCTCAAAACTACAGGCCCATTAGCCTGCTACCAGTCATCGGCAAAATCGCCGAAAAACTGATTCAGAAAAGGCTAGCTTCTTTCACCTCAGAAAATCATATCCTCCCGGATGAGCAATTCGGTTTCAGACACCAGCACTCCACCACAGACCAAGTCCTTCGTGTGGTGGAAAACATCACCGAAGGATTTAATAAAAACAAGTCAACTGGTGCACTATTTCTTGACATTGCTCAAGCCTTCGATAGGTTTTGGCATGCGGGCCTCCTAAACAAACTTCTATCATTTAATTATCCTCTCCCTCTGATTCTGCTAATCAGGTCATACCTACAACAGAGGAAGTACCAGGTCAAACATCTGGGAGCCAGATCTAGAACGTACCCAGCCACGGCTGGTCTCCCGCAGGGTTCTGCTATCTCCCCTCTGCTGTACAATATATTTGTCGCAGACATTCCGATAGCCCCCCTAAACATGACATACGCACTGTACGCAGACGACACTACCATCCTCAGCAGCTCCACTCAGCCGAGGATAATAACCGAACGACTTCAGACTGCCGTAGTCGAGCTGCAATCATCGTATAGGAAATCCCTTCTAGCCATAAACCCCGATAAATGTTCAGCTGTCCTATTTTTCAAGAGGAGACACACACCTCACGAACACGTTTCATTAGACAACCGTCTAATTCCCTGGCAAGATTCCGCCAAATACCTCGGGGTTTTCCTCGACAAACACTTAACATGGCGCCCCCATGTCGATCACGCCCAAAAAAAAAAACCTCGATGTTCATCTCGAAGCTGTTCCCACTTCTAAATAGAAATTCCAATTGTCCAATTGTCCATGAACAATAGGTTGCTCATGTACAAAGTCATTATCCGACCAGCCTGCATCACCTGCATAGGCCACCGCGGCCGCAACACACATCAAGACCCTTCAAATTATCCAGAACAAAATTCTGAGAATGGTTACCGGAGCGCCATGGTTTGTCCGAAACAGTCAGATTCACTCTGATCTGGAAATGCCTTCGATACTTGAGTTTATAACTCAGCTATCCACAACTCAGTTCGCAAAAGCCGCTTCTCACCCAAATGCTCTTCTCCGTAGTGCCATCGACTACAATGAGCAACTTCCACATAAGCATAAGCGTCCAAAGCTTATACTTACCCGCTAACGCCCCCGCGGCAAAAACATAATGGAAACATTCATAGCCAAAAAGTCATTGTGTGTAATCTTTCCGACGGAGGTATGGACTAAGGTCCGGTACTCCCAGGGAGGGGGTTTTAGTGAGTACAGTCTCACAGTACCTCGATATCCCACGGCACCTACGGGGCCGTGAATGGGGTCTGCATGAGCATTTCCTCCTCCTGTTCCAAAAAAAAAAAAAAAGGGAATTAAACCACAGCCTGATATCCTTCATTTTTTTGGAGTTACAAAAAATTTTGCTCAAAACTAAAAATTATTTTATTTCGAAGAAGGCATAAATCGAAAAATATAACAAACATTGAGAGATCGTTGTTTTTGATATTTATTTGGTGCCTTGATGTGTCTTATACTAAAAATTATAAACTTTTTATATATTTTTATATTTTTTTTACTGTGCAAGGTAAGTGTTTGTAATTATACACATTACACAGTAACATAAAAAAGTTTCTTTATAAATTTACAAAGATTCATTATTAAAAAACATTAAATGGATGTATTTAGGATTTCTTAATATTTTTGTCTCATTTTGAATAAATGCATATTATATTACATAAGTATATAGGTAATTTCTTTGCAAATTAACCAATTTATCATAAGAAAAATGAGTATGAAAGGTAATATTAACTGACTAATATCATCGCACAATATTTTTTTTAATTCGTTAAATCGATACCTTGCATGATAATTAATAAACAATTATTTATCTGATAACAAAAATAAGGGTATGTGATTACAGCTTTCAAATTGAGCGCCGTAATTCCAACTCGTGATTGGTTGACGTGAGCTGGCACTTTAGGAAAATGTTAAGTTTTTCATTGGTCGAAAAAATATTTCCCCTTTTGACAGAACCTAACAATTAAATTAAGTGTCAGTCAAAATGACTTGTGTAAAACAATAAAAATAGCAAGTTGTGCAGTTGTTGAATTAAAACTTATGTTGCAATATTCGTTTAATTGTTAACAGTGACTGTCTTTGTTTTAGTGATCAAATTTGTGTTGTTAATCGTGTTAAAACATATTCTTTAACAATGGATGAAGACGAACAGTTCGACGTTCCCGTAAACTCTCCTTATCAGAAAGAGAATATTTATAACAAATTGTTGCCGTACGCGGATAAATTAGAAGAAGAATCGACGAAACTGTTAAATGATATTAAGACAAACCTCGTAAAATCAGTTTTAGCTCGGGAGATGAGACCTGCTTGTTCTTTATGGACTACACGGTTAAATAAGTAATTATGCACTTGATTTCATTACCTAATTACCTGCCCTTTAAATATTTCTCTCATATCTTAGCAGCACGTAATTGTTTGAATGCCATCATGAATGATTAGTTTGATTGTTGGTTATAAAATAAATGTCAATTGTGTCACCTTTCTTGATCCAAAAATATATTATAACAAAGTATAATGATATATTTAGGGATTCGAAAAAAATTTGTAAATAAACCATTCACCATCTGACTACCTATTGATCAAAAATACTCACTTAAATGTATAATAGTTTCAGGGGTTTTCAGTTACTCAAACAACCAGCACCATCCACTTTACTCTTTTAGTCATAGAGAAAAAAAAGAATATCTCTATGATATTAATATAACATTACTATTATCATTATTTTTAGTTATATATTTTTTATTTTAAGGACATCATTTAGTCTATGCGTGACGTCACTGGAAGTTTTTGTAACTAAACTTAACCACAAACACAGAATTCCCATCTGGCGACATCTAACATTTTGAGAATAAATAATTTCGACTTTACCCATAAAATTGTGTGTAATTAATTACATTTTAATTCAAAAAATTCTGTACATTTCCATCCTTCACATAAAATTGTGCATAATTTTCATTTTAAATCCATATTTATGTTCATACTTAAATTTTATGTGAAGGCTGGAAATAAGTACTTTAAAACTTAATTTCATTTTAAATAAAAAATTATGTATAAACAGATTTTAAACTCATAATGCCCTTAAACTAAAAATATCCAGTAAGTTCACGTAAACTGAAAAATTGTGCAAATTTTATATTCATACTCAAAAGTATTTTTTAGTGAATTTTTATTTAAAAAAATTCACTAATAGAGAGGTATCGATGGTGAAACTTTGCAAAAAAAATTTCAAATGAGCGCGAACTAGGACCCCTAGAACCCATATCCGGGGTCAGTTTGAATTTTTATATATATATATATATATATATATATATATATATATATATATATATATATATATATATATATATATATATATATATATATATATATATATATATATATATATATATATATATATATATATATATATATATATATATATATATATATGGTAATCCTGTGTTTAAAGTGCCTCTTTAGTAAACAGACAATTCGGGCGAAATCGGAACGTGAACTGGACGCGGGACGATGTGCACTGTTGCCAGATAAGTATAAGCAAGGGTCATTTTAAATATAGAATGCAATCAAGGGGCGAACAAATGTTTTTATAATTTTAATAAATTAAAATATGGCGTCATCTACATAAATCGATAATTGACATATTTTGCGGAAAGCAGTAGGAACACGGAAATGTAAACAGTTAATTTTCAGCAATTGTGGTCTAGGGGGAAAAACGTAATATAGAAGGAAAGCAAGGGGTGAACAAATGTTTATATAATTTTAATAAATTAAAATATGGCGTCATCTACATAAATCGATATGTGACATATTTTGCGGAAAGCAGTAGGAAAACGGAAATGTAAACAGTTAATTTTCAGCCTCAGGGGGAAAAACGTGTGCCTCTCCTCCCTTTTTTGGTACATCAGTAACATCAACAGAGGTTGTGTCATTGTGATTGAGCAAGGTAATCTGCACGTTCCGGACAGTGGGGTGAATGAATGACACTTTAGTAAAGTCAATGAAGCAATTTCCGTTGCGAATTGCCGATGATAAATACAGCTGTATATGCTAATAGCAAACGGTAACCAGTATATTATTTTGAAAAATCGCAATGTAATCGCATGGTAATGAAGCAATTTCTACCGACAACTGTCGATGATAAACAACGGAGAAAATTGCTCAAAATGAGCTTACCTTCGAAGTGTCTGTTTATATTTTAGTTTCCAACCTTAAATGAGTAAGAAAAGTCAATGAAGCAATTTCCGTTGCGAATTGCCGATGATAAATACAACTGTATATGCTAATAGCAAACGGTAACCAGTATATTATTTTGAAAAATCGGAATGTAATCGCATAGTAATGAAGCAATTTCTACCGACAACTGTCGATGATAAACATAATGGAGAAAATTGCTCAAAATGAGCTTACCTTCGAAGTGTCTGTTTATATTTTAGTTTCCAACCTTAAATGAGTAAGAAAAGTCAATGAAGCAATTTCCGTTGCGAATTGCCGATGATAAATATAACTGTATATGCTAATATCAAACGGTAACCAGTATATTATTTCGAAAAATCGCAATGTAATCGCATGGTAATGAAGCAATTTCTACCGACAAGTGTCGATGATAAACAAAACGGAGAAAATTGCTCAAAATGGGCTTACCTTCGAAGTGTCTGTTTACATTTTACTTTCTAACCTTAAATTTACTAATGGGGAGACCACGACTTTTGATTTATGAAAAAGTTTTTGCAAATAAGCGCGAACTATGGCCCCAAGAACCCATATCCGGGGTCAGTTCCCATTTTTTATATGTATGTATATACATACATATATATATATATATATATATATATATATATATATATATATATATATATATATATATATATATATATATATATATATATATATATATGTATGTATGTATGTATGTATGAATCACACCGAGAACAAAAAAATTATTGTGCCGATTTTGAAAAAGTTTGGCATGTACCATCCTTTTCTATATGGCTTCGATAAGGTCGTTAGTCAGGATAATCGGACGAGGTTTTCCAAAAGAATTGTAACTTTTCATTTGGAAAACATTTTTATGTCAAAAATTAAAAAAGCTATGACAACCAAATGTGGTAGATAGGTTTGCGATTGAAAAGGTACACTACACACCAAAATTACTGGTTACCATTTGATATTAGCATATACAGTTGTATTTATCATCGGCAATTCGCAACGAAATTGCTTCATTGACTTTACTAAAGTGTCATTCATTCACCCCACTGTCCGGGGAATTTGGGTCTTTAACGTGCCCAACATCGCATGGGCACGGGACCGACGGCTTTACGCCCCCTGGGAATGTTGGAACGTGCAGATTACCTTGCTCAATCACAATGACACAACCTCTGTTGATGTTACTGATGTAACAAAAAAGGGAGGAGAGGCACACGTTTTTCCCCTGAGGCTGAAAATTAACTGTTTACATTTCCGTTTTCCTACTGCTTTCCGCAAAATATGTCACATATCGATTTATGTAGATGACGCCATATTTTAATTTATTAAAATTATAAAAACATTTGTTCACCCCTTGCTTTCCTTCTATATTACGTTTTTCCCCCTAGACCACAATTGCTGAAAATTAACTGTTTACATTTCCGTGTTCCTACTGCTTTCCGCAAAATATGTCAATTATCGATTTATGTAGATGACGCCATATTTTAATTTATTAAAATTATAAAAACATTTGTTCGCCCCTTGATTTCCTTCTATATCACGTTTTCCCCCTAGACTACAATTGCTGAAAATTAACTGTTTACATTTCCGTTTTCCTACTGCTCTCCGCAAAATATGTCAAATATCGATCTATGTACATGACGCAATACTATCATTTATTTACATTATGAAAACATTTGTTCACCCCTTGATTGCCTTCTATATTTAAAATGACCCTTGCTTATACTTATCTGGCAACAGTGCACATCGTCCCGCGTCCAGTTCAAGTTCCGATTTAGCCCGAATTGTATGTTTACTAAAGAGGCACTTTACGCTTTAAACACAGGATTACCATATATATATATATATATATATATATATATATATATATATATATATATATATATATATTTGTGTATGTATGTATGTATCCGTCTGATAACTCAAAAAATAATTAACCGATTTTGATGAAACTCGGCAAGTGCCTGAGTTTTCTTTAAAAAAAAATGTTTTCTCCAAAAATTACAAAGCTGTTCTAATGAAATTTAACGTATATATTGCCTTAGGAGAGACCTTACTACGTACCAAAATTCAACTTTCTAAGTGTATAGAAAATTGAGTTATTCAAATTTTGAATTTTTTTTCGAAAAAAAATTTTTATCCGAAAATTACAAAGTTATTTTAATGAAATTTGGTGGATATCTTGCCTTAGGAAAGACCTTACTACACACCATATTTAAATTTTATAAGTTTATAGAAAATTGAGTTATTGAAATTTGAAGCATTTAATAAAAATTCACTACCATAACGCACTTGCTGCGTCCCGTTAGTTTTTTTTAATTTAGACTATAAACTCCTATTGGGCATGATTCTGATTTAAACTTAAAAGTAATACATTGCATTGTCCTTAAACGCAAAATTTTAAGCAATTTGTCTGTAAATAAAGAATTCAATATGCGGTTTTTCTCTGAACACAAAATTATTTAAAATGTTGGGTTTAAACTGAAAATTGTACTGTGTCTGAATTGAAACTCAAAGTAATCATAACATTAATTTGCCCTTATACTCAAAATTATGTATAATTTTGAGTTTAAACTCAAAACCATGCCTAATTATAAGTTTGTGCTCAGAAGCAGCGTAATTATCTTGCTCTAAAACTCAAAATGAGTTATAATTAATTATGAATTTGTGTGCAAAGCAAAGTATCATTTTGCTCTAAAGCTAACTCAAAATTATATATGTTGAGTTCAAACACAAAAGTATGTATAATTATGAATTTGTGCTCAAAAGCAACATATCTTGCACTAAAACTCAAAACTATGTATAATTTTGAGTTTAAACTTAAACCTATGTATAATTTTAAGCTTCAACTTAAAAATATGTATAATTATGAATTTTTGCTCAAAAGCAACATATAGCTCACAAAACACTTCTACACAATCCCAGTCAAGAAAACCGTTAAGCATTTAACGACGCAAGAAACCGCTATGTCCGCATTCTTTCTGAGGCAAAAAACTCGTTTAATAACCACATCAAAAACAAAGTCCTCTCAAGCTCCAAAGGCAGCAAACCCTTCTGGACTCTTGCTAATTCTATTGGGAATAATTTCTGCAAGAGAACGTTCTCACCTCTTGTTTCAGGGGATGAAATTGTTTCTACCGCCCTGGGCAAGGCTGAACTTTTTGCCTCGTTCGCCGGCAATTCCACTCTCAACCCACCTCCAAATGTTCAACCATCAACAGTCCCCAATGTCCACATAAAATGACGGATATCATTTTCAAAACTAAAAAGTTACGAAAAATGCTCTCTTCTCTTAATACCAGGAAAGCCTCTGGCCTTGACGAGATCCCAGCAATCTTGAAGTGGCAATAGCCTGTTAAGCGTTCTCAAAAAATGTGCACCAGAACTAGCTCCTGTCCTGGCTCGTCTGTTTCAGACATCTTACAATAGAGGCATATTCCCTAGTAACTAGAAACTGCTCGAGTACAACCCGTCCCCAAGAAAGGATCCAAAGCGCTTCCTAGCAACTAACTGCCTATTTGTCTCCTTTCAGTCGTCTCTAAAGTGATGGAAAAGTATATAAACACCGAATTACTAAAATTTCTTGAAAAACACAGTCTAATCCACGACAGGCAGTATGGATTCCATCAGCGCAGATCAACTGCCGACCTCCTTTCCTTTGTCACCCATTCTTGGAACAAGTCTATGGAACTACACGGTGAATCCCAGATTGTTGCTCTAGACATATCCAAAGCATTCGAGCAGGTCTGGCACACAGCGCTGCTTAATAAACTTCCGGCCTATGGCCTACCACCAAAACTCTGTACGAGGACCGCAAATTTCATCTCCAACCGGAGAATTTCTGTTGTCGTGGATGGCCATTCCTCTAAACTGTATCCAATTAATGCAGGAGTCCCTCAAGGTTCATCTTTAGCCCCTACTTTGTTTCTTCTCCACGTCAATGACCTCTTCTCTAGCAAATCCAACCCAGTTCACAGTTACGCGGACGACAGCATCCTCCACTCAAATATACAATATTGTAAGCCTGTCTCTTTAGCCCAATTAAATGAGAATCGCAGACTCATGGAGGGTTCTGTCTCTGTGGATCTCCAAAAAATATTAGACTGGGGAAGTAGAAATCTTGTACAATTCAACCCCAGCAAATATCAGTCTTGCTTTCTTTCTGATAAGAGATACACCAGCCCTAGACCCATCACTGTGAACAACCAAGTTATTCAAAGTAATGAGTCCTTTTCACTTGTTGGCATTTCTGTGGATCAAAATCTCAATTGGCACCAACGTGTCACATCAATTGCAGAAACGGCTGCTAAGAAATTAGGTTTCCTCTTTCGGGCTCGCAAATACTTTTCACCAGCTAATCTCTATACCTTATATACTTCGCAAATAAGGCCAAACCCCGAATACTGCTCCCACATTTGGGGTGCCGATGCCGCTTCTATACTCGCTATCCTGGACTCCATTCAGAAGAGAGATATACGTCTCATCGGTGACCGTACTCTCACCCAAAGGCTGCCATCCCTTGCCCACCGACGTGCCGTTGGTGACCTCTCTCTCTCTTTTATAGATATCTGCACGGGCACTGCTTAGAGGAGCTTTCTTCCATAGTTCCTCCACCTGCTGCCCCCAACAGATCTACCAGGGGAACAGAGCGAATGCACCCTTTTACTGTCCAGGTCACCAGACATAGAACATCTTGTTATGCCCGCTCTTTTGTCCCGAGGACTTCCAAGTTGTGGAATTCCTTGCCGGCACATGTTGTTCCTTCTCCTCCGAACCTCCAAAGCTTCAAGTCCAGAATTAACAAGTTGCCTCTTTCCTCCTTGTCGACAGGCACGGTACGATAGTATTTAGGCTGTAAGCCCTCGTGGTGTGTTGTTGAAATATAAAAAATATTACTCTAAAACTCAAATTTTTTTTAAAGTTTGAGTTTAAACTTAAAACTATGCGTAATTATAAATTTGTGCTCAACACAACATATCATTTTACTCTGAATTGTTTTTAAACTTAAAATTATGTATAAACTCAAAACTATGTATAATTATAAATTTATACTTAAAAGCAACCTATAATCTCGCTCTAAAACCTAAAATTATATATAATTCTGAGTTTTATCTCAAAACTATGCATATTTATAAATTTATTGTCAAAAATAACATATCACCTTGCTCGTAAATTGAGTTTAAACTTAAAACTATGTATATATAGTTTTGAGTTCAAACTCAGAACTATGTATAATTATGAATTTGTGCTCAAAAGCAAAGAACTAGGAAATAGGATTGTTTGTCTTGGAGATAGTGATGAACAGCATTCAAATTAGCGTCCAATACTCAATTGTCATTTCAGCCCATTTGTTTCATGGCTAGATAGAGTTCATTTAGTCTTCCTCCATACTAGGAGTTTTAAATTATTTACTTCACAATCGCTCGAGGCACTGCTTGTAAATAACTTATTATTCTTTCAGGTACATGAAAATCTATGGTTTGAAATTCTCAAAAGAAGACCACATTGCCTTGATAAAATTGTATTATGAACTATTGACAATACCAAGCTTAGAACCAGTTAGGATAAATAGTTTTGCCAATACACTTTCACATTTGCTCAAGTAAGTACTAAAATACTGTATGTTGATGTTAAAATTCTGCAATTTAAATTTATTATAATTTTACATGAATTCTTAGCAAACAAACAATTTGGTGTTTAATATTCCTCCAGGTAATTAGGTTATGGTAAATAAGGTTAATTAAACTATTAGTGAATTATGAGTCATCCAAAAAGTTCTCTGTTCTTCCCTTCTCTCCTTTTCTTACAAAAGGGTTCGAGAAAATATTCAAAAAGAATCACTTAAGAGTTGTTTATAAAGTTGATAATTTGAAGAACCTTTTGGGTGGGCTAAAGGATACTATTGACTTCTGACAAAAATCGGGCATTTATCAAATATAATCATAATGTCTTTATTTAGAAACAAATGTAACTACATTTGCACCAAGAAGGCGAAGATTAGCTATTAAGCTACTCTCTAACTTTTAACCTTCAAGGTTAAAAAAAAATACAAAAGAAAACATATAATATCCTAAAATTATAAACTAAATCAACAATAAACTAAGTGTACATTACCTATCCTGCAATAAAAAGCAAACAACAATCAAACAACACAACCACCCACAAAGAATCAGTGGTGGGAAACAAGAAACTATTGACTGGCCAATAGATGATTCCTACAAATACGTTTAAAAGTACCCAAAGAGAAATCCCATTCAAAATCGCGATAGGAGTTGCATAATACTACCACATTATATGTGAAACATCTCCTGAACATGGCCGAACAATGCTGCGGCATGGTGAGAGTATTATGCCGAATTCCACGGTCATGGATATCACTTCTAAACCAATTTTTTTGCTCAAATATGGTGGATTAGCATTTTTTTAGCACACGAAAGAAGAACACCATAAAATTTTATCTAAACCAGTTCTCAACCCGGATGAGCCCTGAGGGAAAAAAGTCCTCAACTTTCAGCCATTGGAGTTGTGAAAAATAAGAGGAAATATGATCATACTTCCTCAAATTGTAAACCAATTTACAACAACTATTATAAATCCGTTGCAGCTGATACGAGAAACAAAATATCTTGTAATAATTGCGAGAAAATCTATATTGAGCATCACGGAGATTAATAACAGGATTCAAAGAGCACATAGTTCATTTCAGATTCAATAGAGCAGAAAAATCCAGCGTTGCCCAACATATGATTGACTCGAGACATAAGGTGTGCGATAGTAATCTTATTGAAAGTAACCATGGATTATCGCAAGTTAGATCCTTTGGAAAGTTTAGAAATCCGCAAAGTGAATCCACAAAATTTGATGAACTCAGACATGGGCCTGGTCAATTCAGCACTATTTGAAATATCACGAAATAATCCATGGTTGCTTTCAACATGGACACAACCGGTTAAGCGTATCCACTAGTGTTGGACGATATATCGATCACAGTGATTTTATACCGGTGAGCGGAAAATCACTGGAGCTACCGGTGATCGAAGTTTAACTAATGCAGTGAGTAGCGATTGTGGACTAGTGAAAAACACCATAAAATTTTATTTAAACCAGTCCTCAACTTTCAGCCATTGGAGTCGTGAAAAATAAGAGGAAATATGATCATTCTTCCTCAAATTGTAAACTAATATACAACTATTATAAATCCATTGCAGCTGATTACCAGAAACAAAATATCTTGTAATAATTGCGAGAAAATCTATATTGAGCAAACACGGAGATCAATAACAAGAGAGCTACCGGTGATCGAAGTTTAACTAATGCAGTGAGTAGCGATTGTGGACTAGTGAAGCAATCACTGGCAACCGCGCAACCGGCAACATAATAATAAATATCAGTATTAGATCTGATACAGCGCTTGGAAATAAATATCAAATGTTAGCGTTCACCGGTTTGGCGTGTTGGCGATATACTGGCTCACAGTGCTCACTGCTCAGCCCAAGATTATTTTAAAAATTATTTGTTCGTTCATGCTGGATGCAGTATCGCCGAAGCGGTATGCCCGTGCCGTGTCATTTCTATTCATACTTAGTTTAGTTTTAGTTTCATCTTTCATCTCAGCGTATATCGCGGTGTTGTGCAAAACATGTCTAAAAAACAACCAGTGAAATTTGGAATCATTTTACACCCATTGACGGGGACAATTGATATGCAACATGCAGTATATGCAAGAAAAAATTTTCATACAAAACAACGAACGCAAATTTAAAAAAGTTCGGGATTCAGCAAGTGCGTTATGGTAGTGAATTTTCTAAAAAATGTTTTTAATAGCAAATATGTGTGTTTTTTATCAGAAAGCAGGCATCAAATTTCATTACCATTATAACATATATAGTAAAAACAATGTGCCATGTTTCATCAAAATAACTTTATTGTTTGAAAACGCACAAAAATTTCCGAAAGTAAACTTAAAGTGTAACCGAAAAAATCCGTTTCTTGGTCAACCTTATAGGTTAATAGCAAATTGAGCTTTTCAAATATGGAGCATTTAATCAAAATTCGCTACCATAACGCACTTGCTGCGTCCAGAATTTCTTTACTTACAAACATGCATTATATTTCGATGGAAAATGCAAAAACATAAGGCGTTTTCGACTAAAAAAATTATTTGTATCACCAACGACTTATGGGCCACCCTGTGATTGTAGAAATATTTTTTAAGATGTAGCTCAATACACCCTATAATTAATGTATACATTTTTTTTTTCATATCTTGTAGAATAACGGATATATTGAGCTTTATTGATTTTTTACGAAAATTCGACAAAAGTTATATACCATTAAACGATAAACTCTATAGCTAAGACTACTGCCAAGCATCAGAGAAGGGGTCTATTTGAAATAAATTTTCTGGAAACATTTTAGTAAAATGAAGGACAATGACGGTTGAAACTCAGACTTCAGGGTTTGTAAAACATTATTCTTGAGACATTTTCTTTCCATAGCCCGTATTAGTTTCAAGTTCTTTGCCTAAATGTTGCGAATTTTGACGTCTTAAATTGTCACATTGACGTTTTGAGGAAAACCCCAATTTATTTTTCTTTAAATGCTCATAACTTTTTTGTCTTTTGACCTACAGAGCTAAATTTGGTAGGTAATTTACCTATAGCGATATAAAACGATGTACCAAATTTGGTTGCCCTTACTTTGTTATTTCCGGAGATATGAATTTTTTTCTAAAGAAAACACAAAATTTTCTGGGAAAACCTCGGCCGATTTTCCTGGCTAATGAACTTATCCAAGCTACCTACAAAAGGAAGGTATTCACCAAATTTTGTCAAAATCGGCCTATTATTTTTTGAGTTATCGGTGTGATATATATATATATATATATATATATATATATATATATATATATATATATATATATATATATATATATATATATAAACATATAAAAATCGAAACTGACCCCAGATATGTGTTCTAGGGGGCCTAATTAGCGCTCATTTGAAGAAATTTTTTCAAAATTCAAAAGTCGGGATATTCTCATTGGTGAAAATTCACTAAAAAACATATAATCTCAAATCACCCCACGGTCTCTATGACAACATTACAAGTTCGCAAAAAAATGATAATGCAGGTAGGGACACAAATGATTTTCCAAATTTTGCATATTAAAATCTAGTTGTTTTTTATTTTTATTCTTTTATGACAAATTAATCTACGCTAATTAATCTACAACAAATTATTTATTACCAATAGGCCTTATAGTTAATTATACAGAATAGTGAGACAAAACATTTAACGCATTGATATCCTATAATTACTGCACAAAAATACCAGAAACACCACTAGTGAAACCAGTCATAACTGCTTTCAGTTATTTCCACGCTTTCTAAAATCTCAATCACTGCGGTGACTCAAATCACTGCTAAAAATCACAGTGATTTATAAATCACTCACCGGTTTACCGGTTACTCGAAAATCGCTGTATTTCCCAACACTAGTATCCACTGACACAACATTAGTCCTTGAATTACATCACCTGGTGTTACATCATCTGGTGTTGCATCATTTGGTACTGAGGCATCAGATATTCCATCATTCTGTATTTTGTAATGCGGTATTGCAGCATCCTTGTGCTTGCATCATCGGTATTACATCATTTTTTGTCTATAGTTCAGGTATATAAATAGGATAATTTTGCCTATACAGTTAGTTTAGCGAGAGCTACTGATGAAGACAACTTCGTCGTCGAAATACGTATCTAGCACATTACTCTCTTATTATTTTTGTGGGAACGCAGAAAAATCTAGAGTTGCCCAACATATGATTGATTCAAGACATAAGATATGCGATAGTAATCTTATTGAAAGTAACCATGTTAGCATGCAAGTTAGATCCTTTGGAAAGTTTAGAAATCGGCAAAATTTGATGAACTCAGACATGGGCCTAGTCAATTCAGCACTTTTTGAAATAGCACGCAATAATCCATGGTTGTTTTCAACATCGACACAACCAGTTGGGCGTATCCAGTGACATAACAGTAGTCACTCGGTGTTACATCATCCAGTGTTGCATCATCTGGTACTGAGGCATCCGAGGTTGCATCATCCGAGATTTCATCATTCGGTGTTGCGTCATCCGGTATTCCGTCATCGTCCGGTATTTCATCATCGGTATTACATCATTTTTTGTGTATAGTTTAGGTACATAAATAGGATAATTTTTCCTATACAGCTACTGATGAAGACAACTTCGTTGTCAAAATACGTATCTAGTGCATAACTCTGTTATTATTTTTGTGGTTTTTGTGGTGATTCTGCTTTTTGTTTCACTTAATATAATGGCAATTGTATAATGTAACAACACTTTTATTGTGTAAGCCATAACACATTTTACTATAAAATTTGCTTTAATTTGCATATTACTGTAAACTTATCAAATTATAATTATGGAATAAGCAGGCCCTATTTTGATAATATGATTTATATGGTTTTCATAATTGTCTCTTGTGTTCCCAAAGATGTGCTAGTACATCCCATATTTTTTGAGTTATAACATGCCATAGTTAAATTTACTGAACATAACCAAAACAAAGATCGTAATTTTTAGGAAAGGTCCTGCTGTTGCTAGACAAATTTTACTATGATAGGCAAATCCTGGACATTGTGAACGAGTATACCTATCTGGGAATTCCTTTCAAATTTAACGGTATATACCACGAAGCATGTAAAGGGAGAGTCAGTGAGGCAAACATCATTCTGGGAGCTGTTAGGCACGCGCTTACAGGGGTATGTAATGTCGGATGGACGACAAGTCTTAAGTTGTTCACCTCAGTTGTGGTGCTGGCCTTGAGTTATGCAGCTGGTATTTGGGGGCTCAGATACACTGAGAACGTGGAGGTTATACAGAGCAGATTCTTAAAAGGTCAAAATTTTCTCCCCAAGAACACGCCCGGTTACATACTGCGTCATGAATTTAACATACCCAGGCTGGGATATTATGTGCTGAGAGCGGCGCTACATATACTCTTAAAGCTGAATAGCATGCAGAGGGACAGGTACCCTGCGGTTGCTTTGGAACAGCTGAAATATTTGGATTCCTCAGCCACAAATATAATTGATCTTAATTGGTTTAGTCAGCTAAAGGGCATACTAGCGGGGATCGGAGTCGAGGGCATGGATATCTTAGCCAATTTGCGCCAGAATGACATAATAACTGTACTTGGCATTTACACAAATCATAGCCGAACATTGGATGAGAACTACTCCTTGCTTTCTGTTAACTACCCCCAGTACAAATTACTGTTGGGAGACAGCACTGGATTGGTATTACTCCCTTTGTATTTACAAAGGTTTATGCTCCAACTGCGTACAGCGGGAAGCAGGGAGGTGGTTCTGATTTTCGGGACTATCAAATACCGATTAAACAACCTAGAAGAAAAATGCACTATTTATAACTTAAATGAAAATGAAGATCTAAAACATATAATTTTTGAATGCCCCATGTACCGGCCAATTAGAAAAGACCTTGAGAGTCTCCACCTGGATAGAGACATACACTTGGTATTAAGGGAGTTGGACGGGAAGCACGTTAAAGTTTTGTATAACTTTTTAAAGAATGCAATGTTAATAAGATCGTTTATATTGAATGAGTAAAACCCCTACTGTTTTTGTTTTGTTTCTGATAGCCATTGAGTTTTGAAGGACATCTCTATATTCGTAATCATGTTAATATCTAGTTTTATTAGACTTACCCATATGTGACTGTGTTGATATTTAGTTTAGTTATTATTTTGATTTTATATTTAACTTTAAATTATTGTTGGAAAACACCACACCTTTATTCATTTTTTCTGTATCAATTGAACAATAAATTTATTATTATTATAGTTAAATTTACTATATATTTTACTTTAAGTCCTCCAAGTGTCCTGTTGCATTGTCTGAACACCACTGTGATTTGTTCATAAAATATATGTTAATTATAACTTATTTGTTGCAGGAAAAAATATCTAATTAGTCGAGATGAGTTACAGTTGGAGTGGCGCCCGTTGTATGAACTTTGCGTGCGTGTTATGGAAAAAAGCAAAACTGATATTGGCATGTATAGGTTTTTGTCAACGTTAGATTCTACAATTTTTAATCTCATTAGAAACTCAAGAATGTAATAAACCATTTTTTACATTTGTGCAATTTAATAATGTATATTTTTTATAGATATTTTCCAGCATCTGTCACACAAGAAATATTGGATGAATTCAGGCCTAAACTTTGTCCCTTTGATAATACTGATGTTTCCAATGCTATTCAGTATCTAGAGATATTTTTACCACTGCATATGAAACCCGAAGAAGCCACAATAAGCTACAAATTATGGTTTGACGAACTGATGACGTTTTGGGATGTTTGTAATAATTCCAATGCATTTGAAAATGTAAGAATAAATATATAATTATAACAGTACACAAAATAAAAAAATTCGGGAGGCAGCAAGTGCGTTATAGTAGTGGACTTTCCTAAAAATTGTACACTATTATTATATGGCATATTACTAAAGTTAATACTTTAAACTTACAAAGACCTTGAAGATCGATTTTAGAGGTCCTAGTACGTGCACATTTATGCACAATAAGCCAAAGTGCTATCTGGGCGGCAAATCTCTCTATTATCAAAAATCTTGTGTTCTAATTAGAGGTGTGCGAACCCATGTTTTCTTCAAACCGAACTATAAACGAACCCAAGCAAATATGTTGCTTTGAACTTCGAACTTCTGAGATAGTATGTCTAATGTTCACAGTCGAACTTCGAACTACACAAAAATTTAAAATCGAACATCGAACTAATCAACAGTTTCAATAATCACATACAATTTCCTTAAAGCTAAAAGTTAGGTACATTGTAGCATACAATATTTGGTACGTAAAACAAAGGGAAAGGTTTGACAAGATTTGTAGGTTGATTGGGTGATAATGCCCTTCAGAGCTGATATTGGTTGTGAAGATGAATCAACATTGAATCAAAAATACAAATAGGCATATTGAAAACTTTTTTAGATTTCAACATCTATGTATAACTAAGCTCAATTATAAACATTTTGTTGTTGCTTGGTATTAGCTAGGCAGTTTTAGATTAACAGATTGAGGGGGTTAAAAGTGAGGATAATCGGCACATAAATAATAATAATAATAATAATAATATTTATCTCTGGCAAAAATTACACAGCCTTGTCAAACAAACACCAAATATAAGATTATAGAACTAAAATTGTGAAATAAACATCAAAAACAAACAAAAATACAAAAGACAAAAGAAACAAATTTACACATATAAAAAAAAATGGCATCTTATGTTGTCTCTAGTGGCTCTACTCTATCCACTCAATGTCCATATTGAGGTATTCACTTAAAGAATAAAATGCATACTTCATAAGAGTGTTTTTCACATTTCTCCTAAATTCTCGCTTATGTTTTGATCTTATATTCTGGGGGATTTTATTGAAGAACTTGACACCCCAGCAATTCACCCCGGTTTCAGCTCTTTTTATTCTATGATAAGGAATGGATATGTTCTGTCTGCCTCGGGTACCATATTCGTGGTAATCACCGTTTTGGTTGTAGTCCTCTTGATGTTGGTAAGTATATAAGACACTTTCCAAAATATATGCTGAAAAGATGGTAAGTATGCTTGTCTTCGTGAATAAGGTTCTACAACTTGTACGGCTGTCTACAGAACAGATTATTCTTACTGCAGCTTTCTGTTGCAGAAATATTTCAGACACTCCAGGGCTACTCCCCCATATTAGGATACCATAGGTAGCCCTACTTTGGAAACATGCATGATAAGCTGTCAACACTGTCTGGTAATTACTGATGTTCATCAGACGCCTCAACAGATACAGACACGACGCCAATGTGCCCTGGAGCTTTTCAATGTGCATTGACCAGCGAAAATCTGATTGTATATATACACCAAGAAATTTCACAGATTGTTTTTGTCTTGGTTGCGTTTGGTGGGAGCTGATATTCAAGACTTTTGTTTTGTTTACATTGAGTTTCAGTTTATTATTTCTAAACCATTCTCCTGCTTCCGACATTGTGATATTTCTTCTCTCATTAAGTTCAGCTTCATTTCTGCCAATGTTTACAAATGAGGTATCGTCTGCATAGAGAGAAACTGCATCAGACGAAACGTGATCTGGAAGATCATTTGTGTATATAATGAATAGGAGAGGCCCTAGCAGCGAACCCTGAGGTATACCGCATGTTTGTGTCTGCCAACTCGAGTACTGTCCATTTAGCTTCACTCTTTGGTATCAGTTGGTAAGGTATGACTTAAAGAGCCTCAGTGGCAAACCCCTAATGCCATAGTGTTCCAATTTGGTTAGTAATATCTCATGTGATACTGTGTCAAATGCCTTATGTAAATCACAATATATGCATTGTGCCATATTGCCAGAGTCCAGCGCCTCACTTAATTTATTTGTTGTGTTTACCAGCGCAGTGACTGTTGATTTACCTCTTCGAAAGCCATGAAGCTCCTCACTGAGAAAACCTTTTGCTTCTAAATATTCTTCAAGCTGTTGCTTTATTACGTACTCAAATATTTTTGAAAGTGCTGGCGAAATGGAAATAGGTCTAAAGCTATCCAAAGAGGCAACATTGCCACCCTTATATGCCATACTTACGTCTGCTTTCTTAAGTTCCTCTGGAAACAGGCCAGCCTGCAAACATTCATTTACTAAAGCTGTTATTGGATCTAGTATGCTGTAAATAACTGTTTTTAAAAATTTTACATTTATTCCATAACAGTCTGGCGTTATTTTGGCTTTCAAGGCACATACCACTCTCCAAACCTCCAGCGACGTCACCTCCCGCAGATAAAATGAATTCATGGTATTAATAACTTTGGTCTTAATATATGTTCGTGGTACTATATTATTTCCGTTTATTTGTTGAAAAATATTTTTACTTATATTAGCAAAATAACTATTACATGCTTCTGGTGTTAATGAAGGTAACAACTAACCACTTAAAGTGTCTCCTTATTGTGAATATTAAACTGTTTTGGCTTGTTGTGAAACAAAGTATGTTTAATTTAGTGCTTCTGGAAGACAATCTGCAATTGGCTTCATAAATTCTGAAAATTTACTTTACCGATCAGTTTCGAACGCTGCCGTTATGTTTTAACTGAAAAGGGCATTGGGGTGCTAGGTTATGTATAAAAAAAATTATGTGATTGTTAAATGGCTCTGTTATGTCTCAGTGTCCCACAAACTGTCAAAAATATGCATGAGTGAAACATCCTGAAATTACGCTATCGACTCAATGGGACCGATACCGGGTTTAAAGCACCGCTACTGGGTTAACAGGGCTGGTACAGAGTTACAAATCGCTACCTTTGTCAGCATAGAATGCCTGTAAAGTTCAATTTCGAAGTGTTTTTGAGCAACAAACTTCGAATTATTTTGGAGAATTGCGTATTTCGAACTTCTAACTACCTAACATCGCCTAAGGCGAACAATTTTTTTAACCGAATGTTCGGTTTGAGTTCGGGTTCGGTTCGGAATTTCGAAGCTTCGCACATCTCTAGTCCTACCTGCTTTTGAGAAAAATGCCCAAAACTTAATTTTCTATGAAGCTAAAAAATTAAATTTTGCTACATCTATAGATAATGTTAGTCTCTTTAAAAGAAACTTGTATTACAAATTTCATTAAAGTTACAAAAGATTTCCAGAAGGAATTTTTCCTTATTAATCACCAGAATTATTTTGTTTTAGTCAACGTAATAAAACCGGTTTTTTCAATATCAGCAATAACATTTCTACTGAAAATTTTAATTTGAGACTCAAAGGAAACAAAGTTATTCAGGCGTTTTAAACAAAAATGAGATCTTGTTAAAAACGTATGACATCTGGGCACTATTGTTTCCCCAAATGTCAAAATGGAACAAAAAAAAAACCATACATTCATCAAGCTGGAATCGATCACACAACCTTCTGCGTAGATGACAAGCACGCTACCACTGAGCTTTCTAAGGATACGTTATATAACGTTTTGCTTACATTATACTTGACACCGGCTTCATGCCCGGGATATTATATTGAAAGTATACGTAACAATTAATTACAGAATTAATAAAATTTCCATTGAAACACATTCAGTGACTGTTTCGGTCTTATATGACGTCTTATGTTGAAGTTTAAAGATAAAAGAAACTATATTAGAATCATTTTTATAGAGACTTCACTTGATTTTGTTTACATTGCTACTATATTATGGTACACTTTCAGTCTAAAACCACAAGGTAATATATCTATGCTGTGCTGAAACTGTATTTGGGGCCGTTCATCAAGCTACAAATATTGTTTAATTTAAAAATAGATTGAATCCCCCGGTTAAATAACAATCAGTTGGCAAATTTTTAATTTCATGTCTGTCATTTGCCATATTTGTGGCTGAGATATCAGGATTGTTGGTTCATGTAGTATGTTTGACTTTAACCACTAATACCAAATTACTTAACATTCCCAACATAGGTTTATATACACCAGTTCTAGCCACATCTAAAGGCTCATTCCAGTTACTCTGATACTTGTAAAAATATGCTCTCCTTACAGAAAGGCAGGGGTTCAGCAAAATTTCCAGGAAAGTGAGGTGAAACTGCTACCTGGCGTCGGTGATTGGCGCGAAAATAGACTTGAAGTAAAAAAAAAGTAGTGCCTGAACAAGTGTATTGTGGTCTAGACAAAGATCCCTCACAACAATTCCTTTGTGCTTACTGTTATCACCTTGATGAACAAAGCCCACTTGGATGTCTTCTTCTGTGAGCTGAATGTTGATGATTTTGAAGGGATATTTCAAGTTCTCCACATGGTGTTAATTTTTTTCGATATGCAGTTTTAGCAATGATAATAGGTGTTTGCTGGGTGGGTAATAGTTCATATAGTCTGTCTCAGTGACTCTCTAATGGCTGCACAATTATCAAGTAGAATTGTTTTTCTTTTAATTGGCAACGTTGGATCACTTTTGTTTTCAGTAAATGTGTTTCAGGTAATAGTGACCTTATGATTTTTATATTTCTTTCCTTTGTCTATTATGATGCTGGCATCTTCTTTATCAGTCTGTAATACCTACAAAAACAGGCATCAAGTATTATATACAAAATGGATAATGGGAGCATATGAAAATCAAGAAGGGAAATTACAACAAAAAAAAAGGAGTGCCACAAGGATCTGTACCAGGGCCGCTACTATATATAATTTACATAAATGATTTTCCAATCTTTATAAAAGTATGCAGATGATAAAATACTAATATCCAGGAAAACAATATAGAAAATCTCCAGTCAGACATTTGCAATTATGCATGATTATTTCTATTCAAACAACTTGAGTCTTCATTTCTAAGAGGGTCGCTTCTCTGATAAATATTTCTGATTATTATTTTTAATATTAATGTTAGCAGCATCCCGAACGGCTTGGACGTTTTTCTAGAGAAAGCTAGCCTGTTACGTTTAAGAGAACAATTATTTTTAACGACCCTTAATAGAGATCTATGTTAATTGTGTGGAATGATATGGTAGAGCATTAGTATTTGATTTAAGTGACCCTTAAGTCACCCACTTATTTAATTATATGATTTGAAAAACAAATGGGGGGGTTTCACAACTTAATGTTAATAAGTTAAGTTTTCATGGAAGCTTTTACGGCTCTGATATCTATACTTATATTCTATACAGATCTCTATAAGCCTCGATCCAGCTCCCGTTAAGGTCCTTTTAAACATTATATGTCATAAAAACAAACTCACCTGGAAGAGTAAAAATAATCCCAAATGTATAAACTAAGTCAACCCTATACATGATTAAAACACTCAGTATCACAGTAAACTACCCCATGTACTTCTACGGAAAAACCCTTGTTTAAACAGACTTCTCTAAAACTTCTACAGTCCTTTTCAGCTCCCTATCCTCGGACACTAATTCTCTTGCGAAACGATCCACTCAAAATTCTAATTACTCCAAAACTATTCAAACCCTAATTATACCATACCGACGACCCGTTGTTATCTTGTTTGTGCCGCAAGGCACTTTCTTGCCTGGAGGCCACACAGCCACTAGCTCTATTCCCTGTCACCGTCCACCGCGAAAACTCTTCCTCCTCCTGTCTTGTTTATTAAAACTTCCAATCCAATTAAAATCTGAAATCTATGTGTAACAGATAATTTATCACGCCCCAACACATGACTATATCCTTGATTTTTAGCGTAAGCGAATTGTAGCACTTATGGCTATCGCTTTTGCTGAATCTCCTCATTTGCTAGGCCAACTAGAATGATCTTCTCAGTCGCCATTCTTTCAGTAGGAGTTGACCGAAAACCCCTCAGTTGCCAGTTTCAAAGTTGAATAAACTGCTCGCTCAACAGGAAGGTGTTCTCTGCCTATCTATGGTTTTTTAGCTCGTCCAACAGATATTAGGCTCATATAACAGTCTGGTGTCGCCCACTGCAAGAATTCCACTTAATAAAGCAGTTTTGGATTTCAGGCGACTTTGTATCAATTCACACTAAAATAATTCTGTTAATAACATTAAATTTACTGACTGGCAACTTTATTGCAAATTTTATAGGCCTTAAAGTAATATGACATGATTAAATTATTTCACAATATTCATAATTATATTTGTCTTTAGCGATGGCTAAATTGATCATATAAAAATAATCCCACTGTCGTGCATAAAATGACAGATACCATTTTCAAAACTAAAAAGGGATGAAAGATGCTCTCTTCTCTAATACCAGGAAAGCCTCTGGCCTTGACGAGATCCCAGCCATTGTTCTCAAAAAATGCGCACCAGAACTTGTTCCTGTCCTGACTCGTCTGTTTCAGACATCTTACAATAGAGGCATATTCCCTAGTAACTGGAAAACTGCTCGAGTACAACCCGTCCCCAAGAAAGGATCCAAAGCTCTTCCTAGCAACTACAGGCCTATTTCTCTCCTTTCAGCTGTCTCTAAAGTGATGGAAAAGTATATAAACACCGAATTACTAAAATTTCTTAAAAACACAGTCTAATCCATGACAGGCAGTATGGATTCCGTCAGCGCAGATCAACTGCCGACCTCCTTTCCTTTGTCACCCATTCTTGGAACAAGTCTATGGAACTACACGGTGAATCCCAGATTGTCGTTCTGGACATATCCAAAGCATTCGACCAGGTCTGGCACGCAGCGCTGCTTAATAAACTTCCGGCCTATGGCCTACCACCAAAACTCTGTACCTGGGCAATAAATTTCCTCTCAAACCGGAGCATTTCTGTTGTCGTGGATGGCCATTCCTCTAAACTGTATCCAAATAATGCAGGATTCCTCAAGGTTCAGCTTTAGCCCCTACTTTGTTTCTTCTCCACATCAATGACCTCCACTTTAGCGCATCCAACCGAGTTCACAGTTACGCGGACGACAGCATCCTCCACTCAAATATACAATATTCTAAGCCTGTCTTTTTAGCCCAATTAGATGAGGATCACAGACTCATGGAGGGTTCTGTCTCTGTGGATGTCCAAAAAATATTAGACTGGGGAAGTAGAAATCTTGTACAATTTAACTCCACTAAATCTGAGTCTTGCTTTCTATCTCATAAGAGATACACCAGCCCTAGACACATCACAATGAACAACCAAGTTATTCAAAGTAATGAGTCCTTTTCACTTGTTGGCATTTCTGTCGATCGAAATCTCAATTGGCACCAACATGTCACATCAATTGCAGAAGCGGCTGCTAAGAAATAAGGTTTCCTCTTCCAGGCTCGCAAATACTTTTCACCAGCTAATCTCTATACCTTATATACTTCACAAATAAGGCCAAACCTCGAATACTGCTCCCACATCTGGGGTGCCGCTGCAGGTGCTACACTCGCTATCCTAGACTCCATTCGGAAGAGAGCTATACGTCTCATCGGTAACCCTACCCTCACCCAAAGGCTGCCATCCCTTGCCCACCGACGTGCCGTTGGTGACCTGTCTCTCTTTTATAGATATCTGCACGGGCACTGCTCTGAGGAGCTTTCTTCCATAGTTCCTCCACCTGCTGCCCCCAACATATCTACCAGGGGAACATCCTTTTCACTTGTTGGCATCTCTGTGGATCGAAATCTCAATTGGCACCAACATGTCACATCAATTGCAGAAGCGGCTGCTAAGAAATTAGGTTTCCTCTTCCGGGCTCGCAAATACTATTTACCAGCTAATCTCTATACTTTATATACTTCACAAATAAGACCAAACCTCGAATACTGCTCCCACATCTGGGGTACTGCTGCCGCTTCTACACTCGCTATCCTGGACTCCATTCAGAAGAGAGCTATATGTCTCATCGGTGACCCTACCCTCACCCAAAGGCTGCCATCCCTTGCCCACCGACGTGCCCTCTCTCTCTCTTTTATAGATATCTGCACGGGCACTGCTCAGAGGAGCTTTCTTCCATAGTTCCTCCACCTGCTGCCCCCAACAGATCTACAAGGGGAACAGAGCGAATGCACCCTTTTACTGTCCAGGTCACCAGAAATAGAACATCTTGTTATGCCCGCTCTCCGATAAAAAAAATATCAAATATACTATTTTAATTATTACTTGGTGGCAGCTAGAAGTACCGGCTGCCCCATAATTATAACCCCCATTGGAACCTAATGATTTACTCCTCCAGATGTGCTAATAAGATAACAAGATTAATTAAATAGAGGACAATTACCTAAAATACAAATACCTAAGCAAGTACCTTGCTTACACATCTTCAAAAGAGCAATCTTTTATATTTTACAAACTCAGATGTCAAACTCAAAATTTGTGTTGATGTCGACAGTACTTTGGGCATTTCAGACTTGTGTAAATTTTTGGGGTTACATCTGGATGCACACATTACTAATCTAGTACAATATACAACAAAATATTGCTTTGCCTTAACAACTAGTATATCACTGTATTTTTTTTATTTAAAATTAAATTAAAAGTACTTTTAGAATATGGCTTGGCTAATGGCTCGTCTAGCAAATTGTACAATGGGATATATAGACTGGGAGCCTTACATACCAATAATGTTTGTACGTTTTCTCCGTGTGTTGCCACTGCCTGTAGCTTTTAAACAAAAACATTCTGGAAAGAAATTTAAGATAGAACTACATCCCATAGCTATTTGGATTGTTTCTGTTTTAAATGGAAATAACAATAGTGCATTCCTTCATTTAGAGAGATTCATGAAATCTATGGAGTCATACTTTCATTCAGCGAATTCTGGAAGGTATGGTTCTATATTATTTTCAAGACTATCATTATTAACTAACATCAATTTTATTTTGTTTTTTCAGGTGGTCAGTGAAGCTCAGAGAACTTTTGAGTAGGTTATCATTTCACTTTGTTCAGCGTGTACACCAAGAAAGATACAAGAAAGATTCATGGGAGAGTCCAGTACCTGACCATTACAAGTTGACTGATGAGGATATCGATCGATTTGTTAATATTTTGAAACCATGTGTGGAACTGGCCATGTTTTCAAGACAGGCGACACAGGAGATCAATCTTTGCCTTCAATATCTTGCATGTCTGCGTCCGTACATTATAACTCCATTCATACTCGATAAGCTGTATGCTTCAACTGATAGCCTTACGGAACCTCACAAGTTAACGTCATTGATGAGTGCTCTTATTTCAGTGGCTAGGTAATTAAGATTAAAATTATTGTTATTTTCAAACTTTATTAGAATTAAAGTTAAACTTGTGAATTCTACAGACAAAAATAAATCAGCAATATGTAGCCACTAACTAACGTAACATAAGCAAATACAATAAAATATAAGTAATTCGATAACAAATTAAAAGTTAAAAAAAAACTCTTCTATATCCAGAACCAATCCATAAAAAGGGAGTATAGTCTAATTAACAATTCAGTTCAGTTGCCTCTTCAAGGCCATAGAAGAGCTAGTACTGCAACTACGAGTTCCAGCCATAAAACACCCTGTTGATAAGAAAAATCTCAGCAGCAACGGTAAAATCGTTGCCTTACCGCTTTAAATGGGTTTTTTTTTTTTTTTAATTTCTATAACACACCACGAGGGCTTACAGCCTAAATACTATCGTACCCTGGGTGTCGACAAGGAGGAAAGAGGCAACTTGTTAATTCTGGACTTGAAGGTTTGGAGGTTCGGGGGAGAAGGAAAAACATGTGCCGGCAAGGAATTCCACAACTCGGAAGTCCTCGGGACAAAAGAGCGGGCATAAGAAGATGTTCTATGTCTGGTGACCTGGACAGTAAAAGGGTGCATTCGCTCTGTTCCCCTTGTAGATCTGTTGGGGGCAGCAGGTGGAGGAACTATGGAAGAAAGCTCCTCTGAGCAGTGCCCGTGCAGATATCTATAAAAGAGAGAGAGAGGGCACGTCGGTGGGCAAGGGATGGCAGCCTTTGGGTGAGGGTAGGGTCACCGATGAGACATATAGCTCTCTTCTGAATGGAGTCCAGGATAGCGAGTGTAGAAGCGGCAGCAGTACCCCAGATGTGGGAGCAGTATTCGAGGTTTGGTCTTATTTGTGAAGTATATAAAGTATAGAGATTAGCTGGTAAATAGTATTTGCGAGCCCGGAAGAGGAAACCTAATTTCTTAGCAGCCGCTTCTGCAATTGATGTGACATGTTGGTGCCAATTGAGATTTCGATCCACAGAGATGCCAACAAGTGAAAAGGACTCATTACTTTGAATAACTTGGTTGTTTATTGTGATGGGTCTAGGGCTGGTGCATCTCTTATGAGAAAGAAAGCAAGACTGTGATTTGGTGGGGTTGAATTGTAAAAGATTTCTGCTGCCCCAGTCTAGTATTTTTTGGAGATCCACGGAGATAGAACCCTCCATGAGTCAGCGATCCTCATCTAGTTGGGCTAAAGAAACAGGCTTAGAATATTGTATATTGGAGTGGAGGGTGCTGTAGTCCGCGTAACTGTGAACTGGGTTGGATGTGCTAGGGAGGAGGTCATTGATGTAGAGAAGAAACAAAGTAGGTACTAAAGCTGAACCTTGAGGAACTCCTGCATTAATTGAATACAGTTTAGAGGAATGGCCATCCACGACAACAGAAATGCTCCGGTTGGAGAGGAAATTTGCTGTCCACATACAGAATTTTGGTGGTAGGCCATAGGTCGGTAGTTTATTAAGCAGCGCTGCGTGCCACACCTGGTCGAGTGCTTTGGATATGTCTAGAGGGACAATCTGGGATTCACCGTGTAGTTCCATAGACTTGTTCCAAGAATCGGTGACAAAGGAAAGAAGGTCGGCAGTTGATCTGCGCTGACGGAATCCATACTGCCTGTCGTGGATTAGACTGTGTTTTTCAAGAAATTTTAGTAATTCAGTGTTTACATACTTTTCCATCACTTTAGAGATGACTGAAAGGACAGAAATAGGCCTGTAGTTGCTAGGAAGCGCCTTGGATCCTTTCTGGGGTACGGGTTGTACTCGAGGAGTTTTCCAGTTACTAGGGAATATGCCTCTATTGTAAGATATCTGAAACAGACGAGTCAAGAAAGGAGCAAGTTCTGGTGCGCATTTTTTGTGAACAATTGCTGGGATCTCGTCAAGGCCAGAGGCTTTCCTGGTATTAAGAGAAGAGAGCATATTTCGTACCTTTTTAGTTTTGAAAATGATACCCGTCATTTTATGTGCGACATTGGGGACTGTTGGTGGTTGAACATTTGGAGGTGGGTTGAGAGTAGAAATGCCGGCGAACGAGTCAAGAAGTTGAGCTTTGCCCAGGGCGGTAGAAACAATTTCATCCCCTGAAACAAGAGGTGGAAAAGTGGTCTTACAGAAATTACTCCCAATAGATTTAGCAAGAGTCCAGAAGGGTTTGCTGTTGTTGGAGCTTGAGATGACTTTGTTTTTGATGTGGTTATTAAACGAGTTTTTTGCCTCAGAAAGAATGCGGACATAGCAGTTTCTTGCGTTGTTACATTCTTGACTGGGATTGTGTATAAGCGTTCTGTGAGCTTCGACCTTTTCAAGTCTGGCCTTGTCACAGGATTTAGAGAACCAGGGCTTTTGAGTGGCTGAAGAGGTTTTCTGTGCAGGTGGAGTAAATAATTCCATGCCAGCTTGGATAGTTTCGGTGACGTTTTGTGAGATATCAGAGGGGTCAGGATGAGAGAAGCAGACAGACACCCATGGAAATGAGGAAAAGTACTCCCGCATTTCGTCCCAGTTCGCGTAGTTGTAGTGCCAAACAATACATGGGTGTGATGACTGTGTGACCTCGGGTTGCATTGCGCAGGAAGCAGTGACCATGCCGTGGTCTGAGCAACCAAGGGGGGCGGCGACTGATATCTTATAGCATTCAGGTTTTGTAGTAAGAAGGAGATCCAAGGATTTGAGCTGTGTGTTGGGATGCGAGGAAAGTAAGTAGGTTGCTGAACCATATTGCTGACTGCGAAGGCCACCGCTGCTCTCCCTTGTGGATCGGTTTTTGAAGATCCTAGCTAATTCTTATTATGAACATTGAAGTCGCCAAGAATAGTGATCTCGGAGGAAGGATATTCAGAAATCAGATGGGTGGTTTTTTCAGAAAGGTAGTCGAAGACCTGGACAAAGTTGTTGTCAGAAGGTGACCGGTAAATGCAACAGATGAATTTATTTGCAGCCCTGATTTTATTATGCAGTAATACTTATGTATTAAACTGATAAATTATTAAAATTGTATAGTCGAATGTAGTATTTTTGTTCGTTTTTAACAGTTTCTAGTTTTCGTGTCATTTATAAAATGGCTTGCGTTTTAGGTACATGGTGCGAGGTGCAAAGAAGAACTACCCCGAAGGAGCTACACATGCAATACCACTTCTCATGGCGTTATTGCCTGGTATAGATCCTAATGATATAAAAAAGTGCTTTGTAACTTTCAGTTACATCAGTCATTTTGTACATATGATCCCTCTTGTAAACTGCTCTGAAGCAAGTTCATATTATGATGATTTAACAGAAGAAGAACATATCATTTGTGAAACCACTGCTAACGTTGAAGACTTTGTGTTGCAGTTTTTTGACAGAATTTGTATTTGGATAGACTCTAATTCATTAGAGTTTGTACGTCCAGAACAAATTGCCAGCATTACCAGTTCTAAAAATCTCCTCGAAACTATGTCCGAGACGGCAATAGCTTCAGTGATTACTACACTTCTGTACCAGTGTTCCCCTGGAATTTTCTCTGTAAGTAGATGTGTTTTTTTTAATAGTGTATTATGTTGTAGTATTTTACGATAAGAGTGGAATGACGTCATAGAGTGAAGAAGTGCAATGTTGCCAGATTGTCAAATATTTCCTAGTATGTCTGTTTTTGAGGGCAAACCTTTTTAGTTAATTTGTATTCGTTTGGCTTCCAAACATCATCATCCGCGAACAATTTGTCATAAGTTTTTTTGTTATGTTCATGTTTATTTATTTTTGCTAACAGTATATATTATTTTGTTAACCATAAGATGCTTATTATTATAAAAATTTATAATAAATGCATAAAATTGTCGAACTTTTGTATATAGTTTGTAAGGTTGTTTTTTTGTTTGCTAGGATAACTCAGTGAAAACATGTTTCTATTCTATCTATTTATTTAAAAATTCGACTTGAAATATAATGCCTGGTCGGTTCTTTCTGCTGCGGATCGGAACCTTGGATAATTCTCTTGAACGGTACTCATTTTAGTGAATTTTCTTTTAAAAAAAAATCACTAATGAGGAAGTTTCTTCAAATGAGCGCGAACTAAGCCCCCTAGAACCCATATCCAGGGTCGGTTTGATGTTATATATATATATATATATATATATATATATATATATATATATATATATATATATATATATATATATATATATATATATATATATATATATATATATATATATATATATATATATATATATATACATTTATATATACATACATTTATATATACAGGGCTTTCATTAATTCCCGAACCCCACGTGACCGCTTGAGTTAGGCTACACGGTTGTACAACCTGAATTAATGAAATCCCTAAGATGCCAGTGTTGTCTCATATTTCGCTTGGGGTTTTATAAAAAATATAAAAATTATAATAAGTTGAAACAGTAATTGTCTTAAATGTATTTATTATTTAGTATTTTTAACAGTAGGTCTGTTCATGTATGGTTTACTGTTATTCATTGTTAAAAAAAAATTAAACACATAATAAATTATTACTTTTATTTTGTATAGATATCAAAATTTTGTAATGTACATAAACAAATTGAGGTCCCATTATTTAAACTTCTAATTTACGGTTTTAGGAATGTGTATTGTGTAACATGTAACAAATATGTACCTGTTTTGGCAGATTACTGACAAACAGATTTGGTAGGGCTTCGTTCCATGCGATGTCGAATATCGTCAACAGCATAACCTTAACATACCGACACTTTTAACTTACGTAAAAACGCAATGAAAATGCTCGAGTTTTGATAAAAACTGTTTATTTTTATTGTCCAACAGATAGAAAATTATTTGAAGAAGGTTATTGAAGAAGGTAAACACTATACATACAAAATAACCATCAAAAGGGAAATGAGTGCCAATGGACTGAACTGTCAATTGATTTAGTAACTTTAGGGTCCCTAGTCTAGTGGTTTTTTTGGTTACTTTTTGACTGCCAACTCATAAAATCATATTCCACTAAGAGAGGGACAGAATCCGGTCACGTGGGGTTCGGGAATTAATGAAAGCCCTGTATATGAAATCACACCGGTAACTCAAAAAATAATGGGCCGATTTAGATCAAATTTGGTGGGTACCTTCTTTTTGCAAATGGTTTGGATAAGCTCGTTTCCACTAAAATCAGCCCAGTTTTTCCAGGAAAATTTTGTGTTTTCTTTCGGAAAATTTTCGTATTTCCGGAAATAACAAAGTAAGGGCAGCCAAATTTGGTACACTGTTTTAAGTCACAAAAAGTAAACTGTGCCAAAATTTAGACTTCTAGGGTGAAAGGAAAAAAGTTATAGGCATTTAAAGAGAACAATTTTGGGTGCCACTGATGACCAGATAAACACACAAAAGCAAAATACTTTGTGTGGATAACAAAATCATGTGTATATTACAGACAAAGACTAAGTATGCGCAAAAACGTCAAGAAATGCCAGAAAAATTACCTTGAAAATTTGATAACTTTTTCTCTTAAAAGTCAAAGTCGCGATTGGAAACGTCAAAATTGGCAACTTTTAGTCAAAGAACCTGAAGCTAATAAGGGCTACGTAGAGAAAATATTGCAAGAAATGTGGTTTACTTGTTCTTAAGTTTCAGCTTCAACCATCATTGTCCTTCATTTTACTAAAACGTTTCCAAAAATCCGTTTCAAATAGACCCCTTCTCTGATGCTTTAGCAGTAGTTTTAGTTATAGAGTTTATGGTCTAATTCTCTATAATTTTTAGCGAGTACGAGAAATTCGTTATTGATTCGCGACTTTTGAATTTTAAAAAGATTTTTGCAATTGAGCACGAACTAGGACCCATATCCGGGGTTAGTTTCAGTTTTTATCTATTTACTTAAATACAGGCTGACACATTACTAGGGTAAAGCTCAATATTACTGTTATTCTACAAGATACGAGAAACAATTGTATACCTTAATTATAGGGTGTCTTGAGCTACATCTTAAAAACCAATGACTAATGGGCGACCCTGTGATTTCTACAATCACAGGGTGGCCCATTAGTCGTTGGTGATACAAATTTCCCCTTTTTTTTTTAAATCGGACACGCCTTATATTATTGAATTTTTGCATTTCCCATTGAAATATAATGCATGTTTGTAAGAAAAGAAATTCGGGACGCAGCAACTGCGTTATAGTAGCGAATTTTCATTGAATGCCTCAAATTTCAGTAGCTACAATTTGAGCGGCATCTTATAAAAATTATTTCGACAATCACAGGTGGCTCATAAGTCATTGGCGATACAATTTTTTTTTTTTGAAATCGAACACCCCTTATATTACTGCATTTTTGCATTTTTCGTCGAATTGTAATGCATGTTTGTTTTCGAGTTACCTATTCCAATTGTTTTGCATGTTCACATTTTTGGCACATATCAAAAATTGTGATACAGCGTTTTTACCATTAAAAATCGGAGTCTAATGCAAATGACACATTCAGAGAGGTTTTCGTTTATGTTATTTCATGAAAAAATCTAGATGCCGTGCACAGGGCACTTTCAAATAGTGACTGAATTTTAAAAAATCCAACTCGTAACTCAATTGTCTCAAATAGAACAGTCTATTTTGTATTTCAGAAGTGAAGGGCATAATAATAAATGGTAATAAGTTATTTAAAAAAATATGTTTTTGGGTACTATATTCAGACGGTCCAAATTTTGGAACTGCGTGAATAAGCAGGGCGCAAGCGATTTTGTGAAATTATGTTAAGAAAAATCATACAAGATCCCAGTTTCTTCGATAAAGCTTTATGGAGTGGCGAGTCGGCATGTACAAATGATTTGTTACATGAACCTCCATAACTTTCATAGTTGGAAAATAGAAGATCCACATGGGTTCAGAGAAGATTGGTCCCAGCATCAATTTAAGATAAATCTCTGGGCCGGTATTTTTAACGAAACACTTTTGGGACCAGTGGGACTGCTCCCTACGTTAAATGGCCAAAGATATTTGGCGTTTTTACAAAACAATTTGCCAGAACTGCTGGAAGACACCCCATTAGAACTTCGGAGAACAATGTGGCTTCAAAATGATGGATGCCCAGCCCACTCTGCCTTAGCAGTAAGGCAATACTTGAATCAGACATCTCCGGGCAGGTGGACGTCAATTAAGCAGAACAGCACCTCAAGGAATTTTACGAAGCAGTCTAAGAAGACTAAGAGGATCGTTCCTAAGACGATATTGTGTATGTATAAGACAGAATGGCCGTCAAATAGAGCATCTGTTATAAATAGAAAAACTTTGGAGAACAATGTGGCTTCAAAATGATGGATGCCCAGTCCACTCTGCCTTAGCAGTAATGCAGTACTTGAATCGGACATCTCCGGGCAGGTGGACGTCAAAGAATCAGAACAGCAGCTCAAGAAATTTCACGAAGCAGTCTAAGAAGACTAAGACGATATCGTTTATGTATAAGACAGAATGGCCATCAAATAGAGCATCTGTTAAAAATAGAATAATTTTTGTAAATGTCACAATCTGTTTATTTTTATTTATTAGCTACCTGATTTCACTTCCAAATTTACTTTCAATCGTCGACAGTCAATTACTTTTAAGAGATATTGATAATGTTTTATACCATTTTGGAATCTCCATAAAACAGGGAAGTTTTTGAAATTATGAGCCAGTAAATGTAACTAATTTTTTTTCAGTACTGAGGTTTTTTACAAATTTAAAAAAATTGGGGAAGAAAAGTGCGATTTCTTTTTTTTTTTTTTTTCAGATTTTCTAAATAATAACACAAAATATTTCAGACTGAGTCAATAACGCCATTATTGAGGATTAACATGCACAATAACCACATTCCGGAAATGTTTATTTCTACATACCTTAAAATTTGACAATTATGATTTTTTTCATAAAATTGTCAATATCTTGAAAACCGTAAACTTTTTGATAAGATCATATAGAGTCTTTCTGAAAGGGCTTGAGCTAACTTATCTTTGTGTTACATTTGATTTACGACTTTTGGGACACCTGTATCAACACATCTCATTAGTGATTTTTTTTAACGAAAATTCAGTAAAAGATTAAGCATTTTCCTTTATTACAGGATTTTATTAAATTTTTTTGGGATAAGATTAGGTAAAAGAGTAATGAAACAACATACAACAGTGTTCCAATTATCAGTTACATAAGTTTTTATCTTTAAATTTTCAGGCTGCGTTGAGAAAAGTTTTTAATTTTGCAACAGAACGGGTACTGGAAATACGAGTATCAGGTAAATTAGTAGCCACAGTTTGTCAGTGCTTTGTAAAGGTGAACCCGAAAGAAACTTTGAAGCTGTTTCTTCCTCATCTCTGTGAGATCATTGAAAAAACTTTGGAGGAGAACCCTAACATACAAAATGAAGAACATCCAGGCGATGAGTTTCTTTATAATTTCCAGCTGTTATCTGAGGTATGTATATAATAATAAATTTACTCCCACATTTTATTTTATGTATAAATGCCAAAGCTCTACAGTTTGTTAAATCGCCCACTCTCAGCCATCCCAAAGACTAAAGAATCCAGTCAACCAAGACCTTGTATATCTAATCAAACCCAGCAATATGTAATTAAGTATTATGTTAAAGTTAGTAATTTCATGTTATTTAGACTAGTTTAGTTTAGTGTTAAACGGTGTTACCTCCTTCGAACAAAAACTAGAACCGTGGTATATTGTGATCGACCTCAGGTGGATATAGATCTGCTCAATAGTGAGGTCACGATTGCCTATAACACCCTACCCTTAAAATATCTATCTATCAGATTATCATATTTATTTAGATTAGCAATACTTTCGGGAGGTTGAGAGATCTGGATGTAGCTTGACACTCAGGTTCTTTTTCATTTGTTTCGCACTGCCTAGAGTCCTATATTTGTGGGCGTCCCACACTAGTGCCAGGTAATATAGAAATTTAGATATCTAGATAATCGTTAGTTAGAATAAATTGTTTGCGCTGACGCCAATAGAAAGGAGACATTAAGGAGGAATTTATCTTCAATCAAACAGAAGTGTTAATGTGACGTAAATTTATTCACATAAATTAAATTTGGCAAAGCAAACAAAATTAAATAAACATGGTTGGTAAATCTCAATTAAACACTAATCAAACACAAAAAAAAATAAACAGCAAGAACTTCAAGAAAATCAAATTATCATTTATCATTTCACATACATTTAACAAAAAAAAATAAGATAAAGATGGTTGTATATTACTAAAATATTAATGTTAGCTACTTGAGGTATATATATAAATCAAATGCTGTATTCTACAGCTCAAAAGCAAACACATATTATTAGGTAAGACACTTGACGTTTGTCAATCAATTCGGTTAATTCTTCAATGAGTTAACTGGCCAGTTCTTTGAGTGAGGCTCCATAAAAAAAAATCCTACGTGAAATTTCTACATTGATTATTGAAAATGAGAGATGTTAAAAAGAATGTACAGGTTAGACATTTTACAGACAAAATTTGTTAATTACTATTTCAAGAATTATGTGTTTAAATTCACAAAATTGACAAAATTCAACAGATTAAACGGGAAATTTACAGTTATCCTTATAGCATCTCGCTGACAATGTTTAAGTTCAAATTTGTTTACGTTATTTTGGAAAGTTCAAGTTATAAGGCTTCAGATATTAGATTGCTGCATGAAAAATTCTGCCGGTTCAGAGAAAAGAGTTACATAGACTCACCAAATCTTCCTGCATTGAGTTACCTGATGACCCGATGAAGATGCCTTCCAAGGGGGATCAACTATGAGTGCCTGACACAGGTTTACAGACTCCAATAAGAGAGGAGAAGTTGGAGAAAATGAGTGGTACTTTCCACTAGCGGTTATTGGGCTGGTGGATTTATTTCTCCAATACTAGGAAACCATTTGACAACTATGTCGATGTTCTGAATTGGCTTGACGGAAACTTTGCAAATCGCAATTAAAACGTGACTTTGCTCAAGGGAAATTCACTGCTAACTGACTCAAGCTTCGGTAACATTCAGGAACTCTTTCTGATTAACGTAAGAAATGTATCGGGTCGGAAACAAAGAACCACAACTTAACTCGCGTTTTTATGCTAAACACAACCTTTATTTAAACTCGAGAACCGCTCAAATGACTTTAAACAATCACTGACAATTATTATAAGGTAGTATAGATAACAGAAAGGATTTTATCACCCTTTTTTAAGATAATTTTTAGCCACCGCAACTAAAGGGTCTTTACTCGATAAGCTCCATGCTGTGTCTCCTCTCGAGCTAACGTCTGTTTTTTGAGACTCAAATTCTCTTCTCACCACATACGTCCCTCGCCTATAGTTCATTGTTTCAAGGCTAACTCTATGACAGACATTGCAGATATGGTCTCGACTCCCCTTTAACATTGAAAATGGACTCGCACCCTCAAGGTTCTTTTAATATGATGAACTAATAATTTGTTCCAGAACATTCTCAACGGATATTTTGTTTACTTAAACGCCCTGTAAGTGATTGAGGATATCCGTGGATGCTTTTAATTATTATATTAATTAACCAAATACGTTTTAAAACCCTTTAATAACTAGAAACATAACACTGTTTTCTTAATACATTTTGCATAACATTCACTTGACTTATTGTGTCATTTTTTACATTATTACTTCTTATTATTTTTCTTTTAAGGTAATAATAATAGCTACCTATATGATTTATACAGAAAGAAAAGGAGCACAGAGTATACATTATTCTAACACTCCCCCTCGATTTAAACGATCATAGTTAAAATCGTACTGAGCAATATTTGCTTTTTCTCTTAGCTTACAGAATACATTTTTATTCAGAGCTTTGGTAAGCATATCTGCAATGTTTTCTTTTGAACAAATATATTGAATGGAAATAATTTTCTTATCTACAAGTTCCTTTAAGAAATGATTTCTAATATCAATATGTTTACCACGCTTTGAATTTTCAAAACTCTTGGATATTAAGATGGCACTAGTATTATCACATAGAAGCTTTGCATCACAGTTAATCCCTAAATCACTCACTACACCTTTTGCATTCACTAAGTCTTGAGCTGTTGCAGCTGCAGCAATATATTCAGCTTCAGACCATGTTTGTTGTTTTATATGAGACGTTAATTCCTTTTGTATTGCTTCATACCAATCTTTTGAATTTACTGCTTCTTCAAAGTCTTTTGAATTTACTGCTTCTTCAAAGTCTTTTGGACCTTCTTCACACATTAATAAACAGTATGCAGAATAAACTTCATATTCATTCAGGTACTGTGGGGGTTGGATGATTCTTCCTAATCTTGATGTGTTTTGTGTAGCTTCATCATTTTTGCAAATTTCCATTTTTTGTTTACTGATTTCTTGTTCTTCATCTTGTGAACTTACTGAATTTTCTTCACATAAACCTTTAGCATCTTCATTTTCAATATGGTCTGTATCTTCATTTTCAATTTGGTTTTTATTGTTGCCAGTTTTAGTTTCATAATACTTAGTTTTATTTTCATTAAAAGTAACATCTCTGGAACAAATTATTGGATTTTTCTAATGAAGCCATACTCTATATCCTGCACCGCAATAACCAATCATTGATCCACATTCAGCTCGCATGTCAATTTTATTTGACTTTGGAATAGTTACCACCCATGCTTCACGTCCAAAAACACCTAATTTGGATAAATCATTCTTGCCATACCACAATGTTGAAGGTGTCACTCCTTTATTTGCGACTGTTGGACATCGATTCAACTCATATGCTGAGCACAGAACTGCTTCTCCCCATAATTCTCTTGGTAAATTTGTTTCTGCAAATTTTGTACGTACTTTATCCATTAATGTTCTGTTAAGTCTTTCGGCAGTACCATTTTGCTGAGGTGTATATGGAATCGTATACTGCAATTCTATCCCTTTATCAGTACAATATCTTTTGAAATGATTCGAAGAAAACTCGCCACCGTTATCACATCGGATCTTCTTTGTTTTTAAACCATGCTGGGTTTTAATTAACTTGACAAAATCTATTACACTCTGTTCAGCTTCATTTTTATTTTTCAATAATTTTACCACAGTAAAATGAGTGTTCATGCTCGTTGTTCTGTCACTTTTAAATTCAAATGTCGCGCGCTACACTGACATAGAGTAAGTGTTACTAATGGTTTCCGCCAGAAGACCAGAGAGGGGGAAGAAGAATGAGAGAAGGGAGAGAAGCTTGCATCCCTCTGACACTTGTTTTTGAGTCCTTGAAGAGGCAAGAGGTCTCGAGAAAGCAATTGTCTCGAGAAAGCGAATTGCTTTCTACCCCTTGAAGAGACACGAGGTCTCTAAATATCCATTTTGTTTGTAAGTCCTTTGGGAGACACGAGGTCCCTAGAGGTGTTGTGTGTGAATACAGAAAAACGAAGCTTATGTTCCTGCATTATTGGAGAATAAAGGTAGGTAACTTTGCTTATTGTCAGTGCCCTATTTGTTCTGTTTTTTTTTTTGTTATTCATTATAAAATAAATACACGTGGTATTTACATTTGGTCCTTCGAGCCGGATTTTTATAGTTGTTTTGTTTTGTTATTAGTTGATACAGTCCATTTTTTGAAGTAATTTTACTTGTTTCCTTTAGTCTAGTAAATTTGTAATTGTTTATTGCCGTGTTGAGTCATTTAATTTCAAGGTGACGTTATTGCTTGTATATAACTAGGTACATACTCGAATTGCATATTGTTGAAATCACGTTTGCATATTGTTTAAATCGCGTTTAGGAATTTTTTTTGCGTTGAACAATGGAGTTGACTCAGCTAAAAAATAAGCGCGAAAGCGTTTATACACGAGTAGAAGCCATATTGCACGTGGCTCAACAGGTCAAAATAGACGCAGTAGTGGATTTAGATAGGTTGAATAGATTTGAGGTTCGTTTTGAGGCGTTGAATGAGTTGGTCAATCTATTTGATTCATTGCATTTGGACATCGTGTCGGTAGTTGATCGATCAGAGTTGGAGAGCGAGCATGAAATGCAGAACAAATTCGATGAACTGCAATACTCTATAAAAACTATCTATCGAGAACTGAGAGGTTATGCAAATAAAGCCGCTGAGAATCAAGCTCGATCCGTTTTTCACGGTAGTTCGAAATCGAGTCGAGCATCGAGTAAGTCGCGGTGTTCGGTCAAATCATCGAACGCTCGATCTCTCAGTGAAAAGGAAGTAACGAACGCAAACGCGATTATGTCAACTTCAAATTTAAACAGACATTTGAGGTTACCGAAAATCGAAATGCCAAAATTCGATGGAAATTGGAAAAACTGGCCAACCTTTTATGATCTGTTTAAAACAATGATTCATGAGAACGAATCATTGTCAGATATTGAAAAGTTCCAATATTTGAGTGCTTCGTTAGTGAAGGATGCAGCTGGCCTAATCAAGAATTTACCGCTAACGGGAAGCAATTATGGGATTGCATTCAAGTCTCTGGTCTCAAGGTATCACAATACCCGGGTTTTGTTGACCAATTATTGGCAGGGTATTGTACAGGCCCCCAAAGCAAATAGTGAATCTGCTTCTTCCCTACGAACGTTGTTGTCTGTATTCAGTGAAAATTTGGAAGCGTTGAAGCAGTTTGAACATGACGTGGGATTTCACTAAATTCAACATGTTGCTGCAAAAGGTGGATATGAGTCTTAAGCAAAAATTTGAGCTTGAGTTTTGCGAATCGGACATTCCCAGTTTTAGTAGTTTATGTAGATTCTTGGAAAAGCAGTGTAAAGCAATGGAGACAACTGCCTTAACTTCCAATTATGTGACTAATAGAAGGCAGCATGTTTCAGCAACCACTGCTAGGCCCGCTTCGTCCTTTGTTACCAGCACAAAGCTTGTATGTGCTTATTGTAAGGAGGAGCACCCCATGCTCAAGTGTGATGGATTTCTATCTTTATCCTCTCATAAACGGTATACGTTCGCAAAAAAAAATAATCTTTGTTTTAACTGTTTATCAAACTCGCATGCCAGCAGGGAGTGCAAGTCATCAAGTTGTCGTGTATGTAATAAACACCATCATACATTATTGCACTTCCCAAAAGCACCGGCATCGGGAGATGAGAGTGACTCAAACAAGCCACCTGTGGAAGAGCCACAAGGTGCAGAGCAATTGCGTGTGTTGGCAAGTGTGGTAAAAAGGGAACAGTCCGTGTTACTGGCAACTATAATGCTATTAGTACGAGATAAAAATGGAAAGGTTAGGAGATGTCGAGCTCTCCTGGATTGTGCGAGTGAGGCTAATTTCATTTCGCAGCAGTGTGTTGAAAAATTGGGGCTCAACACCTCATCTCGTTCAGTGATGGTTCAAGGCTTGAACCAAATGAGCTCGCTTGCTAGCCAAGGCACTCTCAAATGTCGAGTAGAGTCCATTTATGAGCCAACAAAGTTAGAGTTGGACATGATTGTGATTCCGAACATTTGTTCCAAGATCCCTTCTGCTAAAATTGAGCAGTGCCACTGGCAACATATTCAGAACTTAGAGTTGGCAGATTCAGAGTTTGGTATACCAGGGGACATTGAAATTTTGTTGGGTACTGACGTTTATGCTCATGTGGTTAGACCTGGAATAAAGAGAGGGCCTCGAGGTGCACCAGTGGCCATCAATACTGTTTTTGGTTGGGTGCTTATGGGCAGTGTAGAACAGTCAAAGTCTCATTCTGTTGTGAATAGTTTATGCACGTTGGTCGACTTGGATCATACCTTGAAACAGTTTTGGAGCTTGGAACAGGTACCACAAGGTTTAGTTATGTCTCCGGAAGATAAAAAATGTGAGGAAATCTTCAAGAAGACTCAGCACCGAAATAGTGCTGGGAGATATATTTTAAATATGCCCTTTCGTGAGGGTACTCCGTGTTTGGGAGAATCTTTCAGTGTTGCATTGAGGCGGTTTTACTCCCTGGAAGCACGTCTTAGTAGGGATCCAGCGTTGCACAAGTCCTATTCGGAGTTTATCAGGGATTATTATGAGTCTGGCCATATGTCTCTGGTATCAGATGTAGCTGTGGAACCATCTGATGCATACTATATTCCCCATCATTGTGTGTTGCGTCCTCACAGCCTTTCGACCAAACTGCGGGTGGTATTTGATGCTAGTTCCAAAAGTACGAATGGTGTATCTCTGAACGATACGTTGTTAGTGGGAGCGAAGTTGCAGACAGATATTGCCACTGTGTTGTTGAAATTTCGCTCAAACAAAATTGCATTTACTGCTGACATTCGGCAAATGTATCGACAAATTTTGGTTGTAGATAATCATAGGGATTATCAAAGAATTCTCTGGAGGTTCTCAAAGGGGGAACCTGTACAGAAATATCGCCTTAATACTGTCACATATGGGGTCTCCTCAAGCCCACACATGGCAATCCGAACAATGATGCAGCTTTGTGATGATGAGGAATCATCTTTTCCATTGGCAGCAAAGCTAGTTCGGTCCGATCTCTATGTGGATGATGTAGTCAGTGGAGTCGACTCATTGTCAGAGGCTTTTGAGTTGCAACGGCAATTGATTGGGTTGTTTGCTAAGGGGGGTTTTGAATTGAAGAAGTGGGCCAGCAATAATTCGAAACTGTTGTCCACAGTATCAGCTGATAGTCAGCAACCTCGATCGTTAGATTTAAATGATCCATCAGTGTTGAAAATTTTAGGATTGCAGTGGTGTCCCATAGGTGATACATTCTCTTTTAATGTTGAACCTATTGATCGTCCGTGCACAAAACGAAATCTTCTTTCGGAATTGGCAAGAATTTATGACCCCCTGGGTTTTTTGTCTCCTGTTACCCTGTTGGCAAAATATCTTATGCAGTGCTTGTGGGAGCAAAAAGTGGGATGGGATGATAAGCCCTCAGAGGATATTGTTGGTCAGTGGTCTCAGTATAAATCACAACTCAGTGCGCTAGCAGGTTTATCAATTCCCAGAGGCGTAAAACACGATAATATCATCAGTACAGAACTCCATGGGTTCTGTGATGCATCGGAGCGAGGGTATGCTGCAGTTGTTTACTTAAGACAAGTATCAGAGGAGGGTCAAGTTTGGATCAATTTTCTGTGTGCCAAGTCCAAGGTATCACCTTTAAAAAGAATATCGATTCCACGTCTCGAATTGTGTGGGTGTTTATTGTTGGCAAAGCTTCTGGAATTTGTGTGTCGGGTGTATGAAGGTCGTTTTGAGTTTAACTCTAGGTATGCTTGGTCAGACTCTATGGTGGCACTTGCCTGGATAAAATCATCTTCCAATAGGTGGAAGACCTTTATTGGGAATCGAGTAGCAAGCATACAAGAGAAGATTCCTCCAGAGTCATGGCATCACGTAAGTGGACAAGAAAACCCAGCTGATTGTGCATCGAGAGGCATGTTACCTTCTGGGTTTTGTGAGCATCCACTATGGTGGGCGGGACCCGCCTGGCTAAAATTGGCAAGAGAAAATTGGCCCAAGTCGTTGCGTTTTGAGCCGCCAGAAGAGTGCCTGGCGGAGCAACGAACTCTCCCCGTACTAGTTACTTTGGCAAATAAGGAGTGGCTCAGTAAACTTTTGAATCGCTTTTCGCATCTACGGAAAATTCAGGGTGTTGTTGTATATTGTCAGCGGTTTGTGCGAAATTGTAGGGTGTCTCCATCTGACCGAACTACTGCATCTCTGACAGCCACCGAATTACAGGAGGCGCTTCATATGCTTATCAAATGTGCTCAAGGTGAAGTATTTCAAAGGGAAATAGCATCCTTGGTTAAAGGTGAGAGGTGTGCGAGGGCAATAAATAAGTTAGCCCCCTTTCTGGATACAGAGGGTATCCTCAGGGTGGGCGGTCGCCTTCGTCAAGCTGATGTTCCAGTTGAAGTGAAACACCCTATATTGTTGCCCCGCTCACATCGTCTCACCGAGTTAATCATTGCACACACACACCATGTCAATCTTCATCCTGGTCCTCGCACATTGCTTCATTTGCTTTCGCAACAGTTTTGGATTTTGTCCCCTCGGAGAGCTATTCATCATGTTTTGTCAAGGTGCTATCGTTGCTTTCGAGTGAATCCTACTCCCATGGCACCGATGATGTCTGATTTGCCAGTTGCCAGGGTTTCTCAGTTGAAGCCGTTTTCACACAGCGGAGTTGATTTTGCAGGTCCAGTTTTTGTGACACAGGGCAGATATCGAGGTGTCCGAAAGGTGAAAGCATATATTTGTTTGTTTGTGTGCATGGCAACGAAGGCCCTCCATTTGGAAGTAGTGTCTGATCTTTCAGCTGAAGCCTTCTTGGCAGCTCTTCGGAGGTTTGTGGCTCGCAGAGGAAGATGTGACAATTTGTATAGCGATAGAGGTACCAACTTCGTCGGCTCAAATAAGCAGCTCTTAAACTATGCAAAGGGGGCAGCAGATGCTTGTACCATTAAGTGGCATTTCAACCCCCCATCAGCTCCGCATTTTGGAGGTCTGTGGGAGGCAGGAGTGCGCTCAGTCAAGACTCATTTGCGAAGGGTGATCGGTTTGCAGATTCTGACCTTTGAGGAAATGTCCACGTTGCTTGCTCAAGTGGAATCAGTTTTGAATTCTCGACCATTGTGTAGTGCGAGTACTGATCCAAATGATCTGTTAGCCCTATCCCCAGGACATTTTCTTACAATGGAACCGTTAGGTGCTCCTCCTGATGCTGATTTGACTTTGTTAAGTATGAATCGCTTGTCACGCTGGCAGCTGGTGCAAAGGATCCACCAGGACTTTTGGCGCCGCTGGAAGAACGAATACCTGCATACACTGCAGCAGCGTGGTAAGTGGAATACTGTGCAAACGTCCCCCCCGATCGGAGCTTTAGTTGTGATTAAAGATGAGACTTCGTCACCTCTTGTTTGGAAGCTCGGACGCATTATGCAACTATACCCAGGCCGTGATGGTATAGCTCGGGTAGCTCAAGTTCGCACTAGTAGTGGCACTTTTGATAGGCCTCTGACGAAGTTATGTCTGTTGCCATCGCAGTAATACGTCTGCCTTGAAATTTTTTTGTACAGTTAATTATAAATCCAATAGCTTCAGTTTTTTGTTTTTTGTGCTTATTGTAAATTTTTGTTTTGTTTGTTTATTTGAGAAACAATATAATTGTGAAAATAAATCCTTATTTTGGTGGGCGGAATGTTCATGCTCGTTGTTCTGTCACTTTTAAATTCAAATGTCGCGCGCTACACTGACATAGAGTAAGTGTTACTAATGGTTTCCGCCAGAAGACCAGAGAGGGGGAAGAAGAATGAGAGAAGGGAGAGAAGCTTGCATCCCTCTGACACTTGTTTTTGAGTCCTTGAAGAGGCAAGAGGTCTCGAGAAAGCAATTGTCTCGAGAAAGCGAATTGCTTTCTACCCCTTGAAGAGACACGAGGTCTCTAAATATCCATTTTGTTTGTAAGTCCTTTGGGAGACACGAGGTCCCTAGAGGTGTTGTGTGTGAATACAGAAAAACGAAGCTTATGTTCCTGCATTATTGGAGAATAAAGGTAGGTAACTTTGCTTATTGTCAGTGCCCTATTTGTTCTGTTTTTTTTTTTTTGTTATTCATTATAAAATAAATACACGTGGTATTTACAATGAGAATAATCATCCATGAGTACTTGAAAGTATTTATAACCTTCTTGAGTAACTGGTGTCATGGGGCCTGCAACATCTGTGTGAATTAGATCACCAATATTTTTAGAACATTTTTTTGTACGATAGAAAGGCAATCTTTTGGCTTTTCCTTGGGTACATTCATCACACTTATCTTTAGAATATGGTAAATTTAACAATTTAAGACTGTATCTGTTGAGATGACCCAGTCTCTTATGCCATACATTAGAATCTTCTACTGTTTTATAACAATACTCCCCCTGAATATCAATTTTCAATATAAACAAATTACTGACTCTCTTACAGTTAAGCTGACAATTTTTCTTCTGAATTTTTACTACATCTTTATCAAAAGTTATTTTCATACCTTTGTCTATTAGCTGCGCAACTGAAATTAGGTTATGTTTCATTCCTTCAACTATTAGAGCTGTCATTGATAATTTTCTTCCTTGACAAATTCCATGTAGAACACCTTGTCTTTTTGCTACAATTGTTTCACCATTTGCTACACCAATTTTCACTTCTTTGTCTAAGTTTTCAATATTAGTCATGCATTTTTCTAGCTCACTATTTACCAAATGTTGCGTGGCACCAGAGTCTAGGATGAAATGATTTTTGTTATTTAATAATTCATGACAATTTAGGGCTAAAAATGATATATCATTTTCTGTCTGAAATGTATTTAGGTTTGTGGCTATGTTAGCATTTCCTCGGCGACGACTGTTAGACCTTCCTCGACTTCGAAAGCTGGAGGTGGTTCCTCTAAATGGCCCACTTTGACGACACTCTGATATTTTGTGGCCTTGTTTACCACACCTATAACACACATATAATCGACTTTGATTTTGATACTGGCTGGCTTTGAATGTAACTTCACTTCCACAGTTAGTCGAGCCTTGAGATTTATTTTTCATTTTTAATTCTTCATCTAGTAATCTTGCTTTAACAAAATCCATTGTAACTTCTGTGTTCAATGTCTCAATGGCTGTGATGACAGAATCATAATCCTCATTTAAGGAGAGCAACAAATGACATACTTTGTCACTTTCTTCGATTTTTGAACCTATGCTTTCAATTTCTCTTATAATGGAGTCAAACTTCAAAAAATGATCCTCTAACTTGTCATTTTTTGTACATTTTAGAGTCAATAATTTCTTCTTCAACGTTAACTTAGTAAATACAATCTTTCTCTGAAATACATCTTCGAGAGATTTCATCATTTGTTTTGTGGTTTCTGCATCTTTAACTATATCAAGGTGCTTGTCAGTCAAACACTGAATAATAACTGATTTGGATTTAGCATTTTTAATTTGAAACTCTTCTCTTTTCTTATCATCTGTGAAGTCTTCAATACTATTCACCAATGCAACCTTCAATTGTTTTTCTTCTAAAAGGGCTGACACTCTGAACTTCCAATTATTAAAATTATTTGAACTCAATAACGGATAAATAACTGTAGAATTCATCTTTCTTAATTCATGTAGAAAAGATGGCATGCCTCTTGCGCTAAACTTTATCTTTTAATTATCCATTTTAATCTAATTAATATTTTCTTCTATATCTGAGCCCATAACCTGTAATTGATTGAGGATATCCGTGGATGCTTTTGATTATTATATTAATTAACCAAATACGTTTTAAAACCCTTTAATAACTAGAAACATAACACTGTTTTCTTAATACATTTTGCATAACATTCACTTGACTTATTGTGTCATTTTTTTTACATTATTACTTCTTATTATTTTTCTTCTAAGGTAATAATAATAGCTACCTATATGATTTATACAGAAAGAAAAGGAGCACAGAGTATACATTATTCTAACACGCCCTTCCAGGAAAATGCGACGTATCATTTATTAACAAAGCCATATTGCGTCTTTAGATGTTTGAATTTTTAACGTGCTTTCCTAGCCTGCACTAAAGGGGTTTACGGTACTTGAAGATTTAGCGACTTTTTATCAAAATGATTTTGAAATTAAAACATGAATTGCCTTACAGATATTGGATTGTCTGTTATTAATTAAGTCTCTTACAGGTTTTGAATATTTTTTTGAATATTTAAAGTAGTAACGAAACGCAATCGTTACAATGGGCAACTTACAGTTAGTGTTTTTGTTGGTGTGTGCGAACGTGTGAGCTCAGCGGTGTACACGCATGCATGTGCGCAGTGATATAGATGCCCACACACAAGTGTATCACTTTTGTGGGGGGTACTGCTGTATACGTCACTGCTGAGTGTGCATAGGCTAGCCTGGATACAAAGTGTATATGTTTCCTTAAGTTCAATTATTTGTAATGCGTTTGTTAACATTTTTTTATTGTTATTATATTATTATTATTATTATTATTATTATTGCGGGTTCATTGCCAAGTCTGGCAATTAAATATAGTACACGAGGGCCTATTGAGGACAACTTGAGTTCCTGTCTCTTGCCTTTGATTAAGAAAAGCACGGGTCAGGCTGCATGTATCAATCAGAACTGCCTTTTGCATGGTGATGTAGGCGTTATCTTTGACTCTTTTATATCTAGAGTGAGAAAAGCCGGCTTGAATGTGACTGGTATCTCTCCTGTAGCGCCAGTCACTATTGGTAGCACAGTAACTTGCATGTCCCCACATGTCCTTTACCTCTTCAGCCGGGGTTAAATATTTGGAGATTTTTTCTCTATGTTTCTTCCCTATATTCTGAGGAGATAGAATTGTGATATCTATAAGGTAATTTTCTCGTGTTTGCCTGTTTGTAAAAACTATGTCCGGCCTATTATTTGGTATGTGCTGTCTGTGTGGTGAGTTCTCTTCCAATGAAGGATGTGATCATTGGTTTCAATTAAAGACGCTGGTTCTTAAGTGTAATAGGGCACAGAGCACTGGTTAGAAGCTACTCGACACAATAAAGCCTGATGTTTTATTTTAGAAACGTTGTCATGTCATCCCATATATACAGTTGGAGCTAGTGTCAGGCATTCGTTGATGATGTGTTCTATAGAGTCAGCTGTGGTCGAGCACACACGACATCTATCAGAAGTAACTGTGGGATCCCGAATGACATATTTCATTGTAATTTCGGGTCACCACCACTCGATCTTGTATTGCCACTAGGGAACCCTCGGTCTCCGCGAAGATGTTGCCACATTTAAGCCAGCTGAAAGAGGCGTCACGGTCAATGTTTTCTATTGCGAGAGTGTTAGGGTCAATGTTGCTACATGTCACAAAGAGAATTATCATATGAACCATTGGAAATTATCGTAGATTATCGTACAGATAGACCTAACCCAATAATTTTTCCAGTGGCTTAAAGGTAGTTTCACTTTACAACATTTCTTACGCTACGCACAACGGAATAAGAAGAAGATTAATTTTTCTACGGATTGCAGCTTGCAGCCAATGAGAGAGTTCATCAGGCTCCGGCGTTACCAGCAGCTGCATTGTTGTCAAAAAAATTTGAAAAATGTTGACATGCAGCTGCTGGCATTGCATGATTTTTAATGACCGTTATTTCAGCAGTAAATTCCATGTTACAAACACGGCCTCTGGCTTTTGCAGTGTGTGAAAGTTAAATACAAACATCTTAAATTCAATGAAATGTAGTTACTTACAATATATTACCATTACTTTTGATGAGCCAACTTTTAAACTTAGAGTCTTGTTCCCATTCCATGCGGTATTTCTGTTTCCGATGACTCACTTTGAACTTTCGCCGCGCTTTAATTTCTTATATTCGGGTGTTGAGCATCTCAGCCTCTGCTCACCTTCCGCACTAGAGTCTGACATATTTGAAATTGTATGTTAACACAACACAACACAACTTTAAACTTAAACTGCAACTTCTCACTTCTTGCAAATAAGTACTGATTCTGATTCTCGCAAATCGCAAATGTTTAGTCGTTCGCTTGAACCATATACCATTGACCTAAAGCTACTAGTGACAACGGGCGAGTTCACCAGGCGCCATTGCTACCAGCAGCTGCATTGTTATGTCAAAAAATGTTGACCATTTTTTGACATAACAATGCTCGCAGCGAACTCGCCCAACGCCCAAATCACTTAGAGAGTAACGAGTAAGTGTCAGTAAGTAAAATTATCGTACAAAGTGCTATTATCGTATACCTACTATCGTACATTCGTTAAAATATCGTAGAAAATCAATAATTATCGTACATCTAGCAACACTGGTTAGGGTACTTCCCGTGCAGGGGCTTTGCCAACCCCTGCTCACTTTCTTCGTTCGTGGCATAACTGATGTCGAACATCCTGGTCTGTGAGGGGAACATTAAGCCTTAGTGGTGTGAGGTTATTGTCGGCTGATATTATTGCATTATTGAGGCAGCTAATTTGGACTTTATCGTGAAAATATTTATGTCGAATTTGCCTCTCGTGCATGGTGGTCAACTTCAGTATGTCTCTACCTCCCTGTGACCGTGGTAGGTGAAACCGTTTTACAGAACTTTTGGGATGATGTGCCCTGTACTTCGTTAACAAAGTCCTAGTCTGTCTATCCAGAGCTTTGAGTTCTGTTAATAGTTGTAAATGTGTATACAGCCACCGGAATGGCGTATGTGTTGATGGCTCTTGTTTTATAAATGGCTGACAGACTAGTCTTTAGAATTTGTTTCATCCTTTCTTGCATCATCTCCTTTGTTCTGCTTTTTACAACCTTATCCTCTAGTACACAGGTTTGCTCACACCCCAGATATATGTACAGCTCGTTTTCGTCCATAGCTATTATTTATCCTTCTTCCTTTCCAACTTGGTGTCTTGTTTCCCCATATTATTTTCCCCGCTTCATTGCATTTATCTGACACTTATCTAGCCCAAACTCCAGTTTGATGTCTGGAGAATTGGGCAGTAAAGTTAAGCAACTTATCAAGTTCCTTCCTAGTGGACACAAATATCTTAAGATCGTCCATATAGAGCAGGTGTGTCAAGCTCTCGTCCGATGTTATGGGGTGACCTTGACTGGATCTCTTTAGCCTTTGACAGTTGGTTCAACGCAAGGCAGAACCACAGTGGGCTTAGCATGTCACCTTGAAATATGATTTTTACTCTTCCAATTTCTGTCGTTGTATCTGACAATGTCAATTTTAGATAGGTATTCCAGCTCGCCATTATGACAGAAATTTCTGTATGTGAAGGTCTATTTTATAGGCACTGAGAACGTCTAATAGCCTGGAGTGCGGGACACTATCTAAAACGTTCTGATAGTCAATGTATGCAACATGAAGAGGGTTCTTCGATTTCTTCACGTGTTGTGTTATAACAGAGTCGATAACTATTTGCTCCTTGCAGCCCCTAGCGTTTTTGCTGTAGCATTTTTGCTCCTCTGCTACCAGTTGGAAATTATGGGTATGCTTATACACCTTCTCGGTTATGATGAATGTCGGTAGTTTGTAGATGGTAGGGAGGCACGTTATAGGGCAATCTTCTAATGTGTGACAGTAAGTATTTTGTACCAATAATTATGGATGTTGTCACAGCCTGGTGCCTTCCAGTTCTGTGTTTTACGTATGGCTTTTGTCACTTCTGCCAAGGTGACTTGATAATCTGTCATTATTGGTATTTTCTCCGTTCTTCTCTCTTCCCTAATCCACACTGCGCATTGATTGTGCTTTTGTGAGCTTTCCCACATCCCAGACCAAAAAGTGAGCATATCAGCATTATGTGGTGGTCGATTATCTGGTTGCTGTGCGTTGGTTGTAGGTTGACTCTCTTCTCCATAAAACTGCCTCTTGTTTGTTGTGAAAAGTTGATTTTGTAATTGTCGCTTATTACTTTTCCTATATCGGCGAACCCGTTTAGTAATGGCTTGCAATTTTTGCCTTATTAAGTCAAGCACTTCAACAGGACTGCTATTCTCGGCATCATATTATTTCCTGCAGATATTTTCTGAATCGTGTGTAAGTTTGGTTCTTCCCAGAACTAATTAGGGATGAGGTTGCCGCACGTACTCTGTTAACTTTCCCAGCTCCTTTGTATACCTCTTTATTCTATTAACAAGACGAATTACCCACGATGGAGTTTTCTTTTTATGTTTCTGTATAGTGTCCTTAAATGGGTCTTGATTATGTAGGTGCAGCATGGTGACAGCAGCTGTATATACGATACTATTAAGATCTGCAATGTTTTCTGTGTCTTGCATCTGTTGTTTTTTATTACTTTTATTATTATTATTATTATCCTCACAGCTCTGTTCTTTAATGTTTAAGGTCGTTGATGGTAGATCCGAACTAGTGCCTTACATGGACCGGCTGATGAACATTCTCGACAAGACTCTCCACATGAATTCAACCTCCTCCAGTAAGATAGCGTCAAGAATGTTGGAAGTTATCATGACTTCTTTGACTTACATAACACCAACCGAACACAGAAGTTGTAATGCGACTTATGACTCACCATTGAAAGAATTTCTGCCTGTAAGGTTAGTGTTTAAATAGGTCTTTTAATAGTAAAAATAAATTACAAGAATTTCTTACATATAGTTGAAGCTAATGAGTAGCATATAAAACTTTGAAATGTGATCAACAAATCATTCTCTAAGTATGTATTCTTAGTCAGTTCATTAAAAAAATTGACTAACAGAAAGGTCGTGACCGTGTAAAAACGTTAACGTTACAGGACTGTTTGATATTCATAAACAAATCTGATAGGCTTACACTTTTCTGGGTTGGTCATAACTTTGCATTTGTCAACATTAGGTTAGGTTAGGTTTGTATGTGAGTGGGCCATACCGGTCCCTCCACCGCGACTATAAGGTCTATTGTGGCTCACGCCTAATGGTCTATATTTCGCCCAACAAAGCCAGCCTCCTGCAGAGGTCGATAATCTTTGTGGGCGAAAGTTAATCCAGATCTTCCGGAGCAAGCTTTGTGTTGCCAAAGAGCAGGTATCTAGTCCTGTCCGCCGCCGGACAGGAACACAGTACGTGCTTTGCTATCTCGTTACTCTCCATACACAGCCGGCACTCGGTCTCCTGACCGACTCCAATATGGTGCATGTGGTGACGCAAGCGGCAGTGTCCTGTATACAGGCCAACTAGAGTACTCAGTTGTTGTCTGTTTAACTCTAGAAGTTTTTTAGCCCTTGACTCAGGCAGGCCATTTATGAAGGCCTTAGAGTGAGCTAATCCTGGCAGATTTTGCCATTGCTGGCTTGTCATTCTTTCTGCCCAGGTCTTTAAGGTGCGTTTTGCTGTGCAAGTTGTTATCCCCAGCACCGGTTCTGGTCCGATAAAGTCCCCCTGGGCACCACTCCTGGCAAGCGTGTCGGCCGCAACATTGCCATCATGGTTCGAGTGACCGGGTATCAAGACCAGTGACACCTTATTACAGCTGCCCAGTTCGTTGAGGGCAGATTTACAACTCCATACCGTTTTTGAATTGCAACGGTAGGAACCAAGAGCATTTATTGCAGCTTGGCTATCTGTATATATCTTTATCGATTTGTGTGTGCACTGGTTTCCTATACTTTCCCTTGCACACATCTCGGTGGCATACACTTCTGCCTGGTGTATGGTTGTGTACTTGCCGAGGCTAGTTGATAGTCTAGCATCGGTGTTGCCCCCATATGCGCCGGCTCCCACTCCCATATTGGTTTTGGAGCCGTCAGCATACCAGCAGAGATCAGCTCTCAATACGGTCGTTTGATTTCGTTCCCAGTCCTCCCATTCCAGGAGGACGGTCTTAAAAGACAGATCTCTACTGATCTTTGTAGGCATCAAGTCTGAGACCATTCCCAGAATCTCATGACCCTCAATGTCATCAAGGAGTCCGGACCCTCCCAGACTGATTTCCTTCGGCATGCTGTCTGCCGTTTGTTTTAATCTGTACGTTGTCCACCTCGCCACCCTCTCCAGCCATATGCGAAGAGGTGGAATATTAAGGAGGACCTCCAGAGCAGCTGATGGTGCGGTGGTTATCGCTTCCGTTATCATCAGACAAGCTTGTCTCTGTAGATGAGCAAGTTTGGCCCTCGCGATACCACAAAGTGCCTTGTGCCACCAAACTATGGCTCCATATGTTTTTATTGGTCTGATAACCACTACATAGAGCCAGTACATCTGTTGGGGGTTTGTTCCACAGTTATTTCCACAGATTCTACGGCATGTCCACAGGGACAGTTTAGCCCTACGGATTACATTCTCTAACTGTACGTCCCAGTTGAGCTTCTTATCTTGGGCTACCCCCAGATATTTTGCTTGTTCCGTAAATGGAATTGTTTCCCCCATAAGAATAGGTGGTTTTAATTTATCCAGCCTTCTTCTGGTAAATGGAACAATGATCGTTTTGTGGGGGTTCACAGACATCTGTTCCCTCCGACACCAATCATTCACTACATTTAGTGCCTCTTGAAGAGTACTTGCTAGTTCCTCCTCATATTCGCCCCTAACCATTATGACTAGATCATCAGCATACGCCTGGACCTCAACCTCCCACAGTCCCAGGATAGCCAGCAAATCGTCCACAAAGAGGGACCACAGCAGGGGGGATAGAACTCCCCCCTGAGGGCACCCCCTCGCAGCCCTGAAGCTGACCACCTCCCCCTGCAGCGAGGTAATAACGATCCGATTGTGGAGCATGCCTCTGATCCAGCCACAAATGGTAGGTTCCACCCCTCTAGCGATAGTGGCTTTGTAGAGGGAGATAGGTAATGTATTGTTGAATGCTCCTTCAATGTCGAGAAATGCAGCCCCCCCCCCCCCCCCCCCGTTATCCAGGGAGTGTGTGATCTTGGCGAGGTTATTGAGTGCTAACTCAGTAGATTTGCCAGTTTGTTAGGCGTACTGGTGGGTATTAAGGGGGTTGTTGACTAAGATGCTCCCCCTAATGTGTCCGTCCAGTATTTTTTCCAATCCCTTCAAGAGAAATGATGTAATACTGAGAGGTCTCAGTGATGTGGGTAGGAGGTCATTACGTCCTAATTTGGGAATGTAAACCCCGCTAATCACCGTCCAGCTGGATGGAATATAGTTCCTAGCCAGACTGGCTCTATACACCCTGATTAGGAAAGGTAGGAGAATCTCCAGTCCATTTTGTAGTAGGACTGGTACCACACCATCCTCCCCTGGCGCCTTGAATGACTGTAAATGTTTCACAGCACACTTGAATATGGCACACCCGCCTTGAGCGGACGACTAAGCTGTCTCCTTGCGGATCCAGGCAGTCGTTGTTTTTTCCTTCGCTACTCCGTGTGGCACACGGGAGATTCTAGGAGCTCCCGCTCCTCATCAGAGGGCAGAGATTTGGAGGATAAGGAGAGGATGACCCTGGACCCCCCTCCATCGGTTTGGCGGTAAGAGAGGGGACAACCCCCATTTCTACCTCTATGTGTTCTCCAGTTGCCTGGAGATCGAGAGTATTATTACACATCTCGTTTGGGTCTGTGTCTGTCGTGTTCATATTCTGATCCCACGAGCTGTTTTTTTTTTATAGAAGTCTCTCCTCGCAATGCCAGCCAGTAAGGCAAGCATTCCCGGCCCTCCCAAGACATGCCTAGGTAGGGTTACGGTATTCCCTTCTCCTTTTTCAGCCGGGCTTGGGACCATCCATGGCGGAGTTTTGTCAACATTAAGACTCAAGTTTTTTAGCTGGCATCAATCCTGCAAATTATTCTGATTGCTTTAAAGGCAACACAATCATGTGTAGAAGAAACCTGTAGACTGTCAGCAAATATAATGTGAATATTGAACTAATATCATTTATAAATATCACAAACAACAGTGGGCCTAAAATCGATCCCTAAGGCACTCCAAATACCGCAGCACTTCTGATAAATATGATAAACAACTCTGTGCTCAGTGGAAAGCTGCCAGTGTCTGATTGTTGAAAAGCAATTTTGTATTTGGCCGTTTTGAGTCTTAATTTATAAATTCTCAAGACTGTGAAGTGATAAATGTATCTATAATAATAACAGTAACATTTAAAAATGTAAAATTATTTTTGTATATATTTGATGTATATTACAATGGTGTGCTTTTCTTTTACAGGGAATGGGGTAAACCGTTCCGCTTAGAAGATATTAAGATGTCTTGGTATGTGCCTGGAAAGACAGAAATAACATGTGTACAGAACCTCCTCAATAGATACTTAGTACCTGAATTAGATAATCTCCTGGCTTATGTTGATGGTTCTCTTCCGCATACAAAAGAAATGCTAAGAAGACGGCTTCAAATCATCATCGCTGTCTTATCTGCACAAGCGGTGATGCCTATTTGGGTTGAACCGGCAATACAGTTGTAAGTTCTACTATGTATTACAGTCTACCAAGTCTGACCGATGTATACGATGAGGTACTATAAATTACTTATCCTCCAATAGAAAGCTCAATAATTTTTTTAAACTTAATTCTCTTTTTCAATTTTTGCAAAACCTTCATAAAACAAATCCTTATCAATAAGTAACAACCACGTTAAAAAACCAGGATCTGTCTGGCCCGGACGGTAGTACCCTGTAAGGGCCCCTGGTTAGGGATACAGCAACTAGCAGGTGGTAGTGGAAATTTCCTTTACGTGATAGTAGAGAATTTTTTTCATGCCCGAGGAGGTACCACCCCATGCATCAAGGGGCCGGTGAAGTCCCAACGGACGTTTCCGGTTCTGGTGTATGAGTCGGTTTCCCTTATAAACAAAAATGATGATGGCTCCTCCTTGTACAAAAAATTCCGGAAGTAAAATACTCCTCCATTCGGATCTCCGGGAGAGGGGTGTACAGGGGGCGCCAACATCAAGATTTAACATATCCTTCTCCAATATATGTGGCCCAAATTCTAACCTGAATTCCGTCCACCATTACCTCCAGGCTAATAGGCCCCAACTTCTCTTTTTCACCGAAACCCAAATCAGTGCCAAAACAGCTAGTACTCATCTTAATTTCCCGGGGTACGAGCTCCTTACTTCCTTTAGATTGCATGGAGGCGTGTGCGCATACGTCCGTAGCAATCTACCCTGCACCAGACTTCCCAATTTAGAAGCTGGAAGAAAAGATATTCTATGGATAAAACTCTCCCTCAGGGCTGCAACTAAATTCATCTGTTGCATTTACCGGTCACCTTCTGACAACAACTTTGTCCAGCACTTTGACTACCTTTTTGAAAAAATCGACCATCTGATTTCTGAATATCCTTCCTCCGAAGTCACTATTCTTGGTGACTTCAATGTCCATAATAAGGAATGGCTAGGATCTTCCAAAACTGATCTACAAGGGAGAGCAGTGGAAGCCTTTGCAGTCAGCAATTCTTTAGCCAATATGGTTCAGCAACCTACTTACTTTCCTCGCATCCCAACACAGCTCAAATCCCTTGGATCTCCTTCTTACTACAAACCCTGAATGCTACAAGATATCAGTCACCGCCCCCCTTGGTCGTTCAGACCACGGCATGGTCGCTGCTACCTGCACAATGCAACCCGAGGTCACACAGTCATCACACCCACGTATCGTTTGGCACTACAACTCCGCAAACTGGGACGAACTGCGGGGTTACTTTTCCTCATTTCCATGGGCGTCTGTCTGCTTCTCTCATCCTGACCCCTCTGATATCTCACAAAACGTCACCGAAATTATCCAAGCTGGCATGGAATTATTTATCCCTCGTACACAGAAAACCTCTTCAGCCACTCAAAAGCCCTGGTTCTCTAAATCCTGCGACAAGGCCAGACTTGAAAAGGTCAAAGCTCACAAAACGCTTCAACCCAATCCCAGTCAAGAAAACTGTCAAGCATTTAACGACGCAAGAAACCACTATGTCCGCATTCTTTCTGAGGCAAAAAACTCGTTTAATAACCACATCAACAACAAAGTCCTCTTAAGCTCCAACGGCAGCAAACCCTTCTGGACTCTTGCTATATCTATTGGGAATAATTTCTGCAAGAGCACGTTCCCACCTCTTGTCTCAGGGGACGAAATTGTTTCTACCACCCTGGGCAAGGCTGAACTTTTTGCCTCGTTATTCGCCGCCAATTCTACTCTCAACCCACCTCCAAATGTTCAACCACCAACAGTCCCCAATGTCGCGCACAAAATGACGGATATCATTTTCAAAACTAAAAAGGTACGAAAGATGCTCTCTTCTCTTAATACCAAGAAAGCCTCTGGCCTTGACGATATCCCAGCAATTGTTCTCAAAAAATGCGCACCAGAACTTGCTCCTGTCCTGACTCGTCTGTTTCAGACATCTTACAATAGAGGCATATTCCCTAGTAACTGGAAAACTGCTCGAGTACAACCCGTTCCCAAGAAAAGATCCAAAGCGCTTCCTAGCAACTACAGGCCTATTTCTCTCCTTTCAGTCGTCTCTAAAGTGATGGAAAAGTATATAAACACTGAATTACTAAAATTTCTTGAAAAACACAGTCTAATTCACGATAGGCAGTATGGATTCCGTCAGCGCAGATCAACTGCCGACCTCCTTTCCTATGTCACCCATTCTTGGTACAAGTCTATGGAACTACACGGTGAATCCCAGATTGTCGCTCTAGATATATCCAAAGCATTCGACCAGGTCTGGCACACAGCGCTGCTTAATAAACTCCCGGCCTATGGCCTACCACCAAAACTCTGTACCTGGACAGCAAATTTCCTCTCCAACCGGAGCATTTCTGTTGTCGTGGATGGCCATTCCTCTAAACTATATCCAATTAATGCAGGAGTTCCTCAAGGTTCAGCTTTAACCCCTACTTTGTTTCTTCTCCACATCAATGACCTCCTCTCTAGCACATCCAACCCAATTCACAGTTACGCGGACGACAGCACCCTTCACTCAAATATACAATATCCTAAGCCTGTTTCTTTAGCCCAACTAGATGAGGATCGCAGACTCATGGAGGATTCTGTCTCCGTGGATCTCCAAAGAATATTAGACTGGGGAAGTAGAAATCTTGTACAATTCAACCCCACCAAAACTCAGTCTTGCTGTCTTACTCATAAGAGATACACCAGCCCTAGACCCATCACAATGAACAACCAAGTTATCCAAAGTAATGAGTCCTTTTCACTTGTTGGCATTTCTGTGGATCGAGGTCTCAATTGGCACCAACATGTCACTTCAATTGCAGAGTCGGTTGCTAAGAAATTAGGCTTCCTCTTTCGGGCTCGCAAATACTTTTCACCAGCTAATCTCTATACCTTATATACTTCACAAATAAGGCCAAACCTCGAATACTGCTCCCACATCTGGGGTGCCGCTGCCGCTGCCGCTTCTACACTCGCTATCCTGGACTCCATTCAGAAGAGAGCTATACGTCTCATCGGTGACCCTACACTCACCCAAAGACTGCCATCCCTTGCCCACCGACGTGCCGTTGGTGACCTCTCTCTCTTTTATAGATATCTGCACAGGCACTGCTCAGAGGAGCTTTCTTCCATAGTTCCTCCACCTGCTGCCCCCAACAGAACTACGAAGGGAACAGAGCGAATGCACCCTTTTACTGTCCAGGTCTCCAGACATAGAACATTCTGTCATGCCCGCTCTTTTGTCCCGAGGACTTCCAAGCTATGGAATTCTTTGCCGGCACATGTTTTTCCTTCTCCTCCAAACCTTCAAGTCCAGAATTAACAAGTTGCCTCTTTCCTCCTTGTCGACACCCACGGTACGATAGTATTTAGGCTGTAAGCCCTCGTGGTGTGTTGTCGAAAAAAAAAAGTTAGTTAGTTTTCGTTTCTATTTGCTTATAGTATTGTTTTCCTCTTTGTAAACATACATGTATTTAGTGATAAATGTTCTATAGTAGGTTTCAGGGCAAAAAAATAATATTACTATCATAATCCCCATCTTTTTCAGAGTTGATTCAGTGTTGGATCCGTGGGCCTTTAATTTAATTGTTAGCGGTGATCATGAAGTTTCTATGCCTGATGGTAGAAACTTAAGAAAAGTCATAGCTGATGTCATTCATAAAGTTCAAGCAAGGGTTTTAAAAGACGATGAAGGTGACACCAAGAGTATCAAAAACATTGTATATGTAAGTTGCATTCGGCCCTTTTTTAATCAGTTTGCATTGTAATGGGTATATTTCGGATTAATCCTACTTTTCCTTAATATAGAGAATTTCTGTGGTAACCGTACCACATCAGTTTTTCTTCGGGATTATGCTCAAACGCCAGTGTCAGTTGAGTTTTCTGGGAGTCGAAACTGTCCTTCAGGGGGCTGCCGCGTGACTAAGTGTCCCTCACTAAATCGCTGTGCAATGGCAAAATCTGCCAGGATTAGCTCACTCTAAGGCCTTCATAAATGGCCTGTCTGAGTCAAAGGCTAAAAAACTTCTAGAGCTAAACAGACAACAATTGAGTACTCTAGTCGGCCTGTATACAGGACACTGCCGCTTGCGTGCCGAGTGCCGGTAGTGTATGGAGAGTGACGAAACAGCAGAGCACCTACTGTGTTCCTGTCCAGCGGCGGACAGAATTAGACACCTGCTCTTTGGCAAGACAAAGCTTGCTCAGGAAGACCTGGATCAACTTTCGCCCACAAAGATTATCGACCACTGCAGGAGGCTGGCCCTGTTGGGCGAAATATAGACTATTAGGCATGAGCCGCAATAGACCTTATGGTTGCAGTGGAGGGACCGGTATGGTCCACTCACTCAGTTACTTAGACCCAGGGTAAGCTACAGTGAAGACAGGGTTCCCCTAAGTTGTAAGGCACAGTTATACTTGGCTATATAGTTATGGCCTTTATGAGAGATTAAATTGTTAGAAATTGTTTTGGGTGGATTCTTAGGAATAATTGAAATGCTGGATAATATTTACAATTTATTTACAAGTGTAATTGCAAGAAAATATTTACGAAGGGGGTTTTCAAGAAACGAAAGTAAATTATTATATACATGGATATTAACAAGGCATTACTAACACTTACTTCGAAACAAAACTATATTATTCTCATAACAAATCTATTAGAAGGCAGATGCAGTGAAAATGAATTAAGAATTTGCATGTGCGGGCTGGGGTGGTGGTGTGGTTGAGGTGATGGGATTAAAATACTTTAAAAAACAGTACAGCGGTGCAGGGAAAGTATATTAAACATGCGGGCAATATAAGCAGGCATGAAGCATATAAAATAAGATGGATGCAACATTAAGACAAGCTCGCTGCACACTACAGTTATTATTATTACCGGTTAACTAAGGCTCAACTTCCACACGTTGCATTCAAACAGCTTGGCGACGTTACATGAAGAAGGCATTTATATCTCGAAACTCTACCTCCAAGGGGGTGGAAGGGGTCTGAACACCTCAAACAACGCTCCCAGCCCAACCAGGAGACCAAATGCCACTTTCGATCGTCAATAGCCCGGCCGCTTTGATGACGATCTACTGCAATCAGACATATCCTCACTCCAGCTCCTTGCCAAGACCGCGAGGCCGGCTCCAGGGAAAACCACTTTGTAAGATTGCCAATACCTATGATGGCAACTCGCACTCAGATGGTCCGTTTTGACTGTGCCCTAACGTTCTTGGGGGGGCGAAGATTTTGAACGCAACCCTTGGCTTCTTCCAGGTCAGCCCGCAAGGATCGACAGCGATGAACGACAGGTCCCCCCCCAGCTCCTGTGTATCGCAATGTTCCTAGTCAACAGAAATCGCCCGATGACCATCCGTCTGTGGAGTGCACCTAACAGAACAAACCCACGAACACCCCATCCGCCACTCCACCACCCCCGCAGGAGGAAAGAGACGCCAGGACACCCCAAATAACGCCTCCCAGTCCAACCAGGACACCAGGTCGCCTGACTCTTTCGATCACCAATATCCCGGCAGCTACAGTGGCGATCTACTGCAATCAGAAATATCCTCTCTCTGGCCAAGACTACGGGGGCGGCTTCACGGAAGACCACTTTGTAAGATTGCAATAGCTAGGCGGCTACGATGACAACCCATACGCAGACGGTCCGCTTTGCCTGTACCCTATCGCTCTCAGGAAGATCAAACATTTGGAACTGTACCCCTGGCTCCTCCAGGTCGTCCCGCAAGCACCCACAGTGATGAACGGCTGCGTCCCTAGCTCCTATACTTCATGGCGACTTTGTCACAAGGGACTTCTCGGCAGCTGCCCCTCTGTGGCCTGTATCTAATAAAAACAAGACAACTACACTCAAACATTTTTTACCACTGCGAACTTCCAACATCACCTCTGACGGAGGCCACTGTGCACCTTAGGGTGCCTTGGGGCAGTGGGAGATGTCTCATCCATGGAGTGCTCTCTCATACAGGCCCAGTACTAGGTTAATTGTTTCGGAAATGTCGACCTACCTAAAATAAGCGAACACACCCAGTTTGAAATGTGAAAAGTGAATACCACTCCCAATGCTGCGGCTCGGCTGTGATTCCAGCTTACCTTGGCTGACCTGCAGAATTTAATTTAAAACAAACAAAGTGGTCAAGTTGACTCCAACTACTTGGCTATATATATAACCCGGTTCGACCTACTATTCTCTTATATCTTGTATTCACACCGGGCTCCTGCAAAGCAAGTTCTCCCTTTCTAGCCGGCGTGTGTATCCGATGACTACGTCCCGAATATTTACACATATTTCATTACTGTGAAAGCAATAAATTGAATTTCGGTTTAATAAGTTTAGGTAATTACGTTATAATTATTAACTTCATTTCACATGTTTCATTATTGCGCGGTCTACCTTCAATTTATTTATTTATTTATTTAAATTTGCACCTACAAAATTAAACAATTCCAAATGGTACTTAAAAATAAAAACAAAAAAAAACAAACAAAAAATAACTCAAAGTAACAAAATCACTGTCTTAAGACCGTTTTCATCCTAGACATAGCAATATAAAAGATATCACAATTAGAAAAATTAGCATTATAATTATGCAACAATCTGTCCATGAAACTGTTACATCCATAGTTGGTCCTGTGTGTTCGCTCAAAAAAGGTTGCTGTTGGCGAGTTGAGCGTGGTGGAACATGGAAAAGGACCAACTCGAGCAGATCATTACAGTCAATGAGACCATTAATTAACTTATATAAACATCAATGAAAGATACTCATGTCACGCTTTGAGACTGACCATACCACAAAGAAGCAATCTGACATCATACCCAATATCCTGGCAATGAAAGTGATGCTTATAAAGAAGGTACTTAACAAATTTGTTTTGTACCCTTTCAATACGATTAATGTGGCAAGCATAGGATGGAAACCATACAACACAACAATACTCAATATTACTTCGAACCAAGGATGTATACAAATTAGTGATTGCCCTTCTGTCAGTCATATGTTTAGTGTGTCTTAACAAACCCCAAAAGTCTGCAACATTTCACAACCACAGCATCAATATGCAGATTAAATGACAAATCATTTTTGAAAATTACACCAAGATGTGCAACTGAAGTGACAACGTCCAACACAGTGTTACAAATAGTATAGCTATGAACAATCCGATTCTGACCTCCAAAATAGCTCACAACCTTACATTTACCCACATTAAGCGACAACAAGTTTGAACTGCACCAGCGAGTCAAGTTGTCGAGATCATGTTGCAAAGTGTTGACACCATGGACAGCTTCAGAAAAAAACTTCACGTCATCTGCATACAATAAACATTTCGATGACTCAAAACAACTCACAACATCATTAATAAAAAGATTGAAGAGAACGGGACCTATATGTGATCCCTGTGGTACCCCAGACAAGACGAGGACCTCATCTGATAGAGCACCACCAATGCTAACAAATTGCTTTCTGTTAGACAGGTAAGATCGAATCCACAAAAGATAACAACCACAGATGCCCATTGCAAACAATTTTTGCAGAAGAAGGGTATGACGCACACTGTCAAAAGCGTTTTATACATGAGTGTATACAACATCAACTTGTTTACCAGCCTCCAATGCATCTGTGACGTAAGATTGAAAAATGGCGAGATTAGTGACCGTTGACCTTCCACCACAGAAATCATACTGCTCTCCAACAATACTGTCTTTCAAGGTATTGGAAGTCTCATCCGCAATGATAGATCCAAATAGTTTCGGTATTACAGGTTCAATTGAAACACCTCTATAATTGACAACTTGTGTCTGATCACCTGATTCGTGAATGGGGATCAGAGTAGACAACTTCCAGAGTAAGGGGCAAAAACCGGCATTGAAAAACCTTTGAAAGACACTGCACAAAGGGCCGCTCAAAGAGTGTCGACAATTTTTCAAAAATGAAGAAGGAATACCATCCAAACCAGCTTGTTTTTTGCCATCTAGTGAGTCAATTTTATCCTCGATTTCCTCAATTGTAAAAATATGCATATAAAGGTTATGTGCAGATTGTATATTAAATACATCACAAAAGTCAACATCAATGGAACCATGGTCAGAATAACAGGATTGAAAATGTGCAGCAAAGGCGTCTGCTATATCAGACTCATTATTATATATTACATTATTAAAACTCATTTTATTCGGAATCCCAGAGTCCTTCCTCACGGAATTAACGAAAGACCAGAACTGTCTGACATCAGACTGAATGATTTCCCTCTAGTTAGATAATGACACTCTAATTATTTACTTCATGTACATGTACATCATTTATTACTTATTTATTGATGTATAGTTTCTATTGCATTTCTATTGGTAGTTATTCTTACATTCTTGTTTCAGATTTACAGCTACCTTATGTTTAACAAAACCAGGGGTATTCAAGATTTTGAATATCAATGGAAATCTTTCCATTTCGGTAAACGTTTATTAGAAGATCGTCTGTATCAGAAAAAGTTGCATTTGAGACATCTGCATATTAACAGAGTGGTTTTGCAGCAGAGTTTTAGAAATGAAAGTCGTACTTGTTCTTTTACGCTGACACATAAGCAAATCCTTCTAGATCTATTTGAGCTTAGTGTCTCTCAATACAGTGCGGTAAGTATATATAGCTCATTTTTAACGAAATTTATCAAAATTATTCACTGTTTATTAACTTATTTATAATTTTAATGATATACCTATTCATTTCCAGAATAGAATTGCCGCACAACAAAAGCTGTTCCAAGTAGTTTCCTATTTCCCATATTCATATACAGTGCTGACACCAAAGATTAAGGAAGTGCTGCAAATGAACACAGAAGAGAATCACGAGAAATTTAAGGGTTGCTTGTACACCTTAATAGGACCAAAGTCAGCACCAATTGCAGCTCGTCACAACTGGACGTTCATTAGAGACATTTGGCCTTTAATCGTTAAGTCAATGCCTTCTGAAAAACCATCGGTTATTAACCTAATGACTGCCGTTAGTGATGCAATTAATAGGTTTTTTCCAACAATTAGTATACAACTCTGCATTTCCCAAAGTTGTTTAGAGAGAGCAAAGGTGTTAGGCAGCAGTTTGCCCAAAAACACTTTCGATGGATTCGAGGATATTGAGAAAGGAAGTGAGAAAGCTCTTCAACTGGCCTGTGACTTGAGGAGAGACACATACATTGAAGCAGTGGAAGAATTGTTGAATGCATTCGTTAGTAAAAATTTGTAAGTAATTTTTGTAATAGGGGCAGGTATTAAAAAAAACGAAAAAAATTATAAAAAAGGCTGGGCGCACCATTATGTTGTCAAGTAAATAAACAAAAAAACCTTCAATCCCTTTCAAACGACTTTCCACTGGCACAAGTACATTTGTCTAATCTTTTGTTCCATTGTTCAAACCATTTTGAAATTCATCTTCATTGATGCCCGACAGTGCCTCCGCCATTTTGTTCATCACCACAACAATATCAGCAAAATACTTTCCTTTTCTGTCTCTTTTTATTCGGGTAAATAAAAAAAAGTATTAGTGGGCAAGGTCGGGTGAATAAGGGGGATGACGCTGAGGCGTCATGACACTTTTGACCAAAAATTGGCGCACAGGCAGGGTCATGTGAACAACGGCATTATCGTGGTGGAAAAACAAGTCGTTCAACTGCCGCAAATCAGGCCTCTTTTGCTGCAAACTGTTGTACAATCTTTTCAAAACTTCCAGGTAGAAAGCCTCGTCAACTTTTTTTTATTTTATTTTTTTTATTTCAACAACACACCACGAGGGCTTACAGCCTAAATACTATCGTACCATGGGCGTCGACAAGGAGGAAAGAGGCAACTTATTAATTCTGGACTTGAAGGTTTGGAGGTTCGGAGGAGAAGGAAAAACATGCGCTGGCAAGGAATTCCACAACTTGGAAGTCCTCGGGACAAAAGAGCGGGCATAACAAGATGTTCTATGTCTGGTGACCTGGACAGTAAAAGGCTCCATTCGCTCTGTTCCCCTGGTAGATCTGTTGGAGGCAGCAGGGGGAGGAACTATGGAAAAAAGTTCCTCTGAGCACTGCCCGTGCAGATATCTATAAAAGAGAGAGAGAGGTCACCAACGGCACGTCGGTGGGCAAGGCATGGCAGCCTTTCGGTGGGGGTAGGGTCACCCAGGAGACATATAGCTCTCTTCTGAATGGAGTCCAGGATATCGAGTGTAGAAGTGGCAGCAGCACCTCAGATGTGAGCAGTATTCGAGGTTTGGCCTTATTTGTGAAGTATATAAGGTATAGAGATTAGCTGGTGAAAAGTATTTGCGAGCCCGGAAGAAGAAACCTAATTTCTTAGCAGCCGCTTCTGCAATTGATGTGACATGTTGGTGCCAATTGAGATTTCGATCCACAGAAATGCCAACAAGTGAAAAGGACTCGTTACTTTGAATAACTTGATGCATGGAGTGGTACCTCCTCTGGCATGGAAAACCTTTACTATCACGTAAAGGAAAATTCCACTACCACCTGCGAAGGGAGGGAGCGAGACTTTAGTAGACCATCAGCCCTGGGCGTTATTCCCATTGCCGATAGTCACGCCAGGGGTGGCACGGGGAGCCAGCCTCTAGGAGTCCGGTAGCTAAATCACGCTTCGATCAATCAAGAGAACGCCCAGTGCATGACCAGGCTAAGGGACCACACCCCGTCTGACCCTGTGGAACAGCACGTAAACTCTGAATGGATGACTCCTCTCACTTCGAAAAACAAATCGGCATTGTTTTTTCTGGTGCTTCTTGACCCAGTTGCGCCAAGAAAACTTGTTCTTAGTAATAATTAATATATTTTGAACCACACATAATATTTTGGTCTTATGCGTTTCTTGGATCACCAGCGGCGCCCAAATTTCTTTTCTTTATACATTTTATAGTGAGCCCAAAATGTTTCGGGAAAACTGTTCCGATTTTCGCTAATGTAACGCAATTTTTGTATCCAGACTTTTTTTTTATGACAAATAAAAGTTAGTATTATTATTTCATGAATTGTTGTTGTCATTACTTGGTGAAACCGTTCCATACTAAATACAGACGTGGAGACTAGTTCTCTGGTTTCACAAATATTCGTTTTTGTTTCTGTAACCAGTTTCGCTGCTTGGCAGCATCCTTGACAGAAAAAAAATTATTTACTATGGAACAGTATTATTATCTAATACCACAAACATATTTTCTTATTTCAGACATTGGCGGTACCATCTGATGGCCATAGGTTTAATAAAAGTTCTCGTTCACTGTGATGTTAAATATAATTCCAAAGTAATTAAGTTTTTCTTAGAAAGTTTAATAGATGAATCGTTAGTCATAAGAAAAGAGGCACTGAAAGTAGTTATGTACTCTCTCATCCAGAACAAACCCAAGTTTAGCAAAGTGGAAATTGATCCTTTTAAGACGGCAAATTTGCCGAAATCCAATAAAATCTACCCTGGCATCCGACCTGATAATAAATGGTTGCTGTACAATAGCGCAACAGCTCCAAAATCCCCCGAAGAGTGGGATAAACCTAGATTTGTTCATGACCAGCATACAGGTTACTATAGCTGGCCAAAGAAGGTTCTAGTTTATGAAGCGCCTTCAAATCACCAGACCGCTAATAAAAGGCTGGATATGCTGACAGAAGAGGAAAAAGTTTATTTAGAATTTTTCAGTAAGAAAGAGAACGTTGATCAATTGATCAAGTATTTTTCATTGGAAGAGAAAAAAGGAAAAGACCATTTCAATGCTTACAGATTTGTACTTTACAAGGTGAGTAAATATTTTAAAGTTTAGATTAGATATTTTCATCTGAAATATACATCTAGAAGTATCTACATTTAAATCAAAGACCTTGAAGAAATAAATGACTTTTTTACAAAAATCAATAACTATTTGTTTTGTAAGTATTGCAAATTCAAGCTTCACTAAGTCACAGACTAATTATAAAATTTACGGTGGCCTTTCTTATAAAATTTTTCAAATCTGAGACTGAAAAGTTACCGTTTTTTTTTAGCGAATTTTGGTAGAAAAAATTCGTTATTGATTTAATTCATCATAGAATATTTTGTAAACAGTGCCTGTGGTGAAAAAGCGAGATCTTTTTTGGTCTAAATTAAACAAGGAATCCAACAGAATAATCAAAATTGTAAATCATTCAGTGGCGTAGAAATTATTTTTTTAAAGGTAACACAATGCCCAGATCTATGCCGCTCGATTAACTAGCGTATCACTGGGAGAACCGAATTGTAGAACTCATTTAGAACTGATACTGTGAGAAATTTCGAATTATTTGTAAGTATCGGAAAAACATCTTCACTCTTTATTATATTTTAATACCCTGTATCTCAAAAGCTTGAGCTAGAAAACATGTTAGTTGAAACTTTTCTTTTTAGAATAACTTCACGAATCATCACTGACAATCTTATAGGTAATATCAAGATCACCTTGTATACTTTATGTTCTGTCAATATGTACCGCAGAGTTAATTTATGTTTCGTTAAAAACTAAAATATGGCCATCCTGCCACTCAATCAGAGTTAAATCTAGTTAATGTAAAAGAAAGGACAAATTAAAGACCTAAACATGGTCAGTACTTGGGTGACCACCTGGGAAACTGTGTGCTGTTGAATGCAACAACGAACCATATGAATTTTGGGAGACAGTATTTTTTGGGGACTTTGGGATTTGCCACCTGCAACCGTCTTCCTAAGTCTCTAAGACTTATAAACAAGACAATAAGCAAAAAAGCCATTCAGTGTCAAATTAATTTGAACCCACCAATAAAGTCAAAGATGTCAAATTGGTTGCAGGCGAGGCCTTGACATCACCTGATGCATCGTTGTGGCTTGGTTTTTAATTGAGGAGAACGACAGGAAAATGCTTTGAAAATGTGCGAATGGCTAAATTAGCCGCAGCCAAGCAATTTCGACTATACATACATACAGATTCTTCTAGTTATAGATCCTTTCCAGGAAATCTTGAGCGTAAGTAAAGATTTGTTTGGAAGGATATGAGGAAGAGTTCATCGCTGCAAATTAATTACGACCATACTAAAATTTGCTTTTAACGACACTGTTACGGTGGATTGATTCAGTTAAAGTGTATTAATAAGAAAATTATTTTATGAATCGAATGTGTGTGCTGTTATAAAAATTTTGTTTTAATGGCACCGTTACAATCGGTGAATTGATTCAGTTAAAGTGTATTGATAAGAAAAGTATTTTATGGGGCAAATGCTGGTGTTGTAATTGCAACATTTCTCTTCAGTCATTTGCTACATTTTCCACCATCTATAATAGTTATATTATTATTCTAGTTATAGATCGTTTCCAGAAAATGTTAGCCGTAAATAAACGGCTTGTTTGCTACAGTAAACTGAGCATCTTATAAAATGAGTTTTTCTTTTCGCCTGTGGACAGAGAATTGAAAAATTAATTACAAAAATGCTTGGCACCCTAGCTGGTCTGTTCGAAAGAATCAAACAAAAAATTTGATTTCGAATCATGTGATTGTTATTATTTTGTTTAATACAATGTTTTAATTTTCAGAATCTCTTTAAATTATTCGAAGACTTACTCCTAGACCAGTTTTTACCACATTTGGAACGATTAGTCTGTGATAAGCAAGAAGCTAGCCAACGATGTGTAGCTGAATTAATGGGCGGCTTGATAAGAGGTAGTAAACATTGGAGTTACGAAAAGGTCTCACATCTATGGTCTCTACTGATTCCAATTTTACACAAGGCCATAATGAACATAAGCAGTGAGACGCTCACTGACTGGGGATTGTTCATTGTGATGACGTTGGCATCTCGAGATCCAAACAGACACCATTGGATCTTAGAATATCTAATGGATAATCCTCTCTCTGATCCCACGTCGATGGTTTCCTGCAATCGTTTGTATCTTCTTCACATAGCGGTTGGTCAACAGGCGTGGCGTAACGCAGAACTGAGTCATAGACTTCTTCAATATTTCCAAACGCGTCTGACACACCCGTTCCAAAACATAAGGGAGAAGATGAGTTCTTGTTTGAGTTTTATTTTCTCAAATGATTTTGTTTTCCCCAATGCTGATTCCACTAACTATCCAAGAGTGAAAGACTTTTTCACACAAGTCATGCCAAAACTGGATATTTTATATAAATATACTTTGAATAAAGTAGATAATAATTTGGAAGGTGGTGAAACTATGGAGGTAGAATGTGCTTCTGTTTTTTCTGTAGATGAAAAAGTACAAGTTTTAAGACTGTTCAAAGTAGGTGAGTTGATTTAATGTTTTTACTTATTTCACTGTGCTCAAACAGACACTTAATACAAATAACAAGTTTACACATTGCATGTATCTTTGACATGTTATTGCAGCTATTGCTTACAAGAGTCGGGTTCTTAATAAGAAGCAGCAAAAATTTTTCTTTGCCAGACACTAGAGGTGTGCGAACCCATGTTTTGTTCGAACCGAACTATGAACGAACCCAAGCAAATATGTTGCCTCAAACTTCGAACCTCTGAAATAGTATGTCTAAGATTCACAGTCGAACTTCGAACTTCTTAGAAATTTAAAATCGAACATCGAACTACCCAAAATTCTTCAGTGTTCATATATCATTTCCTTAAACACAAAATTTAGGAATATTGTACCATACAATATTTGATATGTGAAAGATTCCCATTCTTTTAACAAAAAGGAAGAGTTCAGCAAATTTGCAGGTTGATTGGGTGAAAATACCTTCTGGTGCTGATCGTTTTGGCTCATGGTGAAATAAATCATGTTGAAACCAGTGTTTTCCAAAGTCAATCTGCAATTATCCTCATAAATTCTGAAAATCTACGTTACCGATCGCTTTCGAACACCGCCATCATAATGTTGTTACTGAAAAGGGTGTTGGGAGGCTAGGATATATAAGAAAAATAATTCTGTTATTGCTAAATGGCTCCGTCGTGTCTCAATGTGCCCACCAACTGTCAAAAATATGCATAAGTGAAATCTCCTAAAATTATGCTATCCACTCAATGAGACCGATAACGAGTTTAAAGCGCCGTTACCGAGTTAAAGGGGCCGCAACTTCGTTATCTTTGGGAGCATTCAATGCCTGTAAAGTTAAATTTCGAAGTATTTTTGAGCAACGAACTTCGAACTATTTTGGAGAATTACATATTTCGAACTTCGAACAACTTCAACATCGCTAGTGCGAACATATTTTCGAACCGAAGTTTCGGTTCGAGTTCGGGTTCGGTTCAAAATTTGGAAGCTTCGCACACCTCTACCAGCCACACTTTTTTGGGTGTTCCGCAGGGTGCCAACTTGGGGCCACTATTTTTCTTAATCTTTATTAATGACCTTAGTGAAATCATAGAGCTGCAGTGCTTGTTATTTGATTATGACCCAACAAATTTTTGAGAAAATTACCTCACTGGATCACTGTGTGTTGCAATCTTGTCCTGGACAGGATTAATAACTGGTGTGTCATCATCAAGCTGTATCTTAATATAGACAAATGCAGTGTTGTATCATTGACTAGAAAGCAGAAAATTTAACTATGGCATTAAAGCTACTATACAAATCAAAGTCAGTCAGTGGGGATCTTGGCGTGGTATTTGATTTGAAGGTGTCCGATTTTGCTACTTTCCATCCCTAACGTGGAATTGGCTGTTGGATGGTATAAATTGTGATAAAGTAAATATAGTCACAGAATAATTGTAAAGTATTAACGTCACAAATAAGAAAGTAATTAACAAACCGCAAGGTTTAAATATAATAACAAACAATCGGTAGAGTTGGGGTCGACGACGGGCTGGCAGCAAATCACCACCGGACACGGACTGGCTGCGGCGTCCGTGCAGGGGAACGTCGCTCAAATAAACGGAATTGGAGGGTGGCAATACGTTGGCCGAGGCTGGAATGTCGAGGAAGCGGGGACAGACAGTCTCTTTCAGGTACGATCCAGAAGCGGCACGCTGAACGAAGAGTGACAGCCAGTGGTATTCGTTGTTTTCGCTTTATTAATTTTGTTTTCAGTTCGAGCACCAGGTATAGGTAGCAGCCACACGGAGACAACAGTGAATTGCTGAACAGTGCAAGTCAGCCCAGCATTAAGAGTTGATTATTGTTATTTTAGGTAGGTCGACAGTAGCTGGTGTAGTTTAGTGGCGAGACTCCAGTGAAAGGAATTCCCATAAGCTGAACGTCTTATTCTGCTTTAGATTGTCCTGGCCCATACGACCTTCTTCAGCGGAAGCGATGTTAAAAGCGCATATGTGGGAAGTGTTGCCTGGTAGTCGTCTTCTCTTTGTTAATTGAAGTTTACAGGTATCACCTTCGAGGAGAACACCTAGTGCAGCTCGTCTTAGGTGGCCTTGCTGAGAATCATTAGAGCCGGGGGAAGCTGTCGTTTGCTGCCACAGATGCCTTCAGGCCCGCTTGGAGGGCTCTCTGGTTGCAGACTGGACCTTTGGTTTTCTCGGACGCAGTAGGGATCAGAGCTGAGAGAGCTATTTGCCTGTGAAACGTTATGGGAACGATAAGGCCAGGGACATTCACACAGCGGACGCTTGCGAGGTCACCCTCCCTTCACCAATAGAAGGCTGAGGCGATGATAGGTAGTTTTTCCACAGGATTTCAGGTTTTTGAGGTTAGGACCGGCAGGGTCACCCGTGGAAGGCGTAGTCAGAGGGTCGTTCCTGTTTCCTTTAGGTGCAGGCTGCTTAGTTGTTTACGTAATTCTGCTGCAGAGCCTGGGAACCGGACGGTGCTGCAGTCGACATTCATGGGTGGCCTGGAGATGTCTGTGGTCGCATTCCCAGGTTTTGGTCTCCTCGAGATCGTTAGGGAACCAGGTGGAGCAGACACTCGCACGCGAATCACCAAGTGAGCGATAGCGCCAGAGGTGATCCAGTTATGGGTGGTGTCTGCGAAGCCGCCCTCTCGTTCTCGAGAAGGGACCGGGCCGGGATATTTTTTGGCTACAGTAGGTCGGGATAGAGCCATGCGCTAGGCACTACCGAAATAGTCCGGCGGCCGCTGGTCTCCCGGCCTGGCCGGAATCGTCGTCGTGCGGAGCCGTGCTGACGCGCCCGGTTGCCTTGAGGGCAAATTATTTGCAAGAGATGTCCTTTTTTTTTCATGGTGTAGTGTCCCCCAGGTGTATGAGTGTGAGTTATGGATGAGAGGTCGTAGTTTCCTAGTATTATTGCAATAATATTAGTATTTGTGTGCAGGAACTTCTTCCTGATAATTATTTTTGTTTTGGTTTATATTGCTTGGCTGTTACGCCCGCCGCTTGCTTGATATCACGACCCGCATCGCTACGCCGTTTTCTAACGCATATTAGATCCCCACATGAATAGTAATAATAGGCCCATTTGCTTTGCACATGCTTTACTAGCTTCATTCACTCCAATTGCCTCTGTCCCTGGTATTTTATAGAGTTTAAGGAGAACAATCTAATTTTGTCTTGCAATAAGCTTCATTCAATAGAGTGTTATTTAAGGTCAATGCTCGCGGATATAATAACTTGTTTTTTTCTATGTACATACTTTGTAAATATTTTCTGGTATTATCTTTTGTAAATAGATTGTAAATATTATCCGGTATTTTATTTAGCTCTTCCAAGTTATCCCCCCAAACCCTTATTATTATCAAATTTGTCTCTAATAAAGGCCATAAATATAAGTCGCTGGTGAATTTGCTTTAAGACTTAGGTGAACCATGTCTTCACTGTAGCTTACCCTGGGTGTAGGTAACTGTAGTCCTGAGGGAGCGCATCAACTTCCTAAAGGATTTCAATTGTTGCTGGCGCCTGAGCATAATCCTGTAGGATAACCGCATTGATAAGGTTACCGAAGAAATTACCCATACTAGGGAAAGTAACCTTATCCTGAATTAGCTTGTTATAAAATACACGAATGAAATGGACATATTTTGTTTACCATATTGATGATTAACATGATCTTATTCACTGAGAATTAACTAGCCAGAAATAAATGCTAATCACAATCTGTCTTACAATTTTCATAAATGTTATTTTTCATTGAATTATGAATTTATTGTGTGTGGTATCCACACTGTGTATATTCATTTTATTTAATTAACGATTCCTTTTTTTGCATTTCAGTTTGTAAGTATGTGACTTCCAGTATTGTAAAATGCAAAATGAGCTACTCAGTTGTGTCTGAATATTACGAGCTGTTACCACTGGTGTGTGTTTTGCAAAGTAATGACACTGACGAAGAAATCAACCTGCTCTGTACGAACTTTTTAGCCGTGTTGGCACACTCTCTGACATCTGCAGAACACATACCGACGGCATTAAGATCCATTCAGACAGTGACCAAGTGTCCATTCTGGTCAGCAAGAGCCCTGATTATGGAGTTCATGCAAGTTTTTGTGTTTTATAATATGGCACTGCTTATATCAAGGGAAGAATGGATACAGGAGGTATGTTAGCTTTGCAACTTAATTAATAATCGAATCAAAGTGGTTTAACTTAAAGTTGCAAAAAATGATTTGGTGTTAAGTTTCACTGAAACACTATTTTAGTTTTCTTAATTAGATAAAGAAAGATTTTACAAAATCGCAAAAGCACCAGAATTTGTTATATTTAGCATGCATATTCTGTATTTCTTCTTTGTAATTAGGTGAACCTGTAATAACAATGAATCAGTAAATTCCACACGTTGGACGGGTGTGCCACACCTATGTGCGAATCTGCCCTACTATGGAGCAAACAAATAAATAAATTTCTCATGTTGGATGGCTGTGTCCCACCTAGGTCCGACTCTGCCTTACGACGGGGCAAAGGAATATATAAATTCCTCATTTTGGACGGGTGTGCCCCACCTATGTCCGAATCTGCGCTACTATGGGGCAAAGGAATAAATAAATTCCTAATGTTTGATGGGTGTGTCCCACCTATTTCCGAATCTGCCCTACTATGGGGAAAATGAATAAATAAATTGCTCATGTTAGACGGGTGTGCCCCACCTATGTCCAAATCTGCCCTACTCTGTGGCAAGTAAATATATAAATTCCTCATCTTGAACGGGTGTGCCCCACCTATTTCCGAATCTGCCCTAATATGGGGAAAATGAATATATAAATTCCTCATGTTGGAGGGGTATGCCCCACCTATTTCCGAATCTGCCCTAATATGGGGAAAATGAATAAATACCTTATGTTGGACGGCTGTGCCCCACCTATGACCGAATCTGCCCCACTATGGGGCAAAGGAATAAATAAATTCCTCATGTTGGACGGGTGTGCCCCACCTATGTCTGAATCTGCCATACTATGGGGCAAAGGAATAAATAAATTCCTCATGTAGGACAGGTGTACCCCACCTATCTGCCACGAATCTGCCCTACTATGTGGGAAATGAATATATAAATTCCTCATGTTGGATGGCTGTGCCCCATCTATGTCAGAATTTGTCCTACTTTGTGGCAAATGAATGTTTAAATTCATCATGTTGGACGGGTGTGTGTCCCACCTATCTCCGAATCTGCCGTACTATGTGGCTAATGAATAAATAAATTCCTCATGTTGGATGGGTGTGTCCCACCTATGTCCGAATTTGTCCTACTATGTGGCAAATTAATATATAAATTCCTCATGTTGGATGGGTGTGCCCTATCTATTTCCGAATCTGCCCTACTATGGGGAAAATGAATAAATAAATTCCTTATGTTGAAAGGGTTTGCCCCACGTTTCCACATGCCCCAAAAGTTTCTCCATATCTGTAAATAATACCAGGTTTACATTTTTTCCAGACTTTACATATAATGAAGTGAATATCTGTCAAAAAATGAGTCATCTGACTGAATGAATAAAAATATTATGACTTTAAAAAAAGGTGTCTTAACCTGCCCCTGCCTTACCTATCTATCAATAAGTTAGGAGCAGAACATAATAATTTCCCCCCATAGGTTGCTTTAAGGAAGACTGGATTAATTTATAGAGAAAAACTTAGTTTCTCCCCAATTAGGCGTTTATAATTACTTTATTGAGTGTTGTTGTCCGTACTTGGTAAAACATATAATGAAGTGAATATCTGTCAAAAAATGAGTCATCTGACCGAATAAATAAAAATATTATGACTTTAAAAAAAGGTGTCTGAACCTGTCCCTGCCTTACCTATCTATCAATAAGTTAGGAGCAGAACATAAGAATTTCCCCCCATAGGTTGCTTTAAGGAAGACTGGATTAATTTATAGAGAAAAACTTAGTTTCTCCCCAATTAGGTGTTTCTAATCACTTTATTGATTGTTGTTGCCCTTACTTGGTGAAACTGGTCCATACTACATACAGACTTGGAGACTACTTCTCTGGCTTCACTGTTGGTTTTCGTTTTTGTATGTGAAGGACGTAGCCAGCGTGTAAGCTAACTGGAGCAAGTGGCCCTTATGAATTCTGGATGTTCTAGGATGTTCTTCAACGTTTCTGTGACTAGTCACTTTATAACTTGGTTGAAATGTTTTTTTTGTGCAGATTGTGACCACTTGTTTTATACATACTTAATTTGACAGCAATACTGAAATCTTATTTGTTTCCAGATTCAATCGGTTGTACTAGAACTGTTAGAAGATACACAACCAGAGGTGAGAGTTAATGCTAGCAAAGTGCTAAGTGGACTACTGCACTGTAACTTTATCCAGTCGCCGATGGATCTCCTGGTACTTTTGTAAATTGTGTTATCGCCATGTTTTATAACTCAATTTTTTTTTTTTTTTTTTTACAGAAATTGTTTAACCAGAAGGCCAAAAGTGCTCTTAGGAAAAGTCACAGAACTAATGCATCTAGCAATAACAGCATTAGGATAAGGCACGGTGGAGTTTTAGGGTTATGTGCATTTATCAACTGCCATCCATATGATGTGCCTGATTACTTACCTGATATTTTTGGACAGTTGGGTCCACATTTAAGTGATCCTCAACCTATTCCGGTAAGATTTTAATTAACTATAGTGATGACATTAGTGGTTAATAATGCCAGTATTAAAAAAAGTCATTACATACTCTAACAGGGTGGTTTTATGAGCCATTTGCTTTTCTTTAATACAAAGATTTTTAAATGACTGTAAACTGTAATCATTATTATTATTAAAATTTATGCCAATGCTTACTTCAGTATATTTTCAATATTGACAACGCTCGAGCGGCAGAACGTGTATTCAAAAACTACCCCTTGTTACCTTGAAAACAATACTTAAATTTAACGACCTTCAAGGTTGGTCTTGCCTAAATTTATTTGGAACACTAAAGCCGAGCATCTGGGGTCAATATCCCAAAATTTTACTATATATTCAGCTTTAGCGTATACCTAGTGACCAAACAGATCACAATCATTCTATAAGAAATTGTTAAAATGAACTCTAGTTTTTAGGGTTTTCTTATGCTAAGAATAAAACCCAGTATCTAGTTTTAAAATTACTTTAATACAAAAAATAAAATTTATACAGTTAAACATTGTAACGGCACAATACATTTTTAAATAAATCTGTTAATTTCAAGGGTTTCCTTCTAATTAAAATTAAACTAAAACTCTCAACTCCAATAATACAAGTCCTAAGATTATTTAAACAGAATTATGTGGGAGGTTTTCCCAATCTTAGAATGGACTAATTATTACACAAAGTTGATACCCGGGGAAACTAAATTGTTTACACCCCCGGTATAATTTTCCTAAGTCTAATGATTGACTCTTTCTTAGCTTAAATATAGCTCTCAATTTTATCTAACATCCCTTATAGCTCCCAACTAAACCCTTAGGGCCCTAAGCCTTATCTTGTACTTCATCCTATAAAACTCGCAGAAATTCCCTATCTACTAAAATCCCTTATCTAATAACATCTAGATTTTAATATGATTCCAGTCACTCTAAATTATATTTTAGCGCCCTATAATCATTTATATTAATTCTATCTTATTGCACATGGCTCAACAATATCTATACAAATTTTTATATGAAAATTACTTCAGTACTCGAGACAGCTAGCCCCCTTAATAAAAGACACTTTAAACAATATTAAAACATGGAACGTACTCACCGATAACCTGTCAGATAAAGCCCGTCCTGTACCATGCTTCATCACTCGCCCACAACGGCCGTTCCACCACCTTTGCCCACGAATAACCGCCCTTTTAAAAAAACAATTCACTCCCTGAAATCTCACTCACTTCTTAATTTATTTAACAGAAACCCTTGACAATTTTCGCCGCGGCGGCATTGCCTAGCCCGGAGGCCGGCTGCCTGACCACTAATTCTCCGACACGTATCTTTCTCCCATGTCGCCGAGTCCCCAAAAACCCTGAGTTTGCGGAAAATTTCTGTTGCAACTCAAGTGACCTCTTTATTCATTATGGTGTAAGTTTAAGAAGTCTGGAAATGTGGAGTCTCTGGATAGATTTAGGAAGCTGAGACAAAAACTTAAGAAAGACATTTGTCTTTCTCGAGTAAACTACTTTCAGGGGGTTGAAAGAGAGATTAGGTCTAATCCTAAAAAATTCTGGAACTGCTCTTCTCGGCACCGTCAAAACTTTTCTGTTGGGAATTCATCTAACCAGCAACAGGCAGTTGACAGTTTTGCTTCTTATTTTGCGGGATGTTCTGGTTCCACCTCCACCTCATTACCTACAGCCGCCAGCCTGGCTTCGGGTGACATCACAGTGTTTTTTGTTGATGACTTTACAGATGATGAAATTATTACAGCTGCTAAGAGAATTAAGGCTAACATGTCCTGTGGACCTGATCTAGTTCCTGGCTTCTTGGTGCGCGACTACTTATATGCTTTCTTGACTCCACTTAAGAAAATTTTTTAATTGATTCTTAGATCTGGAACATTTCCCGCGATTTGGAAGCTGTCACGAGTTCTCCCTGTTTTCAAGGCGGGGGATAGTGGTGATCCATCAAACTATCGACCAATAGCCATACTATGTGTCTTCTGTAAGATTTTCGAGGCCTGCCTTTTTAGGCGAATACTGTTTTACATCAAAAACAGACTCTATTTCTCAGCATGGTTTCATTCCAGAGAGATCGACTGTAACGAATTTAGTTGATCTTACACAGTTCATTGCGTCCGCTCTTGACAGGTTAATGTTGTGTATACTGATCTATCTAAGGCCTTCAATTGTCTGAATCATTCTGTTCTGATTGACAGGATGAGGGCTATTGGATTCTCCGAGGGTTTGCTTGGCGTGTTCAGATCTTACCTGGATGGAAGGAGGCAATTTGTTGAGGTTGGGGGCTTCAAGTCTGACACCTATCACATAGCTTCGGGAGTGCCGAAGGGTTCCATATTCGGTCTATTGCTGTTTAATATATTTATTGATCCAGTTAAACATCTTTTGTGTGTTCCTTTTTTAATGTATGCAGATGATATTAAGATTTTCGCAAATATATCGAGTGTTTGGTGACTGTTTGTGGCTCCAGAACAGTCTTCAGATCCTTGATGAATGATGTTGTCGGAGTGGTCTTTCTTTGAATGTTTCCAAGTGTTGTGTGATGTCCTTTACTCGAAATAAGCACGCAATTACTTTCGGGTACAATATAAGAGGGCTTCCACTTGATCGCCCCGGGACAGTTAGGGACCTTGGAATTGTTTTTGATGGTACTCTATCTTTTAAACCACACTACGAGAAGACTGTCAGTTCTGCTTACAAAAGTCTTGGGTTTCTGATAAGAAACAGCAAAAATTTCTCACAGACTGACACCCTCCTCCTGCTCTTTCGTTGTTTGGTTAGGTCCCGACTTGAAAATGGCTCAGTTGTGTGGGCTCCTACTTATGAGATACATGTGGCATGTCTAGAATCAGTGCAAAGGAAATTTCTCAAATTTCTTAGCTTTCGTGAAAATGGTCGATATCCTTCTATTGGTTTTCCTCAGGAAGGTTTACTTCTTCGCTTTGGTCTGCAGAGTCTGTCGGTGCGCAGGCAGTGCAGTTTCGTTACATTTTTATACAAACTGGTTAATTCTGTGTTCAATTGCCCTAATCTGCTTCAGCAACTTAATTTCAATGTGCCTCGTATTGCAGCACGTTTTCCAGGCACATTCTATCTCTCGACTGCTCATACGTGATTGCTGCGATCGTCTCCAATTTACCAGATGTGCAATGATTACTCTGTATTGCAGGACAGCCTAGATATCTTCTCATGTAATATATCAGAGATAAAAATATTTTTCAAAGCGATCTAATTTGTGACTCTTTTGTGTAGTTTGTTTGATTATTATTTGTTATTATGTTTTGTGTATCGGCCCATCCTTAGTTTGGCTTTAAGCTGTTGGATGGTGTATGAATAAATAAATAAATAAATATTTGAAAGTGCATGTTTTCTCAGGGAAAAATCAGGATATTTTGAGTGAGTGTCGGGTTAATCATAGCCATCCAACTAGATGCGCTCTAAATGAATAGTATATGTTACCACACGCAACTTGTCCAATGGTGCTTAAAAGTATTATCGTAAACTAAGAATTTTCAATAGGTTGCCTGTCAGGTTGAAATGACTACCATCAAAACAGTTTAAAATTTAACTAAAACAGGTCCTGCGCGAATCAGTTTTTTTACGATGTAAAAGAGTTCCTTGACCGTAGTTTTGGGAGTGATATTTGCTGAAGCAGGTTATGTTCTTTTTTTTTTTTTGGACTTGCTTTGTGTTTGTCTGCTGTATTTGCGTTTGATTTTGCATATATGGTTATACACACCTTTTATTTCATTTGCTTTTATTTAAGTGTATATTATGTATGAGATAGTTTTGTAGTTTGTAGATGTTTTGTGACTTAATCTTGTCGCTTAAGGTTTCGATTTTAATATTTTATGATTGGATTAATTTGTTGATGATGTACTCAATGTAGCCTATGTGGTATTATGGTGTTTTTTCTGTGATTTCTTTTAATATGACTGCTCCATGCATTTGATTGTGTATTATGGTGAGCGAATGAAGTATAATAATAAGTTTATTTCAATATAGAAAATCCTAATACATACAAACAAATTAACATTTATTCATCCATGTGCCCTCAACATCAATAACTGAAAAAGTTTCCTCCTAAATAAACCCAATGTACCACAATTTTTTAAATCATCAGGTAAGCTATTAAACTCGCTGATACCTCTAAAAAACACTGACTTCATTGTTCCGCTTGTATAGGTTCTATATATGTGCAGACGATCAGCACCCCTTGTATTATATTGGCGAATGTCTCTGTTAAAAACCAGAAATGAATCGAAATAGGCTGGCAACAGATTCTTCGCAAGTTTAAAAACAAATATCATCGTTAAATAGTACAGTCTATCTGCAACGCATTGCCAGTTCAAAGTCGCTAGCATCCATTTTATAGGTGTATATCTGCTCACTTTTAAGACAATTCTCATTCCACGATTCTGCAGTTTCTGTAACACATTCAAAGAATTCAGATCCATCACGTGAAGCAAGGTAGCACAGTAATCAAAATGAGGTTGTAACAGTGTGTGATACACTGTGATACTAGCATACACTGACAAATTGTGACTGAGTCTGCTGAACAAAAATAATTTTTTCTTTATTTTCTTGCTTATGTACTCAGAGTGACTCTTAAAGCTAAGTGCCTCATCCAAAACAAAACCCAAATATTTCATTTCTTTTACAAATTCTATCCTCTTGTTTTCAATCATCAAAGTTACATTATTACAATCTATCTTCTTCAGCTTATACTTACTACCCAATAAAGCTTTTGTTTTGTTCGTTCTAGCAAGAACTTCATTCATCCTTGTAACCATATTTGCAACATTGTCTCCAGTACAGGCAATTAATGTGTCGTCAGCAAACAAACTTATATATTCAAAATCTCCACTTAAATTAATATCATTCATGTAAATGATAAAAAGTAGGGGTCCGAGTATGCTCCCCTGAGTAACTCCAGTGCAGCTCACCACCTCATCTGATATTTCTTTCTCTAATCTAGTCCTCTGTGTCCTGCCCGTCAAGTATTGCCTCAGCCATCCTAACACATTTCCACCAATACCATAATATGCCAGCTTCCGCATAAGAATATCCCTGTCGATTGTTTCGAAAGCTCTCTTAAGATTAACAAACACAGCTAGTACATATTTCCCTTGATCTATTGCTTCCTTCCACTTAGAAATCGTCAGCTGCAAAGCAGTCTCGCAAGAATGATGCTTTCTAAACCCAAACTGATAACCAACAAACAGTTTGTTTTTCTGAAAATTATCCATTAACTGACAATACACAAAATGTTCCAATAGCTTCTCAACACTCGGCAGAGTATTCACAGGGCGAACATCTTTCTCTCCCTTTGGAATTGGTATAATTATACTGCACTTACGGGCCTCCGGTAGGTTAGGTTAGGTTAGGTTGAATGTGAGTGGTCCATACCGGACCTTCCACCGCGACCAACGGTCTATTGTGGCTCACGCCTAATGTTTATATTTCGCCCAACAAATCCAGCCTCCTGCAGAGGTCGATAACCTTTGTGGGCGAAAGTCGATCCAGATCCTCTGGAGCAAGCTTTACCTTGCCAAAGAGCAGGTGTCTAGTCCTATCCGCTGCCGGACAGGAACACAGCACGTGCTCTGCTGTTTCGTCATCCTCCATACACAGTCGGAACTCGGTCTCCTGACCGATTCCAATACGGTGCATGTGATGCCGCAAGCGGCAGTGTCCTGTATATAGGCCTACTAGAGTTCTCAGTTGTTGTCTGTTCAGCTCTAGTAGTTTCTTAGCCCTTGACTCAGACAGGCCATTTATGAAGGCCTTGGAGTGAGCTAATCCTGGAAGATTTTGCCAATATTGAATTGTCCTTCTATCTGTCCAGGTTTTTAAGGTGCGTTTTGCTGTGCAAGATGTTATTCCCAGCACCGGTTCTGGTCCGATAAAGCCGCACTCGGCACCACTCCTGGCAAGCGCGTCTGCCGCAACGTTGCCATCATGATCCGAGTGACCCGGTATCCAGACCAGCGACACCTCATTACAGCTGCCCAATTCGTTAAGGGCAGATTTACAACTCCATACCGTCTTTGAATTGCACCGATAGGAACCAAGAGCCTTTATTGCAGCTTGGCTATCTGCATATATCTTTATCGATTTGTTTGTGCATAGGTCCTTTAAACTTTCCCTTGCACACATCTCGATGGCATAAACTTCTGCCTGGTGTATGGTTGCGTACTTGCCGAGACTAGCTGATAGTCTAGCATCGGTGCTGCCCCCATAGGCGCCGGCTCCTACTCCCATATTGGTTTTGGAGCCGTCCGAGTACCAGCAGAGGTCCGCTCTCAACAGGGTCGATTGGTTCCGGTCCCAGTCCTCCCTTTCCGGGAGGACGGTCTTGAAAGACAGATCTCTGCTGATTTTTGTAGGCATCAAGTCTGAGACCATTCCCAGTATCCTGTGACAATCACTGTCATCAAGGAGTCCGGACCCTCTCAGATTGACTTCCCTCGGCATGTTATCTGCCGTTTGTGTTAGTCTGTACGTTGTCCACCTCGCCACCTTCTCCAACCATATGTGAAGTGGGGGAATATTGAGGAGGACCTCCAGAGCGACTGATGGTGCGGTGCTTATCGCTCCCGTTATCATCAGACATGCTTGTCTCTGTAGATGAGCCAGTTTGGCCCTCGCGGTACCGCGAAGTACCTTAGGCCACCAAACTATGGCTCCATATGTTATCATAGGTCTGATAACCACTACATAGAGCCAGTACATCTGTTGGGGGTTTGTTCCCCAGTTGTTCCCACAGATTCTCCGGCAGGTCCACAGGGACATCTTAGCCCTGCGGATAACATTTTCTAACTGTCTGTCCCAGTTGAGCTTCTTATCTACGATAACTCCCAGATATTTTGCTTGGTCCGAAAATGGAATGTTTTCCCCCATAAGATTAGGTGGTTTTAATTTGTCCAACCTTCTTCTTCTGGTGAACGGGACAATAATCGTTTTACGAGGGGTCACAGACATCTGTTCCTTCGGCACCAATCATTGACTACATTTAGTGCTTCTTGAAGAGTACTAGACAGTTCCTCCTCAGACTTGCCTCTAACCATTATGACAAGATCATCCGCATACGCCTGGACCTCAACCTCCCAGAGTTCGAGGATAGCCAGCAGGTCGTCCACAAAGAGGGACCACAGCAGGGGGAATAGAACGCCCCCCTGAGGACACCCTCTCGCAGCCCTAACGCTAACCACCTCTCCCCGTAATGAGGTAATAATGGTCCGATTGTGCAGCATGTTTCCAATCCAGCCACAGATGGTAGGTTCCACCCCCCTAGCGATAGTGGCCTCGTAGAGGGAGATCGGTAATGCATTATTAAATGCTCCTTCTATGTCGAGAAATGCCGCCACCGCAACCTCTCCATTTTCCAGAGAGTGTGTGATCTTCTCGACGAGGTTATTGAGCGCTAACTCAGTTGATTTGCCAGTTTGATAGGCATACTGGTGGGTATTTAGGGGGTTCTTGGGTAAGATGTTCCCCCTAATGTGTCCGTCCAGTATTTTTTCCAATCCCTTCAGGAGGAATGATGTAATACTGAGAGGTCTCAGTGAAGTGGGTAGGAGGTCATTACGTCCCAATTTGGGAATGTAAACCCCCCTAACCACCGTCCAGCTGGAAGGAATATAGTTCCAGGCCAGACTGGCTCTGAACAGCCTGATAAGGAAGGGTAGGAGAATTTCCAGTCCCTTTTGTAGTAGGACCGGTACCACCCCATCCTCCCCTGGCGACTTGAATGGCTGGAAATGATTCACAGCACACTCCACTGCCGAGGCTGTAACTATTCTCCGAGCAACTAGCCAGTCCTCCCTTTGGGGACGTTTAGATCGTCCCTCAGATGGTAGGACCTCACCGTTGCTCAGGATCAGACAATCTGGGAAGTGTGTGTGTGCTAAGAGCTCTAACGTTTCTTTCCGAGATTCAGTAAAGGAACCATCTGGTCGTTTTATCGATCCCAGTTCCTGTACACTGTCGCGTGAGAGAATCCTGTGGATTCTGGCGCCGCTGGGCACACTATCAATGTCCCCGCAGAACCTCCTCCAGGACTCCCTCTTTGCGTTCCTAATCTCCTTGTTATACTGTGTTAGAGCAGTTTTATATTGTTCCCAGTTGCCTGTAATCTTAGCACGATTGAAGAGACGTCTAACTTCTCTACGTAGTTTTTCGAGGTTATTATTCCACCAAGTAGACCCCCGACTGTCTCTCTTTGACCTCAGTGGACAGTTTTCGTGATAGGCAGAGACCACAGCTTCCCTAACCTGTTCAGCCGCAATCTCTATCTCATCACGATCCCTCACTGTGGGGATAGTGGACCCAAGTCCGGCGGCGAGGGACTGCTTGTACCCCTCCCAATCCGTCCTCCTCGGGTCCCGAAACTCCACCACAGGTCTAGGGCCTGTTTCAATCTCAAATAGGATATGGGCATGGTCTGAACAAGAGGGCTCAGACGACACCCTCCATTTGAGGATTTTTGAGCTCAAAAGTCTTGAGCTGATCGTAAGATCTAAAACCTCTCTCCGATTAGCTGTAAGAAAGGTGGGTTCCGAGCCTATGTTGTTTACCACTAGCTCCTCCCCTAATAAGTATTCAAATAGTGACTCACCTCGCCTGTTAGTGTCCGTGCTCCCCCAAGCCAAGTGATGGGAGTTCGCATCACACCCCATAACGAGGTGATAGTTGTTCCTCTTGCAGTAGGCGATCAATTTCCGCACCTCTGCTGGAGGTGGTTGTTCTGCATCTCTGTCTCCAGGGAAATAGGCCGAGCAGGCCACTACTTCCAGCCTGGTCCCCCCGGATGTGATCACGAGATGGATGGATGCCATGTCCTTGCTGCAGTATTCTGAAAGTGTAAAATACTGCAAGTTGTTTCTGATCCAGATACAGGCTCTGGGGTTAGTGTCAGTGCCCACCTCTACTATCTTACCAGAAGTGTTACCCAGCCCTTTGGTTCGTTCCGAATTGGCGGTCCAGGGCTCTTGGAGAAGTGCAATATCTATTTGCTCTTCCTTTAATTTCATGCTAAGGAGGTATGTCGCAGCCTTAGCATGATGCAGATTTGCTTGAATGCACCTTATATTAATGGGCATGGGGGAAGGGATAGGTGTTCGTGAAGGATAAGGATGAAGGTTAAGGAGCTTGAAGGGAAAAGGATTTAAGGTGCTGGTTCCTCCTCCTTTTTAGAAGCTCGATAACCAAGCTTCCTAGAGGAGGGTCTACCTTTGGTAGGTATCCCAGGGGTGGACTTTCCTTTCCCCTGTTGTATTCCCCTGGAGGTTCCAGTGGAAGGTTGAGTCCTGCCACCTGCTCTCTTGGGGTCAGTTTTTTTGGTGGAGCTACCACCCACCACGGTGCCACTACTCGAGGGTACTGACGGGGGGATTAATCCCCCACCACTCCCGGAAGGGCCCGCACCTGTCGCCGATTTACAGGCGACGCTGGTAGCAGAAGCTGTGGGTTTAGGCCCAGTCGCAGACCCCCTAACCCTCGGCCGGAACAAGACCCGCCCGAAGCCAAAGAATGGTCTGAAGCCAATTCCCTCCAGCGTATTCATGGACATATCGTCGACCGAAAATGTCCATGTCTGTCCTGATGGTCCCGTCGCTACTCGGTGTAGTACGGTCCACTCCCGAGTGTTCAGCCCACCATTCATTCGCCTCAGTCTGGCGAGCACATCCTCGGGCGTCAGTGTTTCCACCCCGTCCGGAAGATATGCCACACAGACGTGAGGCCTGGGGAGGTCCTGTCCTCTCACCAGCTTAAGACGAGCCCCCTCCCACGGCTGGAGCCCCCCAACTATTCGCTCCAGCCAGTGCGAGCTGGTCTCGTCCTCGCAATTTATAAGGAGCCATCCGGGTCGATTTGCGCAGCCCCGGAACCTTATATTGGGTTCTTCCTCTGAACTGCTCTGCACAGCCTTCAGTATGGCCTCCTGCAGTAGCAGCAGTTGTTCGTTCTTCAGTGATGAGGAGGGATATTCAGAGTGGATAATGCCCACTCTCACCCCTCCAGTCACCTCACTGAATGTTTTTCTGCCAGCACCCTCACGGGGCTTTTTAGCCCTCTGCTGAGGTGTGCTGCCGTCCGACCGGAGTCGTTTCCCGCTGCCGGCCCCAGGCTCCCCGAGACGTTTAACCGTCCCATCTGGGCCCCCAGCCCCCACCCGAGATCGGCGGGACTCCGTGAGTGCCTGACTCAAGGCGGTTGAATATGGCACCCCCGCCTTGAGTAGTCGTCTGAGCTGTCTCCTTGCGGATCCAGGCAGCCGTTGTCTTTTACCCCGTCCCTCTTTGGGTCCCACGGGAGACTTTAACAGCTCCCGCTCCTCATCGGAGGACGGAGATGCAGAGGATGGGGACAGGATTGTCCTTGGCCCCCCCCCCTCCATTGGTTTATCGGTAAGAGAGGGGACTTCCCCCTTCTCTACCTCCATGGGTTCTCCAGTTTCCTGGAGATCGAGAGCTTTACCCATCTCGTTTGGGTTTGTATATGTCGTGTCTATGTTGTTCCCACGAGCAGCAAGGGAAAATCAGCCTCCATGGAAGAGCCCCGCATCCCATGGAGAGGCATGTTCACAGGGAGGTCGCCCGGTTTTCCTGGGGAGGGTAACGCTAGAGACAGGATTACCATCCTGCCAATGCCCGGCCACAACGGCCAGAAGCATCATCGCTTCGGCACCAACCCTCCAACGACCTTGCGATGTCGGTTTTTTATAGAGGACTCTCCTCGCAATGCCGGCCGATTAAGGCAAGCATTCCCGGCCCTCCTAAGACATGACTAGGAGGGGTTACGGTCTGGTTAGTTCATTTAGTTCACGTCTAATATTAGACGCTATCCAGGGTGCACCACGAGGAGGCGAACTAACTTTACACCCCGGGCGTCCGGTAAAGCACCATATTTAAGGGAGACATTAATAAAATTCAAAATTACATGACCAATCACTCCAAAGGTTACTCTCAAAAACTCCATGCTGAGGATCTCTGTGATGCTACCTTTTTAGTGAATTTTCTTAGAAAAAATTCACTAATGAGGAGATCTTGACTTTTGAATTTTGAAAAAATTTCTTCAAATAAGCGCGATCTAGGACCCCTAGAACCCATATCCGGGGTCAGTTTCAATTTTTATATGTTATATATATATATATATATATATATATATATATATATATATATATATATATATATATATATATATATATATATATATATATATATATATATATATATATATATATATATATATATATATATATATATATATATATATGTATCACACCGATAACTCAAAAAATAATGGGCCGATTTTGATAAAATTTGGCATATACCTTTCTTTTGTAAATGGCTTGGATAAGTTCGTTAGCCAGGAAAATCGGACGAGGTTTTCCGGGAAAATTTTGAGTTTTCATTCGAAAAAAATTCCTATCTCAAAAAGTAATAAGCCGATTTTAATAAAATTTGGCATGTACCTTTCTTTTGTAAATCGCTTTGACAAGTTTGTTAGTCAAGAAAATCGGACGCGGTTTTCCGGAGAAATTTTGAGTTTTCATTCGAAAAAAAATTTTATCTCAAAGAATAATAGGCCGATTTTGATAAAATTTGGCATATACCTTCCTTTTGTAAATGACTTTGACAAGTTTGTTAATCAAAAAAATCGGACGAGGTTTTCCGGAAAAATTTTGAGTTTTAATTTGAAAAAAAAATTTATCTTAAAAAATAAGAAATCTATGATAACCAAATTTGGTAGGTAGGTTTACGATATAAAAAGTAAACTATACACCAAAATTTAGATTTCTATATTACAAGAAAAAAAAGTTATAATAAAATATTTTGTGCCAGATCATTTCTATGAAAATTTACTACCATAACGCACTTGCTGCGTCCAGGCTTTTTCATCATGTTTACATATTTATTCAGATCAGCCAGAGTCACAAGATCAAAGTCAACAAAAGAACATGCAACCAAGGGATAACCCTCATGAGACCACAGACAACCCACTGAAATTGAATCTACAATCACATTAATACTATTTACAAAATATACATTGAATTTTGCACATGCCTCCTTTCTCGTTGCTGCATTTGTATCTATCTATCTTTGTCTATTTTTAAATTATTTACATCTGTTCAACAAAACAAAATTTGTTTTACAAGATAGTGTAGTGCGCCAAAATATACAGTACTGAAATATAGAAGTATATTACTTATTACGTATACATTATTATTTCTATAGAATACATGTTCAAAATGTGCGCCATGGCGCTGTAGGCACTGTTCATAACGGTCACACAGATTTTCAAACATATTCAAGAACACAGGTTGCTGCATATTCCTGAAAGATGAGATGATCTTCTCACGTAATGCATTAACAGTTCTGGGTGGGTCTGTACCATTGAAGACTTTCTCGTTTAACATACACCATAGGTAGGCATCCGATGGTGTAAGATTGAAATTAGAACCGCAAGAAATAATGCGTCCTTCAAAAGTTTCCTGCAGCAATGCTATCAAGTGTAGAGCAGTGTGACTGGTCGCCCCGTCCTGTTGAAACCACTGTCTTTCCATCCGAAGGTTCCTGACACGACAAAATCTTCTGAGATCCCGGACAAATGAGGTTACCACCATGTTTCTATAACGTTCCTGGGTAACAGTAAGAGGTTTACCATCACCATCCTCAATGAAATACGGACCAATCACAGCGTGTGCTGACACTGCACACCATATCGTCACTATGCAGCAGTTGTTTGATAATAATGTTTGGCTTCTCGAAACCAAGGAAACGAGTTGTTTGCTTATTGATATAACCCTCCGAGTGAATGTGACTTTCCTCGGAGAACCACACATTATGCAAGAAATGTGGATCCTCATACACTATAGCCAAAACTTGTCCACAATACAGAACACTGGCATGCATATCTTGGTTTGTCAATTGCTGTCCACCCTGAATTTGGTACGGAAATCCACCTGCGGCTTTGAACAAACGCCAAAGCGACGTATTGCTGATATTCAACTTCAATGACGTTCGTTACAGTTACTGGCCCACCAGACCTTCCCCTCCGTTGGCACAATAGACTGCCAGTACGACGAAATTTCTCAACAATAGAGAGCATAACTGCGTTGGTTGGTGCCTCTTTATGAAATTGTTTGCAAAATTGTTCCGTCACTAACTTCAAACTTGGTCCACTTTGTTAGCCATTTCTGTATGGTCAAAAATAATGCTCAACAATAAACACTTTTTCTTCAATCGTGAGATCCCTTCTCAACTATAACATCACACAACAACATTCTTTACAGTACTAAGAACACATAACGCTGCTACAATCATGTGTCAAAAAGCAGACATGCACAAGACAGTGGCGTGCAATTCAGTATTGTATATTATGGCACATACTGTATTTACATGTATAACATATCAGAAACAAATTATCGTCCTGTATTCCACGAAAACTGTTTATATTTACATTAATGAATCGCCAGGCCTCATTGCTTGTAAGGAGCGTGTCCCGCAGCTGCTTGTGTCTTAGTCTTATTAGGCTTGGGAACACTTTGTTTTAAGATGGGACTTTCTGTTTAATAGTAAAAGCAACTCTGCTAGCCTTGTGTAACCTCTATTCACTTTTTTGTTGATATGGAAGCTCCATGTCAGTTTTAAGTCTAGCAGGATACCTAGATATTTTATTGGCTCTTGATGTGTTTTTCAAACTATTTGCTGATGTTTAGGCACCGCCTATAATTTTCTAAGCATAAAGACTTTTGCCTCAAATTTGGCAATGTTTATGGTGATGTCCCATGCAGAAATAATACTCTCAGCTGCAGGGGCGTGCGGTGACATTTTAAATAAGGGAAGCAATTTTCAGAAACTTACCTAGTTGTAGTGTAACTCAATTCTTCTGTCATTTTTGGCAAATTCGCTAATAATGTCATAAAACTGTGGATTCTGGGACATTTCCTCGATGAAGTTATTTTCAATTGACAAAATTGAAATTTGGGAACGTCTTTCCTGTCCTGTTGAATTCCTAACAAAACTCTTGATACGTTTCAATGTAGAACAATTTCGTTTTACAGACGCACTAGTAGCAGGAATTGTTAATACTAATTCACATAATTTGAACCTTTCAGAATATGCATTTTCCAATTTTGATTCTTTTAAGAAAGTTAAAGGTTCACTCACGTTAGGTTTTGTGTCAATAACACCGGTTTCATAAATGACTGTAAGTTCTGATCATAATAAGGCTTCGTCAAAATAATGTCCATAGTGGTGGAATAATGATTTGAATGAATCTTCTGGGAAAGGTAACGCTACAAATCCTCCAAAATTACACAATTCAAGAAATTTCAGATCACTGAGATGATCAAATCTGCAGTTTATTTGCTGCTGAATTTGATCTATGATTTTGTAGAAAAGGCGGCGATAAGAAGTTTGAAGGTCTCCCACATTATCAGTGCGCAGACGCTTTCTTCGTGGCTCCACTTTTCCTAATTCCATTGTTTTTTCCAGAATTTATCAAATTCATTCCTTTTTTGAATTATAATGGATTTAAATTCACTAATTTTCTTCAGGCAAAAATCAATGTCATATGTTTTACATTGCAATATGTTAAATACATTATCTGAAAATGGAAATATTTCCGAAAATATATTAAGTAAAAAATTAAAATTAAAGTCTCTTTTCAAACCATCCAAAAATCCTCTTGAACTATTTATTGTTTCTGCATCCCAATTTTTGCTATTTTCTATTATGTTTTCAAAAAGTTCAATTAACAATTCACGGTGTTCAAATATAGTTCACACAAGTCTGCCATTGTAGTTCCATCAGGTTGCAGCTACTTTGGATAAACGTTTTTTAACACTTGAGTCTAAGGCTTCTGTGCGCTTCGTAGATTTGGAAAAAAAGCAGCCATTCCACTTAGGGTAGCAAAAAACACCTTACATTCTTTAATATGATTTACAGCACTGGAAAACGTTTCCCGCACTTTAGCTTGAAGACCTCCTAAATGTCCAGCAATAACAGCAGCCCCATCACAGCTTTGGAAAATTAATTTATTATCAGTCTCCTCAATATCTTTCATAATATTAAGCACAATTTTATATAGAGCGTTTGCGGTACGATCTTCTGTCACATTTTTAAAGCCTAAAAATCTTTCTTGCTCCCATCCATTAGGTACATGGCGTATTACCACAGATAGGTGACTTAAATTAGTTACGTCGGTTGTTTCATCTAGAACAATAGCAATGAAACGAGTCTGTTTAATTTCAGATTTAATTCTGTTCAAAATAATAGTGGCAGCAGCTGCAATTAAGTCATTCTGAATGCGATTTGATGTCCCGCGAAAAACGTTAGACTGTTCCAAGTGATTTTTTAAACAAATGTCGTATTTGGCTATTAAAGAAACTAGGCCTTGAAAGTTTCCTCTATTTGCAGATGTAGTTGTTTCGTCATGACCCATGAACCCCAATTCATGCTGACCAAGAAAACATACAACATCAATAAGTCTTTTTAATATGTTTCTGTTTTTATCAACCAGTTCATTGTGTTGGCGATGACTAATTTCTATCTGCTTGTCAACGGCGTGTTCAATTCACGTTTTTTCCAAAGACACTTAATTTTATAATGGTCTGTAAATGCGCTTTAGACATAACATTTCTTTTTTATTACTTTATGTAGATTATTCAAGTCGGAAAACCCACTTTTTTCAGTCACAAATAGACTACCAAGCCAACAAAACAGTTTATTCCTGTTAACCATTCATATTGCTTATAAGTTTTTTCCACTTTGAAATGTCGAATACATGTTTTAATTCTTGTATTTAAGTTTTTTAGAGTAAGTTTCGGCCTACCTTTATTAATAATAGCAAGTTTTTCAGCAAACGATAAAGCTGAAAATCCTTTGGTTATCAAAAAACACACGACACAATCACAGTTATTATTACCACTTGTTCGTAAAGTTTGTAAATTCCCACCCCCACCGACGCCGCTGTTAAAAGCTGATCTAGTTGCAGCCATATTAATAATCATAAAATGCCAATGTATTTAATTTAGTCAACTGCTTATATCTACGAAATAATCAAGACATTCACGTTGTACGTGCATCAGGTCTTCAAACACGTTCTACATGTTGAAATACACGTACAGTGCGTCGAGCATCGAGCAAGGGTTTCTCATTATGTGGCCTGCTGACTACGTGTATTTAACTGAAGTCATTGCATCCACTCCTAGTATCAGGTTTATGCTGTTGGTTGGTGGTCGCATTTACTGGGACGATCCTTGCTAAGAGCGCAGAGCGCATATACAAGTACAGTATGATGCATAATAAATAATTGTGTGAGCTTGTGAATTAAAAATTGTAATAGATAAATTAGTTTTAGAATTTGAAATTTAATATTTAAAATACAAAATGGATTTTAAATAATGCGGTTTAAAACAAATTATTTTTAAGTAGGTATGTGGTCGTTATTTTAAGGGAAGCAATGCTTCCCTTGCTTCCATGGACCGCACGCCACTACGCAGCTGTTTGCAGTTTCTCAACTGAATTTTCTTTTTGACGACCTAGCATAATTATTGTTATGTCATTGGCTAAGAGTGCTAATGTTATATTTTCAGGTAAAGGAATGTCATGGGTTAAATAATGCAGGGCCTAAAATACTACCTTGTGGTACTCCTGCATAAATTATTTTCTTCATTTTATTGTTATTATTATTACTATAGCACATTCATGAATATGCATAAAATAATTGTATTTTCTTACAGAGCACAATTCGGACAACACTGGGGGATTTCAAAAGAACCCATCATGACAATTGGGAAGAACACAAGTTGAAATTCACAGAAGAAGAATTATTGGTGTTATCAGATCTGACAGTGCCTCCAAGTTATTATGCATAGATATTATTTTATTTATAAGACCATCACCATAGTTTATAAATGGTGAAGGAAATTATTTGTTTACTAGTTGTTCTTTGTTTATTTTATATTTATAAATATGTAAAAAATGTTTTACAATGATTCTCAGTATTTTGAAACATTTTAAACTGTATATTTTTTTAATATGTGTTTAAAGACATTATTCCTAGTTGTGTTCACACTGTTTCTTCATTAAAAGTACTTAAAATTATGTGTTTTGTATTTCTTGTAGAAATTATGATTTTATGAAAGACATAATAGGAAAAAAAAGCAAGTAGTGACATAAACATTTTCCTACACTTACACTTAAAAGTCAGATCTGACTGAGCAAAACTAAACAAACAAATGGAATTGATACAGCTTGGTATATTTGTATATGAACGATCTCTTTAGAGTGATGATGTGCAATGAGCAAGTTTTTTCTTCGAATCTTGACACTGTGTACGTCAATTATGTGACAATGGAAATTTAAAAGCTTCACACACACTATATATATATATATATATATATATATATATATATATATATATATATATATATATATATATATATATATATATATAATTTATTTATTTATTCAACGGATCAACCATTTACAATAATAATAAGAACATCTAAAACTACATTAGTCTTAAATAACCTATCTCAATATGAGAACATAACAAAAAAGCAAATCATAACCTGTACACCGTATGTATGACAATTCAATCAATAACACGTCTCAAAATGCCTCTAATTGAACGGTCAGAATCATCAAACATATCCAAGAGCTCCGAATACTCATTTGCAGTTCTCGCTACTCTCGACATCGGACTGAAAAAGCCATAATTGGTTCGATGGAAGGGAACTACAAAGACCTCCCTTGCTCTCGTGCGGTCCGGAATCCTAAGAGAGACTAACTCAAGCAAAGAAGGACTATCAATTTTATTCACTAATAATTTATGCAAAAAACGAACATCACTGACAATCCTTCTACCACTGAGTGACTGCAAGTGCAGCCGATTCCGCAAATAAGAAAAGTTAAGATCATTTCTCTCCAAGCCCATTTTGTAAGCACAAATCCTTAAGAATCTATTTTGTATGGCCTCAATCTGATTGATATAAATATTGTAATTCGGACTCCAGACTACAGAAGAGCATTCCAACAAAGAGCGAACCAGACCACAATACAGTCTTCTCAAGCTATTGCATGAAAAATCCAGAGTTGATCTATGAATAAATCCTAACATTTTATATGCTTTAGATACTATGTATACTATGTGATCCTTAAAAGATAATTCCCTATCCATTACAATGCCCAAGTCTTTAATCATTTCCTTTCTCTGTAAAGCCTATGAAGTACACAAAGTCAATGGGAAACTGAGCTCTAGTGAATGTAATGCAGAAACACTTATCAACATTCAGAGTCAGAAGATTGTTACCACACCACCGAGCAAAACGATTTAAGTCTTCCTGTAAAAGTAAAGCGTCCTGTCTAGAACGAACAATCTTGAAAATTTTGATATCATCAGCAAACATCAAAATCTGACTATGCTTAAGCGAATGTATGACATCATTGATAAAAAGATTAAAGAGGACTGGTCCACAATGTGAACCCTGAAGAACTCCTGAAGAAACAGTAATACTATCAGAAATGAAGTTTCTGATCTTTACACTCTGGGACCTACCCGTAAGGAAGCTGCGCACCCAAGACAACAAATTGGCATTAAAACCCAACAATGCAAGTTTTGACAATAATAAGGCGTGATTAACCTTATCAAACGCCTTGGAGAAATCTGTATACACCGAATCAACCTGTAACCTATCCTCCAAAGCTGAGACCAATACATTCTGGTAAAGAAGAAGGTTGGTTGTTGTAGATCTTCTTTTAAGAAAACCATGCTGCTGTTCGACGAAAACATGTCTGCATTCCCAAGTTATATGTCTAGAGACAAAAAAGTAAAGAAGTTTGGGTATCTCTGACTGAATACAAACAGCTCTATAATTAGTAACCAAATGCTTTGGTCCCTGCTTATGAACGGGCATCAAATAAGAATGTTTCCAAACATGTGGAAACTCACCAGACAACAAAGACCTGTTAAAGAGAATCCTCAGTGGAATTGCCAAGGTGAAGGCACAAGATTTTAACAGATGGGAGGGGATTCCATCTGGACCGTAAGTTTATCTTTCAAACTACAGATACGATCAATAATATCAGCAGAAGTAACACTAGGCACAGTCATATTTACAGACTCACACAAAAAAGGATCGGGGCAGACACTCTCAGCTTGACCCTCATACACAGATGAGAAAAAACTAGGAAGAAGACCCACTGAATCATGCAAAGAATCACTCCTAACATCATCATAATACATAGCCTCAGGAAGATCATAAACCATCCTCAACTTGTTAATATAAGACCAGAAAGAACTCGGATTGTTTTCAAAATTATTGTCAGTATAAGCAATAAAATTTCTGTAACAAGTATCAGGAAGATTCCTACATTTCTCTCGGAGACCAGAAAACCTAATATAATCATCTATCCTACCATATTTCTTATATTGATTGTGTACCCTCTTCTTCTCAGTTATGCATCTAAGCTCGACACTAAACCAAGGAGGGAAACATGATTTTTTACAATTCTTAAATGGAACAAACCGATCCACAGCATTAAACAGAACGTCATAAAAGCATTTCACAGCATCATTTATCTCCAATGACTCAAGATATTCCCAGTCAAACTCGGAAAGAAAATAATTCATGGCACAATAATCGGCATTACGAAAGTCATAAAAATACTCCTCGTAGCGTTCAGCTGGAGGAGTCTCAAGTGAAAAAGAAATGTCCAGGGGCACATGATGTGCAGTAGCAGGAAAAATCGGATCCAAAGAAGCACCAACACATATGTTATCTATATTACTAAAAACTAAATCTAAAGATCCATTCAATTCATTAAGTACAATTTTTTTTTGGAACAAGCCCCAAAACTGTTAGAAACAAGTGAGGCTAATGGACTGTAACCACTAATAACTGGAGCACTCTCAGCACTGCTTGTCCAGGTAACGTTTGGGAGGTTGTAGTCCCCACAGACAACGACCTCAGAATTGGGATGATCAGACAAAACACGATCGACTGAATCACAATTATGTTCATATATAGCAACTTCTGAATTAGGTGGAATGTAACAAACACCAAAAATAAGGCTCCGTCTCACTATCCTCACCAACACATAAACTTCATTGAGTGAAATATCACCAGCAATCCTAGTAGAATCAAGGTCTTTATGCACAGCTATCAGCACACCACCACCCCCCACCCCCCCACCCCCCCATCCCTGATATTGCCCGGAATACTGTCACGATCACTACAGTAAATATTATAATTCATAAAAGAGAGTTCAGCATCACAGTGGGAAGCAGTAAGCCATGTCTCTGCCAACATGAAAACAGCAAGAAGACAGACACTGTCGAAGCCTGGGTAATTTTGTTCGTAGTCCACCAACATTAGGTATATATATATATATATATATATATATATATATATATATATATATATATATATATATATATATATATATATATATATATATATATATATATATACATATATTTGTTTCCGATTTAACGAGACCCCTTTTTAGCCGATTTCAGTTTTAGAGAGGTAATTCTGACCCGTTCACATTTTTATCGGAATACACAGATGTGCAAAAGTAAACAAGAGGGCTCACCTCACTCGGGGGAAGGACTCTGCTGGCCGGGGTGTCCGCAGGGGAGTGTTCTGTCTCCCTTGCTTTGGTGCCTAGTCGTGGACGACCTGCTGGGGAGGCTCTCGGGAGTGGGGTATGAGGTACAGGGCTATGCGGACTACATTGTCATCATAGTCCAAGGAGAAAGGTTACACAGTCAGTGTGGGAGCGCATGCAGACAGCATTGAAAGTGGTGGAAGGGTGGATGGTTGGTCAAGGGCTTGGGGTGAGTCCCGGGAAAGCAACCGCCGTACCGTTTACGGGGAGGAGGAAGTGGGAGAGCCACAGAACTCTCACTCTATACAGTAGGAACATTCCAATGGCCAGGGAGGTAAAATATCTTGGGGTCGTACTGGACTCGAAGATAACCTGGAATGGTCATGTTGAAAACATACTGTGTAAGGCAGTCATGACCTTAGCCGTCACTAGGCGGCTAGATGGAAAAATCTACAGCAAATGATCATTGCAGTAATCCAATCTAAGTGATGTTAAATTGTTAAATTTTTCCCAATACTACAGCATGCCATTACAGAGTCTGATGGTACACGTTAGGTATATAATTGTGTATCATCCACATACAAATGGTAATTACAAAACTTCAAACAAACGGGAAGTGGCGAAGATTATACTGATAAAATACTAGATATTATTTCTGAACGTTATAACGTCTGGGTTTGACATGATTAAATGAAATTAAAGGCTTTTACTACCAGACAAACTGCTTTATTCTTAAAATCCTACGTGTTTCAACACATTATCGTGCCATCTTCAGGGGTTTAGACCTAGAATGTAAAAAGGTGGTTGTCAGAAACTATCTTTCTGGTAGGTCTACCATGCGAATGACTAACACCGCAACTACAGAAAGAATACAAAGTCCAGCAAAGCTAAATGTCAAATACAGAGCAGCCCTAACGACCATGCAATATTTAAACTGACATTAGTGTCAGGAGTTATAAACATTTCTATAAAAATGTACAATTTAAAAACTTAAAACGGGACTGGAGTCCCACAAATATGAACAACACTCTTATGGAGTCACAAGCAATAAGTTAAAATTCAAACTAGTCAATTACATAAAAAGCTATAGACAAGCACAAACATAAAAGCAAAGCAGGCTGCACAGTCGAGCAGAACTCCCCGAGAACATGTGAAATTCACTTTCTTGACACTCTTTGCAAACCTGTCTTCATTATTTCTTTATACAGTAGAATCTGTATTTAACGAGCAATCAAGGGACCAGCAATAATATCTCGTAAAAACCGGATCTTGTTATATCAGAACCAAGAAGTAACTACAAAAAAATATAGATATGTACATACCTATATGTAAGTATACATAGAGGACTACTCCCCTATGAATTTTTCCATCAATATTGAAAGTCAACTGTAACTGCCTACTTTGAACAAACAATTTTATTCACATATAAAAATCACATCACTGTGTATACTATACATTACTAATTAATCTAATTTTATACACCTCATAAAAGGAGGCTGTAATTTTCATTTGTACTGTCGGTTTTTTTTTTCCGAAAAGTTTTCTACAGAAGGTAATAATCTTAGCTCATTCTCTGAGTTTGATGCCCTCTCTAAAAATATTCTAAGCTTCTCGGCGGAATCTATGGCATCTTGCAGTGAAACATTGGGGTATTTGGGGCTTCCAGATTTCTCTTCCATATCAGAATCTTTTATCACTTCCTGGGTAGTGTTCAAATTTGCAGCTTCAATTATCTCGAAATCTGTTGGAATACCTGAAGTCTCCACAGAATTATCTATGTTCAGGTAATCCCTCGCATCCGGCACTTGTGCCAATTTCATAACTCACGCATATTCGCTCAGAGGAATTTCATCGTCTTCGTCGCTGATATCTTCGTCAGCAATAACATCTCCCAAAAGCTTAAATCCACTTTTAATTTCTATGCTCAAAATGAAAACCAACATATCTGTAACAATTTTGCACCGTTTTTTGTGAGACACTTTTCCATGTACGATCAATGTGACAAATAGCTTCAAGGACATTTGACGAAAATTGACACTGATTCTTGTCCATGTGGTACATTACCTTCGTGACGAGTTGTCTTCTGTAATTAAATTTCAGAGAGTTGATAATTCCCTGACCTAAAGGCTGCAGTACAGCTGTGGTATTATTTATTTCCTGTTCTCTATCACATTCTTCTAATTCAGTTTTAAAAGAATAGCCAGTCACCCATGCTTTTTTTATTAGCAACATTGAGACTTTTCCTCTTGTCAATAGTGTTGGAACCACTAGCTAGGACAATAGAATTCTCGCACTTTTATATTGTTGATAATGTAATACCACATGATATAATGACTTAAAAGTGATATGATATTGCGCATATGCCCCGCCCCCTCCTATGACATTACGTGGTGAGTAACGTTACAGAAGTCCAACTACACACTTAAAACAAAGTCATTCTCAATCAAAAAGTTTCTATACGTCAGTGTAATGCGGTGGAAGTTACGCCTATATTGTCTTTTTCAGATAATATAGATCGCAACACTAAATTTAATATTTTTCATTGTTATTACTTCCAACTGTTTGCACTTAAATATTAGTAAAATACATAATTTGTTAAGAGGTTGTGATGAAATGTCAAATCCCACTGCACGACAGCATATTATTGTTGCATTGGACTCACCTCTTGACACCATGCGCGTGACAGGTCTAAAAATAGGTAGTCTGAATATCATATCTCTCGTTATTTGTATCATGGTAATACCATACTGCCTACAAACAGCACTTTTGTTCCTTCCCGTTTTCACTGGTTTTAATATCGACAATTTTTTTTCGCTGGTAGTCGAACCTGCCTCACAGAAAAAAAAGCCACACAAATGTAGTTGTAACCAACGTTCATTTCAATTGGATGAACCCATAAATATTTTCTCTTGTCCTGTGTACAGTAAAATGTATTACCCATTAGTGTCATGTTTGAATCAAAAAACATGTGTGTCTAGTCCTAGTGTGTCTTGAGTGGTCATATTTTTTTAGGTAAAGAAGCAACGAAATTCCCAGAAAGGCGAGGTCCTCTTGTTTACTTTTGCACATCTGTGTATTCCAATACGGGTCACAATTATCTCGCTAAAACTGAAATCGCCTAAAAAGCGGTCAGAAAAATTTTAGTATTGTCTCTTACACAAGTCCATTCAAATCACAGTAGGATCAGGGTTTTAGGTCAAGTGTATATGTATGTATATGTATATATATATATATATATATATATATATATATATATATATATATATATATATATATATATATATATATATATATATATATATATATATATATATATATATATATATATATTAGAGGTGTGCGAACCCATGTTTTGTTCGAACCGAACTATGAACGAACCCAAGCAAATATGTTGCCTCGAACTTCGAACCTCTGAAATAGTATATCTAAGGTTCACAGTCGAACTTATTAGAAATTCAAAATCGAACATCGAACTACCCAAAATTCTTCAGTGTTCATATATCATTTCCTTAAACACAAAATTTAGGAATATTGTACCATACCATATTTGATCTGTGCAAGATTCCCATTCTTTTAATAAAAAGGAAGAAGTTCGGCAAATTTGCAGGTTGATTCGGTGAAAATGGCTTCTGGTGCTGATCGTTTTGGCTTATGGTGAAATAAATCGTGTTGAAACCAGTGTTTTCCAAAGTCAATCTGCAATTATCCTCATAAATTCCGGAAATTTATGTTACCGATCGCTTTCGAACACCACCATCATAATGTTGTTACTGAAAAAGGTGTTGGAAGGCTGGGATATATAAGAAAAATAATTCTGTTATTGCTAAATGGCTCCGTCGTGCCTCAATGTGCCCACCAACTGTCAAAAATATGCATGAGTGAAATCTCCTAAAATAATGCCATACACTCAATGACACCGATAACGAGTTTAAAGCGCCGCTACCGAGTTAACAGGGCCGCAACTTCGCTATCTTTGGCAGCATTCAATGCCTGTAAAGTTAAATTTCGAAGTATTTTTGAGCAACGAACTTCGAACTATTTTGGAGAATTACATATTTCGAACTTCGAACAACTTCAACATCGCTAGTGCGAACATATTTTCGAACCGAAGGCTCGGTTCGAGTTCGGGTTCGGTTCGAAATTTCGAAGCTTCGCACACCTCTAATATATATATATATATATATATATATATATATATATATATATATATATATATATATATATATATATATATATATATATATATATATATATATATATATATATATATATACATAAAATGTGTTCACTTACCATATTATGTACTTTATGTACCTCAAATTGTCAATAACTTATTATCATTATAAAAAATATAACATAATATTTAAATTTAGGCTTACTTTATTGTCTTATAAACCAAAGCATGAACTTACTTGTACAGCTATCTAGTATATACATTACATGTTAAATAAAATTAAAAACATTAAATATTACAAAATATGTAATAAAAAATGTAAAAAGAATTTTTTTCACATTTTCAAAGAAAATAACTAAATTAGATTTTATTCAGCTCATCTAAAATCGTGTGGCATTTATTTCGCAGAACCTTCACAGCCTCTATAAATATATCTTCTGGTTTTAGAGCACCAACAGACTCCACATTAACTGTAAAAAAGAAAAATATTACAAACAATTAGATTTTTACAAACAAAAAATTATCAGCAAATTATCTGCATATTTATTATAAAAAGTTGACATCAAACATTAAATAGTGTGAGGGCAATTTCAATGGGAATGTACAAACTGGCGCCACCTAGGAATGGATAATACAATCCCAATGATAGCTATCAGCTGTTGTTGAATATTTCACGAAGCAAACACATGTCTTCGTTACCCCTCTAGTTTTTACCGTTCTGAATTCTACAAATTTCTTCAAATGAGCGTGAACTGGGACCACTAGGACCCCTAGAACCCATATCCGGGGTCAGTTTCAATTTATATATATATATATATATATATATATATATATATATATATATATATATATATATATATATATATATATATATATATATATATATATATATATATATATATATATATATATATATATATATGTATCCGTCCGATAACTCAAAAAAATATTAACCGATTTCGATGAAACTCGGCAAGTGCCTTTCTTTTATTAATGGCTTGGATGAGTTTGTTAGCCAGGAAAATCGGCCACAGTTTGATGAAATTTGACAGATATGTTGCCTTGGGAGAGACCTTACTACGTACCAAAATTCAGCTTTCTAAGTTTATAGAAAATTGAGTTACTTAAATTTTAAATTTTCTTTCAAAAAAAATTTTTTTCTCCGAAAATTACAAAGTTAGTTTAAAGAAATTTGGCGGATATCTTGCCTTAGGAAAGATCTTACTACATACCAAAATTAAACTTTCTAAGTTTATACAAAATTGAGTTATTAAAATTTGAAGCATTTAATAAAAATTCACTACCATAACGCACTTGCTGCGTCCCGAACTTTTTATCTATGAAGAAGTATAGTTGTGTAAGTCCAGTTCATAAATCAGGCGAACACCCCAAAATTATTTGATAAGTTAGTCACTGAGTAATTGACTGCCTCTGTTAGGTCAGTGATTCCTGTGGAATATGAGAGTTTTAGTCCTGGACGCCGGACTAACAAACTTGTTTGCTTTCCAGCAACACATACTGAAGACTTTTCAGTGTCATAGCCAGATGAATTGTATAAACCAGAGATGTCACGAATAGTGATTTGTCTTTTGCGGTCCAGAGCTTTACACTCGCACAAGATGTGCTGGGCTGATTCCTCCCCCTCGCCGCAGAGTCTGCATGCAAGGTCCCCCTCGAAACGCCCCATTTTATGCAGGTGTTTCTTGACGGCCATGTGTCCCGTCAAGAGACCTGTTATGTTTCTGAGCTGTCCTCTGCTAAGATTTAGCAGCTCCACAGCTCTCTTTGAACTAGGTCCGTCAATTACTGACTTCCCATGTCTGAGCTCTGGACAGTCCGCCCAGCACACCTTGTGTTGGTTTCTGACCCAGGACTTAATGGCTCCCCTGGCAGTGCTCTTTGTTATGTCCAGAGCCGGTTCTGGTCCCATAAATGATTCTGCTGACCCTCTTTTCGCGAGACTGTCAGCTTCTTCATTGCCTTTGACCCCCAAGTGACCCGGCACCCAGATGAGGGTGACCTCATTCTGCCCAGCCAGGTCGCTCGTCTCGTCTCTGCACTCACTCACCATCCAGGAATTTACCCATGGGCTACTTAGGGCCGCCTGGCTGTCTGTGGCTATAAGGATCCGCTTGTTGGTGTAGCCCCTCCTCTTATTCTCCCGCACACAGTGCAGGATGGCGTACATTTCGGCCTGAAAGACTGTTACATGGGCTCCGAGGGAAATACTATGACTTACCCTCGGTCCTTCCGAATAAACACCTGCCCCCGTCCCACGCTCCCCGCCGGATCCGTCCGTGAACCAGACGAGCGCGTCCCGTGGTATGCCCGACATCTCCTCCCGCCATGCCTCGCGGTCATGGATTTCCACTGTAAAGTTGTTTTCACAGCAGATTCGCGGGCTTGCGCAGTCTGACCTCATTTCAAGCATGAGCTCCTTCATGATCTCCTGAATTTTGCAGTGGCCCCTGAAGCCTGAGTTGATCTTCAGTCTACCATTGCCTCCTATTATTGCACTTATTCTTAATTTTTTTTAATTCGGTTGCTATATGTCCATTATTTGGATTTTTCAAAATTCAACAACTTATCTCTTTCTTTCATTAACAAGATAATTTCACTATTAATACAGTTATTATTATTTGTTTTCAAGACTTTTACTTTTGTGGCTAATTCTTTTTGTTTCATAACTTCAATTAATTGTGAAAAATTACATATGCTTGTTTTCAACAATGCTTCTTTTACTCTATCCCTAAAGTTTTCAATATTTAAATGCTTCAACTCCTTCGCAGTTTTCCTATAATCCAATTGAATCCATATGTGTTTAACAATTCCACATACTCAGTTTTTTCATTGTTATTATTTAATAAATTTATGTTTACGTCCCCAATTATGCATACATCTTCATTTTTTACTTGCCGTATAGTATTTTCTAGGTCATTTATAAAAATATTAGAATTCACATTTGGTGGTCTATAAACAGCAAAATAATTTCATGTTAACATGAAATTTTAAAATTAACCAGTTGCACTTATTTAGTTGACCTGTATATGATGATAATAATAATAATTGTTTATTGGTGTCTTTGCACAGTGGTGCATTACAAAGGTCATGTACTGATGCGAACATACGAAATCACAAAAGTGATAACATACATCTTATTCACAAATATACATACAAATCAGCAGCAGAGGTCAAAACACACAATTAAAACCTGCACGAATATACAGAAACATAAAAATGTGGATTATCAAAAAAAAAAAAAAGCACAAAACAGAACAAGTCAACAAAAGTTCCACGATACAACAATATCCATGCATGGCATGGAAGCAATCATTTTATACGATAAGCAAAATATTCATCAAATGAATAAAAAGCATTGCTTATCAAAATGTTCCTAATGCAAGACTTGAATTTGTTGTAATGTATATTATGAGGGAGTTTGTTATAAAAAATTTTATATGAAATATTTTATATGAAAACTTTTCATCCACATAAACAGATATGCAACCTCCGCAAGTATCTCTGCAGGAGCGTTGAGCTGTGTACTTATCAAGATAATACGATTTTGTTTCTCGCTTGTCAGCAAGATTATTTACAATTAATTCTATATCATCTATTTTATTTCTTATACTTCTAATATTTGTATAAATTTTAACTGTTTGAACATTAATTTAGTTAAAATATTCTTCGTTTATAATTGGCAATTTATAATGAAACGGATTTAACTCCTTTAGACTTCTTTCTATGGGGCCATTTAAACAGAACCGGAGTCTCTGGAAAAATTACGACGATGGATTGTTGAACAAATCCGTCTAATAACTCCACAAATGCTCCAGAATGTCAGAGCTCGTTTTGAACAAAATTTGTACTTTTGTATGGAAGCTGGTGGTCAACAATTTGAACACTTACTTAACTGAATAAACATTTTTGAACGTTTGGTTTTGTTTTTTAGTTTTTTTTTGCAACAACTGTGAATAATTTTTAAACGAGTTGATAAAACTTCCAAAAAAATTAGTGTGCTGAATTCAGAAAAGAAAGAGCTTTCAAATGATGTAACACTCGACCCATGTTCCCTATTTAAAATATAAGGGTTGTTATCACCACCCTTAAGGGGTTGATGTGACAAAGTTGAGTTTTATGTCAAAACATGTCCCCCTCAATATTAAAATTGACGTGTTTCAGAGTTTCTTAAAAAAATAATTCTCTGGACGCAAATCAGTCTGTTTCGTTTTCAATGAGCCACCCTCAGTGAATTTTTTAAAGAAAATTCCCTAAAATGGAATCGCAAAATTTCGGTTGCTTCAAATAGCTTTGTAAATAAGCATAATTTTGTGGGCTTAGTGAACATTATCACAACTTAATAGAAAATGATTAATACCTTAATTATAATTTACATCAACTCTCAACCTCACTTTTGTTTTATAATCTCCATTTTCTTTAACCTAAATTTCCCCGCGCCTAAAATATCTAACCTTTGGTACATCTGTTCTCAGAGAGGTAATCCATTAAAAATTATAAGGGTGGTTGCAGACAAGGTAAGAAAATTAAATGAAAAGTGAACTATTAAATGAAAAGCGAACTTACAAATGAAATGATCTTTAACTTTTTGTGTTATAACTGAATCTCTCAAATCAGGAAACTGCATGATATTTCTGCAGCTCATGTCATATCGGGCACTGCGGACTTCTGCAATTCTTTTGCCATTTGCTTTACGAATACCTATCACACCATTCGAAAAACATTTCTGTAACCTTTCAGCTTCTTCGCCTTCAAATTCTCTAGTCAAAGTTATTTCAGGGAGCATTCGATAATGTGCAGTGCCTAAAAGCAGAACAATAAATACAACACAATCTAAATCAAAATAACCCGATTAAATAGCAAATTCAAGTTAGAGAAGGTTTGACTTACAAATCGATTGTATAATAATATACGGTAATCCTGTATTCTAGACACCTCACTAGTAAACAAACAATTCGGGTGGAATCGGAACGCAGAAGTGGACGCCGGACGATGTGCACTGTTGCCAGAAGTGTATTACCAAGGGTCATTTTAAATATAGAAGGAAATCAAGGGGTGAACAAATGTTTTTATAATGTAAATAAATTATAATATGGCGTCACCTCCATAAATCGATATTTGACATATTTTGCGGAAAGCAGTAGGAAAACAAAAATTTAAAAGTTAATTTTCAGCCATGGTGGTCCAGGGGAAAAAACGTGGGCCTCTGGACCCAAGGGTATTGGGTTCAATCCCAGATTTCCCCTCTCCTCCCTTTTTAAGTACATCAGTAACATCAACAGAGGTTGTGCCATTCTGATTGAGGAAGGTAATCTGCACGTACCGCCCTTCCCAGTGGGCGTAAAGCCGTCGGTCCCGTGCCCATGTTGGGCACGTTAAAGACCCAAATTTCCCGGACAGTGAGGTGAATGAATCACTTGAGTAAAGTCAATGAAGCAATTTCCGTTGCGAATTGCCGATGATAAATACAACTGTAGAAAATGGCTCAAAATGGGCTTCCCTTCGAAGTGTTTGTTTTTATTTTAGTTTTCAACCTTAAACGAGTGTGAAAAGTGAATGAAGCAATTTCCGTTGCGAATTGCCGATGATAAATACAACTGTATATGCTAATTGCAATCGGTATCCAGTATATTATTTTGAAAAGTCACAATGTTTCATAGTAATGAAGCAATTTCTACTGACAACTGTCGATGATAAACATAACCGAGAAAATGGCTCAAAATGGGCTTCCCTTTGAAGTGTTTCGTTTATATTTTAGTTTCCAACCTTAAATGAGTATGAAAAGTGAATGAAGCAATTTCCGTTGCAAATTGCTGATGATAAATACAACTGTATATGCTAATTGCAATCGGTATCCAGTATATTATTTTGAGAAGTCGCAATGTTTCATGGTAATGCAGCAATTTCTACTGACAACTGTCGATGATAAACATACCCGAGAAAATGGCTCAAAATGGGCTTCCCTTCGAAGTGTTTGTTTATATTTTAGTTTGCTTTAAATTGCTTCATTACCATAACACATTGCGACCTTTCAAAATAATATACTGGATACAGATTGCAATTAGCATATACAGTTGTATTTATCATCGGCAATTCGCAACGGAAATAGCTTTATTCACTTTTCACACTCATTTAAGGTCGAAAACTAAAATAAAAACAAACACTTCAAAGGGAGGCCCATTTTGAGCCATTTTCTCGGTTATGTTTATCATCAACAGTTGTCAGTAGAAATTGCTTTATTACCATGAAACATTGCGACTTTTCAAAATAATATACTGGATACCGTTTGCTATTAGCATATACAGTTGTATTTATCATCGGCAATTTGCAACGGAAATTGCTTCATTGACTTTACTAAAGTGTTCATTCACCCCACTGTCCGGGAAATTTGGGTCTTTAACGTGACCAACATCGCATGGGCACGGGAGTGACGGCTTTACATCCCCTGAGAAGGGCGGAACATGCAGATTACCTTGCTCATCAGAATGGCACAATATCTGTTGATGTTGCTGATGTACTTAAAAAGGGAGGAGGGGAAATCTGGGATTGAACCCAGTACCCTTGGGTCGAGAGGCCTACGTTTTTCACCTGGACCACAATGGCTGAAAATTAACTTTTTACATTTTCGTTTTCCTACTGCTTTCTGCAAAATATGTCAAATATCAATTTATGTAGATGACGCCATATTATAATTTATTTACATTATAAAAACATTTGTTCACCCCTTGATTTCCTTCTATATTTAAAATGATCCTTGGTAATACTCATCTGGCAACAGTGCACATCGTCCAGTGTCCACTTCTGCGCTCAGATTCCACCCGAATTGTTTGTTTACTAATGAGGTGTCTACAATACAGGATTACCTAATATACAATAATCTAATTTTAAAAAATCCAAGTAGCAAAATATTAACAATAACAGCGAAAAACAAGTATTCGTGTTGAACACTTACAAACAGGTGAAAACTTAGCATGATCTCTTGCATCACTCTTTATAGCAAACAATCTCATATCAATTTCATGACCAGGTCTTAGCTTTGCTATCAGAATATCATCGTGTATGGAACCCACATCCTTTTCTGAAAATTTTTCTTTCTGATTTCCCTTAGGAATCCATTTAATATGCTTGGAATACACTAAAAAAAAATAATTACTAGGCAATTCTTGTACATACTGGAATATGTAAAACGTACCATTATTATTTTTATACATATCTTCAGCACAAGAAGAATCTTTATTACCATCTTTATTATAAGTGCACTTTATTTTCAATTCAAACTCTAAAGTATCTGTTTCAGTACCTTCAACTGAATCTAAAACAAAATAAAAAACAAAGAAAGTAAAAAATATGGTTATCTAACACAACAGATCTTTAAGAATTAGCAATGAAGCAACTCATACCATCATTTTTGTATTCAAATAATCTTGGATCAGCTTTTAGTGGTATTAGTCCTAATCGGTGGGCCAGAACTTCATCTTGTATTATTGAAGTGTTGTTAAATATATGGACCTTATCGATAGCCATGGAAGGAACTTCACACAACATTATTCTTCTAAATGTGTTAGCCAATGCACAGTGTATACCAATCATATCAAATTCAAGTTCATTCTCATCCGAACTTATAATTACTATCTTCAGCCTCTTTACAAAATTATGAACAGTAAATGGCTCATCATATACTGTTGCACTAGGTGGCATGTTCTAAAAGAATAAATATTGATTTACACTTAATACTTCTGCTGAAGGAATTACCTACACTTTTATTGAAAAACACATTTATTCTGAGATTATATCACTTTTTGCACTCATAAATATTGTTTTTGTGAAAATAATAATTGATTATTGCAGATTACGTCATGATTAGCTTTCTAAAAAATTCAGAAACATGTGAAACTACCACTGAATGTATAAACCACAAATAAATATAGTTTCAACCACCCAGAAAGATACAAAAGACAAAAAGCAAAATATGGACGCTGGACGGTAAACAAAATTAAAAGTAAATATAAATGCAAAACGTAAAAAAAACAGCTTATTCTCCACGCAGCACCTCTATTTGCTGCGGGTCCCGTAACTTTCTTGTGGGTTAAAACCACATTTCTCTTGTGGTTTACACATGAGGGTTCTAAGCATGTTTCTGAAAACCTGACAAGAGATAATCTGCAAAATCGCTAAAATTATATCGAAAACTCGAGCATTATGTTACTACACTCTATATTAACTCACAATAAAACTCTGCAACTGTTTCAAAACTTGTCTTTTTGAGATTTGAAGACATAAAATATACTTTAGATGGTAAAATAATTATATATTACCTGTACAACTTTGTGTTCTTCGAGTATAACTCTTGGTTTATCATCATTTTCTACAGGCATATTCCTAATTAAGTATATGTTTACTTTGCGAAATACAAAAACACCCGAAAACAATAATTTACCAGCACGTTTTATAAAAACCAACGAAACTATGTACGACACGCTTATCAATAACTGAACACCTAAACTGAGGAAACCTCGAACTCAAACTGTTATACTTTTAAGATTGATACTAAATAGCACTTAATGTTTACAAAATAACCGTTTCTAAAACTTATGTGAAGAAGTGAAGGTGGAAGGTGCCGTGCTGATGTTTTTAAGCTTTTAGCGGTTAGGAAAACAAAAAAAATAGGTGACGTATATCTGTCACTGTCAAACTGTCAATTCATTCAGAACCTAAGAAAAGAAACCGAAAACACAGAATAGTAAACAAAGAGTTCACCAAACGCCAACAATTCAATGTTAGATTAGGTAATAATTAATCACCAGTCCCACTTCTTTTCTGCTAGAACTCAACTGTTGCCGATTTAAAGCGGAGTGACAGGCAAACGTCACAAAATAGTGCTTGAAGTCAACAGTGCGTTTATCCGTCTGCGATCGCTGAAATGTATCGGTAGTCAGCAGGTGAGTGCTTAAGCTCAGCAGTTGCGCCTTGTGAACCTAACCAATGTTCATAGTTTATTTTATTTGATGAACTGGAAACGGATGTGTTAAAATTAACAACCCAAAGTTAGCCGGTTTGCAAACGGCTCCACACTTTTGAAGCAAAATGATAATATTGGGACATGATACGAATTTATTGCCTGTATTTCTTTTAGTTATATATGCTCAAAAAATGATAACTTCCGTGGTCGCATAAACATTTTTATTCAAAGATTCAGATAAAGTAGATCAAATTGTATTTCAGCTAAAATAAAATCTTTTAGATTCCCCAATAGATGACAAACCTCTTCGTCAAGTCCAAATTAAAGCGTGGGTATTAGTGAGAAAGGTATGAGTGGATATTGCAAGCTGTGATATGCACTGATAAGTACAATTTGGAGAACCCAGTTCATCACAATACAGTCTTTAGACCTTACGATCGTTTCGCTAACAAAGTTAGCGTGATCAGAGGGATGAATAAACTAAGCGAAAAGTATATTGTCTAGCAAGTGCTCTACGTAAAATGCTTTTCTCACCAGTAAAAATGTTATCTTGTACCAGATAAAGACATTCATTCATCATGTCACCAAATAGAACGTATGGATCAGAAGGTTGGACTTTTAACAAGAAGGACACAAAGAAAATAGTTGGTTCTGAAATGTAGACATGGAACTAAATAACACACACTAGACACAGTGATAAAAAGACATGACAAAAGAGGGAACAAGAGAAATATGCTAAACAGAGAAAATTTGCTTTACATATTCCAAGACACAATTATATACTTATTAACAACAATATATTAAAAAGAGGCGGATTTGCAAACAACTGCTAGAGATCGAGCCACCATTGTTGCTTTATTACTCTATTCTGTTAATTCTGTGAATTTAACATATATATTTAAGCATATAAATTTAATATATAAATTTAAAAAATTTAGTTTCGTTTGTAAAGTTATGGAGAATAAAAATAAATTCCTAAAATCGGCGTTCTTACTTTATGTTGTATACCATAGAGAAAACAATTCTCTATGCTGCATGGGACTATGAATATGGGTTGATTTATGATTTTCAGATTTTATAAGGCTAGTTGTATTCTCACTATAATTAGAACCGCAGACCGGTTTCGCTCTAATTAGAGCTCGTCAGTACGGCATACTAATTACAGCGGGAACACACCTATAAATTAACACGGCTAAGGTAGCCAGCCTCCTAGAACAACGCGCGAGATCACCAGGAGTCTTCTTCCAGCAGCTGCATTGTCATGTCAAAAAATATCGACAAACGTTAACATTTTTTCAACATTTTTTGACATAACAATGCAGCGCTGGCAGTAGTCGGCAACTGCTGCACTCGCACTTTTTGAGATGTGCGATAGTGTCTCCATCTCGGTGTGGAACCAGGTAGTATGTTGTCAAGACGGCTCCAAATAACACTAAAATGTTATAAAATAGAATGTGTACAACACAGAACACTCGTGTTCTGTGGTGTACAATCAACTACCAATTTTGTAAATTGTCAGCCCTGGCCAAAGAGGTTGTAAGGGATAGAGGTAACAAAGGTGCAGTTTTGCAATACAAGAAGCCTGTACACTTTTCCAAACTGGGCGGAGTTCGGTGACTTGAGTGGGAGAAACGTCAGGGACGTATTTAGGAATTTTTAGTTTGGTTAGAAATAAAACTGAAATTATTCAATCATTGAAATGTAATGCTTATTCATGAATTTCTTAAGCTTTTGTATAAATAGGTAACCTAAAAAGGTTCGGAACGCAGCAAGTGCGTTATGATAGTGAATTTTCATAACAATATTAAATAATATATTTATATAAGCTGTAAGATTTAGCCTTATATTAAAAGTTATGAAAATTAATTTATTTAATTAGGAACAGTAAAACAAGGTAAAGAAGGACAAGCAAAAACATGATCTATGACATATATTTATAGAGTAATTTGGATACAAAACTCAAACAAAGCAATTGATAAACAGGAAATATACTCTAGAAAAATACACTAGAAAGCTGGAAAAAAATCCTTTGGTTGATGCATTGAGGGTGATTGTATGCATGCAGGAGAAGAACCCCCAGGAGGAAGAGGGTTTCTGCTCCTCACCCAAAAATTCGGGGGGTTCTCCTTCCCCTTGTGCATGCATACAACTACCTTCAAAGCATAAAGCACAAGAAAAATTTCTTGTGAGCAACCCCCAAGAAGGTTGCTGGACCTGGGCGAATATGGGGTAGACAGGGTTTAAAGGAGGTATTGCTGTAAAATGTGAAAAACGCATGTTTTCAAAGTCCCTTAATTTTCTTGGGGGTTGTTTGCCAGAAAATTTGCCTTGTGGCCGAGGAAGGTTCTAAGCATGTTGCTGGAAAAAAATATCTAAAACCCTCATGCAGTCAACTGCAAATTTACCGAAATTACATTCTACTTCGTCGCCTATAATGTCTTTTTCAGATAATGTAGAATACAGAGCTAAATTAAATAGGTTCACTTGCATTTTCATTTATTTTTATATTACATTTATAAGCACAATAAGCGTATAATTAAGGGAACCCTTAATTAACATTGCAGCAACACAAACTTGAAAAGTGGAGAAATTATTTACAGTATGTTAACAGTTATAAACTTGATTTCATCATGTTACAGTAGTATTCTGATAATACAAAATTACATCTAACTGTATGCACACAACAGCTGGTGTGTTACGAGATGTGATGAAACGCCAAACTGACTGTACCACAGCATTAGCATAATATTATTATGCTGCCACATTATCATATCTCTCTAGTAATGGTATCATGTCAAAAACCTACACTAGAGGCTAAATTTCCAATTTCTTCTTTGTTTATGGTGTCTGTTTCTACTGTCCTAAATTTCCAATTTGATATTGTCAATAAATAACACTACCACACAATGACAAATGACAGCTGAGCTTCAGCACAGACGCAGTCTAACAAAGTTGTCGGATAGAGTAAATTATGATCGGAGGGATACCTAAGTTAAAAATCATGAGAAATGGGTAATTCGAAATTTGCAGGTATTAAATACAGTATTTTTTAACTGACTGATAAAATTAAATTTTATAAAATGTTTTCTTTATTATCAGAAGTTGTAAAAATTTGATATGTTTATACATGAAAGGTTTAACTACATGAAATTTCTGAAGATCGGGCAATCCTGGTCAGCAACATCTTGACATCTGGCAATGGTTGTAACTTCCATTGTTTAGATTTTATCTACAATTTATTTAAATAGCATAACAGTACAGGTGCTGTATTGCTCTGCCTTTGTCCAACATTGTAGATATTGCATTACAGAATTTGAAGTGATGTCGAGGATTATTTTATTATTAATTTCGAATAACTTCATTTTTCTTTGATCAAAAGACTTGAAAATTGGTACACAACCACATCTCTGTATGTTCTTTTAAGTTGTAAATTTTCGTTCCAATCACTTAAACAATTTGAAAGCTATTGCGTTTAAAAAAATATATTTAATTTTTTGTTAGGAAAAACTATGTGTTAAGATCTGATGAACGAACTCATCCAAGCCATTAGCAAAATAAGCGTAATTCCAAAATTTTCTCCAAATCAGTGAAATATTTTTTGGGTTATTGGTTGGATAAATTGTTGGATGAATATATTGGATAAAGTTTTATATTCAAAAGGTTAGATAAATAATAATAGTTTTTATTTCAACAACAGAAGAAAATACAAAATAAAGTACATTGTACTGTTTACAAATTAATGTTAACATTCCTTGTCTTTTTTAAAGAAATAGAGATTAATTTCATTGATTGCTGTTGCCCTTACTTCATGAAACTGGTCCATACTTCATACAGACTTGGAGACTACTTCTCTGGCTTCACTGTTGGTTTTCGTTTTTGTAGGTGAAGGACGTAGCCAGCGCGTAAGCTAACTGGAGCAAGTGGCCCTTCTGAATTCTAGATGTTCTTCAACGTCTCTGTTACTGGTTTTGCTGCTTGATAGTATCCTCAGACAGAAAAAATTTGAATTAATACGAAATCATGACAATTACAAATAAAGATCTGTTGCTATTTTATGATGTTATAATCAAAAAAATCTTTAAAAGTGAAAATAAAATAAAACAAATATGACGGATGACGCCTTTAAAATGTCTACGTGATGTATATCAATATTTAACATAAAGATAGAAGAAACCTATAACAGTAATAACTATAATAACAATTACAACAATAAAATAACTAAACAAACACATTAATAAAGCAGACTATACAATGAAAATATCGACACACATCATGTCTTATAACAACTTTTTGGAAAAAATAGTTAGATTTATGTTGTCTGATTTATTTAATTAGGAAGAAGAATATCTCAGAAATCCTAAATATTGTCGTGTATATGCTTGTTTACTTCTAAAGCTTAAAACAAGTCTAGTTTACACTTGTCATGACAAAAATGTTGTGGTTTTATGCCGTTATTTACTGTGGGTCTATGTTGGGTATCAATAATATGTTTTGCAAATGTAGATTTGTCAGCATGGTTATTTCTAAATGCAAAAATATGTTCTTTGTATCGGGTGTTAAAATTTCTAGAAGTTTGATCGATGTAGATTGCAATACGTGTGCATTTCACAAATTTTGAATACCTATACAAATACAAAAGTAGCTTTTAAATCTTATAACATGACGCTTGATTTATTAGATTATTTCAAATAATTGATTGGAAGTATTATCACAGATGATGGTAAGTGTAGGAAAGGTCTGAAGAGGATCGCGATGGCAAAATAAGCATTCAATAACCAAAGTACTGTTCTCACTAATAAACATTTTAACCTGTCCATGAGGAACAAATGCAAGTCGTACGTGTATGGAGTATGGTAATGTATGGGGCGGAAACTTGGGCTGTAGTTAAGCAGGATATGAAGAGAATATAAGCTTTTGAAATGTAGACAAGAAAAATGTCAAAGACAGTGCAGGTTGATAGAAAGACGCTTCAAAGTTTGCTAGGAGAGGTGAACGAATAAAGAGGCTTGCTCAAAGAAATCGAGAGGAAGCTAAAATTTATTGGTCATATTATAAGACATAATAACTTCCCGATAACATTATTTGAAGGACATACGAGTACTTGAAATGTACACTGAATTATTGGCCCTTAAATAAGAGAAGTTTGTTATAAACAGCCCTTAAACTTCTACTTTTATCAAATAGATTTTTGTTATAATGATGTATTCTAATAGAAACATACATAGATGATATTAGTTTAATTAGATGGCCATAATGGCAAGTAAAAAGATTTTGTTCTCGAAAGTGAACTTCAAGTTTTTTAAATATGCTGTTTTGGTTTATTATAGTTTTTAATATTCGCATGTTTATTTCCTTTACATTTATAATCACCGCAGATTCATTTAAGTATGTTTGAAGAACTTTTTCTGCAATAGTGCAAATAGATATTACATCGTCAGATGGGTATGTGAGGAGTTGACCTTTGTCTTTCTGATCTATAAACGATGTTAATAACGCAGACCTCTCCCCAACAAGTTCACCCGCGCATTCTTCGCATCTCAGAGCTTTTGTTATTTTCCTTACTACATAGCCAGATATATATGTCACGACTTCTTTCTTAAACTCTGATATATTCATATCTAATATTTGAAGAACTGTGTCGTCGTCAAAATTATCTATTTGACTCATGTCTTCATCTGGTTCTTCAGATATTCGTTCTCGCCCACAAGTTTTATTTATTACCTCAATGGGTGACAGAATAGGAATTGCTTCCAAAGGGATACAATTTCCTTTAAATGAATCTTTTAATTCAAGATGCACCATCATCCTTTTATATGCACTTTTAAATTGCTTTGCTGATGGGTTATTGTTATAGCCTCCCATGGATCTAATTTGCCCAAAAAAAAGCTCAATATGATCCTGACTGATTTTGTAAGTGGGAAAATACAGCAAAAAATTATTGTCGGCAATTAAAGTTTTATAAACAAATTGCAAACTTTGTATGCAAAATAAAAAGCCAATTATACCCATTTTTCTACCACTCTCACACAGAAGCGTTCCATCAATTATCCTAAGTGACGTTAAATATTGTGATAGCTCTCTTAAAAATACATTAATGTTTTCAAAATTTTCTGCGTTTATTGCTTTCTTAAAATCTGAATTGTTTAAATTTCTAGAATTAAGAATGTCAAATAAATTGTTTATAAGTCGGATAAATTTCACAGTTCCCTCACATTCTTTGAACTCCTCAAGATGTAAAACTTCATTGCAATATTCCAAAGAATGTGCCACTGAGTGGCTAAAAAGTTGTGTGGCTAATTTAACCTTCATTTTTTGATTTGTATAAAATATATGCGATTTTCTTAATTTATTTGCCAAATGAACGCCCTCCTGATCCTGTAACTCATTTAATTTTACTAAATAATCCCACTTTATATTTTCCCCATTCTCATCAATTATTAATTTTTTATCGCCTAATGTGTTTCTTATCAGTTTGATCATATGACATGGATCAAAAAAGACTGCAATTTTCCTACCTGAACTAGGATCAACAAACGTAGAGTTAATGTTCCTCCAATTCAAATCGCAGCCAAGTTCTTTTGCTAACGTTAGGTTATTTGTTGCCCCATCAAAAGTTATTGAGACCACGTATATGCCCGACTCATTTAGTAGCGTTAAACACTGTAATACCAAATTTTGTTTTTGTGTACCCCTTAAAGAGTCGATTAAAAAATATCCAAGAGGAAGCTTCCATGATTGATTAATGCTAACAAGCATAAAAACAAGAGCTTCCTTGGCTACAGGGTTACAATCGGTCTCAAGATTTGTACCAAAATCTACAAACCCATAATATTTTACCCCATCCCATTCTATATGTTGGCGAATTGCCATCTCATCTATGACTAAAGAACATATAAGTTTTCCATCTGTGCTTTCTGATTTTGACTTTAATAAGTTGAACACCTCTGACGTAAAACCAGCTTCCCCATTAACGCTTTGATACCATCTAGATATAGTTTTTGGATGAGGAAGAGCCGAGTTAAATGTGTTTCTGACAAAACTGTAAGCTTTGGGAGAGTAATAATGCAGCGTAAGAGAAAAAGCTTTAAGTTGATTTTCATACTTATGTTTACGACCTAATTGTCTTTGTAAAAATTCTTCATTAGGTCCTATTTGCATTAATGTTTCTAATGTTTCGTCGGTTACTTTACCTTTTAGTTGTTTGATTATATTCGCAAGGGTTGCTGTTCTCTTCTTATAATGATGAACACTACTGCTGAGCCGTTTAATTTTTTTTCGTGCATCGAATAACTGCTTCTTCAGTTTACGTTTGCGCGGTGTAACAACCTATAAAAAATGTTCAATGATAAACCATTTATTTTCTCAAGTAAAATGAATATATAAACAAAATTTCCAACAACACATTTTGGTTAATAGTGGTTGAGATAAATTGCAAAACAGTTGTTTCTAACTTATTTAATCATGGACTATACAAACTTAAACACCATATAAAATGTGATGGAATAACATATTAGGTTTTTTAAAATTATACTGATTTCATAAACGGCAAAAACTGAATTTAACTCACCATTTCCTTCAAAGTGGGTGGCATTGAAGGTGTTTTCATTTCAGCAAATCCTAAACTACTAAACGATCTTTGCGGTACCTCTACAACAGTTTTCTCTTCATAAAAACCAGCACTTGTTGATGGCCGAGAATAATCCATTACAGGTACATTGCTACCAGACCAAGTACTAGTTGACGGGTCAGCTGCAAATGGCACATTGATAGCAGTTATATCAGTCATTGGCTGCTCGCCAAAAACGACTTGTGTTGATGGCTTGTTTGTTACCTGCATAAATAAATTTGAAACGAATACCATTAATGTAAATTTGCAGGGCTAATTAAATTACGATAAATATCATAACAATATATTACGTGAATGTAATTAGTAGCATAGTTACTAGAGATGAGCGATATATAGCTACCGGTGATTTAATCGCTTCTATTAAAAGATCGCTGTTAGCAGCTGTTATTAAAACACAAAACAACAGCGATTGTGAAAACCGAGATTTACACAAATCATTAGAGTAATTATTTCTATGAAATTCATCTTATACTAAAAACTCCATGACAAACAGCAATTGCTGTATTCATAATACACGCAATCGCAGTTTGTGCGAGCGAGTAGAAGTATCTGTATACTTTCCTTCTCGCCAGTATTAGAATACAACATTTCTCCTTTTCTTATAGGTAGAAAACGAAAAACTCATGATACAAATAACGCGAGATATGATAATGAGACTATCTATTTTTAGAACCGTCACGCGCATGGCGTCATGTGGTGAGTCCAATGCAATAATAATATGCTGTCGTACAGTGGAGTTTGACGTTTCATCACAACCCCTTAACAAATTAGGTATTTTACTGATATTTGAGTGCATACAGCTGGAATTAATTTTTTAAGATCAGAATACTATACTATGATTATGTGACATGATGATCAAATCAAGTTTATGAATGTTAACGCCCCCTGTAAATGTCTACGAACGTCTTCTCTACTTTTTAAGTTTGTGTGTGTATCACCAATGCTAATTCAGGGCTCCCCTTAATTATTATACTTCACTTATATATATATATATATATATATATATATATATATATATATATATATATATATATATATATATATATATATATGTAATATAAAAATGGAATGGAATGTAACTTCAACCACATTAAACTGACGTATAGAAACTTTTTGATTGCGAATGACTTTGTGTTAAGTGTGTAGTTGGCCTTCTATAACGTTACTCACCATGTGATGTCATAGGAGGGGACGGGGCATATGCGCAATATCATATATCTTGTAAGTCATTATATCATGGAAAAACCTGCTGAATCTAAAATTAAAGCAGCACCGAACTGTAGCATATATATGCCTTCCAACTTTTTCATTATATTAAAATAAAAATAATATGTAGATTTCTCTCATCGTATATTCTTGTAATATGCTAATTTTATAGAACTTCTATTAATAGTAAAAATCTGAGTAGTTTTAAAATTAATATAATTTAAAAGCTATCTGAAGATCATATTGTGGTTTCAATTAAGCGGTTAACACTAACACCTTGTAAGTGTTTAAAATAATAGCATACGCACATGCAGCATTGTAAATGGCTAAACCACAATCGCAGTAGCTGTTTAAAGTCCCTGTTATTTAAAAATAGCCATCACTGATAGCAGTGCCATTGAAAAACCGCTGTTTGGCTATATATATATATATATATATATATATATATATATATATATATATATATATATATATATATATATATATATATATATATATATATATATATATATATATATATATATATATATATATATATCACTAATAGTTACATAAATTAATAACCTTGATTCAGTACTTACCAATACAGGTATAGAACTTTTTTTTAAGTATACTGCAAAAGGTGATTTTTCTAAATCATAAGATTCCTCGGTAAAATGTAAATTGCACACATTTGAGTTCATAAAAATATCTTCATCGCTTAAATTTAATGCTCGTTTCCAAGCCTCGTATCTTTCACCAGCTTTGGGAAATCTGAAAATAATATCTCGAATTATCTACTTTATCAGTGACTGAACCTCTAGAAAGATGCAGTAATAGATAAAACGAAACTATTCTACTTTTTTTCTGCTTCTACTGGAACTACATAGGTAAATACATCTAATTCAAATAATAATTGCCAAACAAAATGCTTAATTTCATTACAAATATTCAATAAATAATACATTATTAAGATTTTATTTCTTAAAAAAACACAATTGACAATAATAAATGCTAAAGATTTAACAAAAGCAATACAATGTGTAAATACGGACCTGTGAAAACCAATAAACATTTGGCGCCAAACAAGGAAACAGAAGACATGTAAACAACTTACCGAAATAAATGCACAGTTGCTTTATCCTTTTCATAATTGGCACTTTTATTGTACATACAGTTCTTCACAATACACCTTGGCATTTTTTAACTTTTACACTCTTAAAACACTGCTAAAAAACGGCAAAACACACAAGATAACCTCTAATCGCAAATCAACAAACACTTCAAATACTTGTTGACAGCTGACAATAACTTCAAGAGCGGTTGGGGGAACGAATCAAAACAAAACACATTAGCGCGTTATTCAAAATTTTGTTTGTGATTGGACGGTGACAGGAGTGGGAAATCGACAGGCTGCAAACTCGGCTTTGTTCCCTCTAACATATACAACCTCTTTGGCCCTGGCCCACTGGCGCATTCTTGGCTAAAAGATTTTGGGTTTTTGGTTTCCCACATTTCTCAGTTCTCAGCTGATTTCTGGTTTTAAGTTGTGGTTGTTTTATATGATGGGAGTAAAATCAAATAAAAATATTCAATATAATCGTTAATTACGATTTTTCTTTGGAGATAACAACAAAGTCTTAATTTGAAGTTAACAGCGGCAGTACAGGTAATTGTTGTTGCCGTTTGTTTGTATTTTTATGTGTGTAGTGTGTAACTCTACTTCAAAAACAATGTGCCAGAATTGTTGGTAAATTAAAACTGCAGTCGCTTTTCCATGTTTCATGATAGTAATAAATAACTTTATCACTTTTATTTGATATATTAGATAACTGCTGATCTTAGTGATTTAGATTTTTTATAGGCTGTGTATATAAATTTATTGGTCATATTTGGTTTTGTATAATAAGGTTAACTTTTGCCAACATTGGTGTAGGGGTCTTGATGTAATATTGTACATTTTATATGTTAGGAACCATAGATATATAAAGAATTTTTATTATAAGTCTATGTTAGGAACTTAACATTTTTGGTATATGTTATAACATCGAGCTTCAATTTTTTTTTTTCCTCTTAGTTAAATGAACTTTACAACAAATTGTTAACAATCTCCATAACATGTAAGAGTTTATGTACAAGCTGGGCTTACTGTAAATATACAAAGCAGTTTGGTTGTTTTGTTCAGTTTCTTAGGGTAATCCTGTGCTGTAGATACCTCACTAGTAAACAGACAATTCGGGTGGATTCGGAACGTAGAAGTGGACGCTGGACAATGTGCACTATTGCCAGATGAGTATTACCAAGGGTCATTTTAAATATAGAAGGAAATCAAGGGGTGAACAAATGTTTTTATAATTTTAAGCTTGGAAACTAAAATATAAACAGACACTTCGAAGGGAAGCCCATTTTCTCGGTTATGTTTATCATCGACAGTTGTTAGTAGAAATTGCTTCATTACCATCAAAGATTGCGACTTTTCAAAATAATGTATTGGATACCATCTGCTATTAGCATATACAGTTGTATTTATCATCGGCAATTCACAACGGAAATTGTTTTATTGACTTTACTAAAGTGATTTATTCGCCTCACTGTCCGGGAAATTTGGGTCTTTAACGTGCCCAACATCGCATGGGCACGGGACCGACGGCTTTACGCCCCCTGGAAAGGGCGGAACGTGCAGATTACCTTGCTCAATCAGAATGGCACAACTTCTGTTGATGTTTTTTTTTTGTTCCCTCAGGGCTCGTCCGCGGCCTTGCCGCCCCGATGTTACTGATGTACTTAAAAAGGGTGAAGAGGGGAAATCTGGGATTGAACCCAGTACCCTTGGGTCCAGAGGCCCATGTTTTTCCCCTGGACAGCCATGGCTGAAAATTAACTTTTTACATTTCCGTTTTCCTACTGCTTTCCGCAAAATATGCCAAATTTCGAATTATGTAGATGACGCCATATTATAATTTATTTACATTATAAAAACCTTTGTTCACCCCATGATTTCCTTCTATATTTAAAATGACCCTTGGTATAACTCATCTGGCAACAGTGCACATCGTCCGGCGTCCACTTCTGCGTTCCGATTCTACCCGAATTGTTTGCTTACTAGTGAGGTGTCTACGATACAGGATTACCTTTCTTAGTTAGGTATGGCTTTTAGTATGATTTTTAAGTTTGAACTTTGGGAAAACTTTAGTGCTCCAATTTAGAATCTCTTTCATGTTTTCAGTTTGGTAAACTTTTCTCTGAAAACAAAGTTCAGTTATTTTCCTGAGTTAACTTAAAGAAAGTAAGTTCCTGCAGTCACAACTTGATTCCTTGAAAGGATGGCGTAAATTAAATCGGTTTAACTAAATGTGGTAAAAAGTAAGGCTGTGTTGTAGTTGAAAGAATATTTTCAAACATCAGTAGTTCCTTAGTTTTACTTCTTTTTATTGTCTTACTACAGGTGTTCGAGATTTGGCAGTGGTGTTTGATTTTCAAACTGGCTTTGGTATACATACATATTTTTAACATCAAATCATCACCACCTATACTATAATAAGGTTAACTTTTAGGCAAGAAATGTGACGTCTTAACAAATTGCCATAAAACTTTTACATACAAGATTCCCACAAATATTTGTCTCCTCAAAAACAATCATGTATGCTTCATCCGTATATAACAAGTTACCTAATTTGTGTGACTTGATTTCAAATTTACTGTCTAAAATTCTGTTCCCTTTGTATCACATAATATTGAGTTTTCATTTAAATATTGTGTACACTTAGGTATTGTCGTTTTATGGATTAATTTTATATAGCTTAATGTGATAACTAGTGATTTCCACTTTACTTTTGTCATTTGAAGTGTTTATTTTAATGTACATAATGAGTGTTGCATACTTACAAACGATTTTTGCTTGCATATTTAAAATCAGTGTTGAATATTATGTTTTAACATTTTTAGAGGCTTCAAGATGAATGGTCTACTTGGCAACTACCTCCAAGGTAAAATAAGAAAAACTTCAATTCCAGTTGGCAGGGTAAATGGAGTCAGAGAGTTGTATTTGGATGATGATAGTGACTCATCTGAGCCAGAAGAAAAGCCACAAGGAACTGACTATGCCAAAGATTATATCAAGGAAGAAATGGAAAGGTATACTGAACAGTTCACCAAAGATACCTTGAAAGTAAGTTTTCCTAGATTTTCTTCTATGATTTTTTATGTAAACATTTAGATTGATTTTGAAATATAAAAGTAACTTAAATGTTTTTTAACACATTCTCAATAGGTATTTAAGAACAATCCATTTAATTCAAATAGTAATTTTTATAATTTCATAGTAAGTTTTCAATCAGTAAAAAGTAACATGAGGTTTGTCCCAAAAGTAGGTATATAATTGCTATAATAATAGTGATAATAACAGCAATAATAATAATAATTTTATAGACATTTTTATTCAATATTTGTCTATATGGTAAAAAAAAGAGTGGTTTTGCAGATTAGCACAAGGTTAGTTTCAAATAAACTGACTGTTGATAGATAAAGCTTACCATCTGACATGCACATTGATACTATTACTTTTACATCGTCACAACGTGTGGAAGTATGGCATTGGCGGTCCCCTGTGGGTCCGGGGACTAACTAAAAGAATAGGCCCAAGGTAACTCCTCAAACACTGGCGGGGGTCTTGTCCATGTGGGCCTGGAGGGAGGCGGATATCGCTGGGGAGTGATGTACACCCAGATTTTGAGGCCTCCACTCTGGGCTTAGAAATAGATGGTTGCCCACGCTTGGTTGTTACTCAGGAGCGGGGTTCCGGATAGGTGCCGCCTTGGGTTGAGTGCTGGCGGGTGTCGTGTGTCTAGACGACCCGGAGGGTGTTGACAACTCTGATGAGTGGTCAACACCGGGAGTTTGGGGACCCCACTGTGTGCTTCGGAACGGACAGACGGCTTTGCTTTTGCGATGCTCGGGTGCGGGGCTCGATGGGATGTCACCTTGAGTCCAGCGCTGGTGGGGGTCTGGTCTAGATGAACCCGGAGGAGAGCTGTGATCTTTAGGGGTGGAATAAAACTAAGGGTTGAGGCCTCTTCTGTGAGCTTCGAACCGGACAAACGACCTCACTTGGATGCTGCTCGGATGCAGGACTTCATGATACTGCACCGAGTCAAACACTGACAGATGTCTGCTCCAGATGAACTCGGAGAGGTTATCTCTCTTTGAGCTTTGAGACGGGCAAGCGACTTCGCTCAGATGGCAGTACATCTGTCAAACAAAGTTTCACCTCGCAGGTGTCTTCTCCTGTCGGAAGCTCGATTTATTGGGTGAAATTTAAGCTAACGCTGGCAGGTGTTGGACCTGGACGAACCCGGAGGTGGCTGGGGTCTCTAGGGTTGGATTACACCTGGAGACTTGGGCCTACTCTGTAAGCGTCGATACAGGCTAACGACCCTGCCTGGATGCTGCTCGAGGACGGGACTTCATGATACCGCCTTGAGTCAATGAAACACTGGCGGGGGTCTGGTGCAGGTGAGTCTGGGGGAAGGCAGACATCTGTGGGGAGTGATATGCACCCGGAGTTTGGTGCCTCCACTGTGGCCTCGGAGACTGACAATTGGCCTCGCTTGGTTGTTACTTTGGAGCGGGGTTCCAGATGATACCGCCTGGATTGAGCCCTGGCGTGTGTCCAGACGTCCCGGGGGGCTCTGATCTCTGATGATGAGTGGTAAACACCCGGAGTTTGGAGCCCATACTGTGTGCTACGAAACAGAGTGACGGCCTCGCTGGGGTGATGTTCGGGAGCGGGACTCGATGGGATGTTGCCTTGAGTCTTAACACTGTTAGGTGTCAGGTTTGGAAGGATAACTACAGAAAGTGGAAAAGAAAAAAGAGCTTATATATAATCCGTTTTTTTGGCATTTTGCATATCTTAGCCATTTTATATCAATTTTACATAGATGTCGGAATTGGAAAGTTTCCATTTTAAGAAAACTTCCGTTTTGAAAAGTTTCCAGTAGGGAATTTATTTTCACTTTGAAAGTTTCCTTTAAAGTTACTGGAAATATTCCTGGAAACTTTCCTTGGAAACTTTCCCAGTTTTCTTTCATGTAAATGTCAATTTGTGGGCCACAACCAAGTTTTTAACAGCTGATTCGCGAGGTTAAGGCCAAGAAACTAAATAAGAAGCAGGAGCTGATTTGAGTCGATTCAAAGAAGAAGTTTTTAAAGAAATACAGAAAAGTCGTGGTGAAACTCAAAAATACTGAAAGTTTCAGTGGATACTAGGTGGGGTACGATAATTTAAAAGCCTCATGTGTAGAGAGGAAATTGAAAGACAGTATCGATCCCAAGAAAAAAACATTCCATAGAGGATAACAAATTTTGGGAAAAAATGAACAGACTATTGAAACTTCTACAACCAATATCAGCATCAATATAGGTGCTACATTTTTTTGAGTTTTCATTCGAAAAAAAATTTTGTGCTAAAAAAATAAAAAAGCTATGATGACCAAATTTGATAGGTATGATATAAAAAGTAAACAATACACCAAAATTTAGATTTCTATGTTACAAGAAAAAAAAGTTATAATAAAATATTTTGTGTCAGATCATTTCTATGAAAATTCACTACCATAACACACTTGCTGCGTCTAGACTTTTTGTTTTTTGCATTTGCAATTGTTTTTTATGGGTAATGGTAGTCAGAAGTGTTGATTTTATTTTGCCTGTAGTTGGTAAACAACTTTTTTCTCAAATTTTATCAGTCAAAACTGCAATACTGTTTTTAGTATTTACTTTTCTTTTAACTTTCTAAAAGTTTCGGGGGAATTTTCGATGGAAAGTTTCTGGGAATGTCAAATGGGATTTTTCCATCTCTAGTTGTACAATGTGCAGAACAAGAAAGCTAAGCTTATGCTTGTATACAACATAATTTATTTGATTATATTTCATTTTCTTCCCCATCCAGTATAAAAATCAACGAATCATTCCCTTTCCAGTCGCACTCACGAAGTTTTAAAACCATTGTAGCAGAGGATATGAAGATGATAGAAAACTGGTTCATTTCAAATCTGTTAACTTTGAATGTCTCTAAGACTAATATCATGCATTTCAAATATAGTCTGCCTGCTGTTACTCTAGCAGCTGAGGAACTTGGGAAGGAGAGCTGTGTTAGGTTTCTGGGACTATACATTGATCAATCGTTAAAATTTGAAACACATATAAATCATCTATGTAAGAAGCTTAAATCAGGTTGTCATGCACTAAGAGTTGTTTCAAAAAGCTTGGACAAAAGTACATCTAGAAGTGTTTACTTCTCACTTGTGGAGTCCCATCTAAGGCATAGCATTTGTTACTGGGGCTCTTGTGCAGGTTATCTTTTCAATTCTGTATTTATTCTGCAGAAAAGAGCCTCAGATATTTGTCTGGGGTTAGTGTCCGTGACTCTTGTAGACCTTTATTTGTTTCTGAGTGGATATTGACCCTACCGTCTCTGTTTGTTTTGGAGACTGCATGCCTCATGCATGAAAAATATAAAGATGAAATCAGATCAGTGTCTTCTCGTGATACAAGACAAAAGAACTGCATTCCTCTTCCTATACCGTCCCCATCATTGTTAAAGGGGTCATTAATATATAATACTAATAAGATATTTAACCAGATACCACTAAACTTGAGGAGGATTGGTGACATTGAAATTTTTAGGAAAGAACTTAAGGGATTTTTAATTGCAAAATATTATTATTCAATAGATGAATTTTGTAATGATGCACCACTATGACAGATTCGATTAATGTTGTTTGGCAGTTTTCATTTGGACTGCTTTCTATATATTGTGTGTTTATATTAAATTGTTGGTTAGCTCTGTATTTATGTTTATATTCTTTTTTTATATTGTTATTTATAGAGGTAACAATAGAGCAATTGAGAGGAGGAAGTTAAAGTAAGAAATATTTTCCATTTAGAATGTCAAAATTTGAAGTATAGTGAACTTGGTCCACAATTGCCAATGATTTTTTGGATGAACCCGTTAAATTTTGTAAAAACACAGCACAAGTCATAGACTTATTGTGTATTGCATATTGTATAATTTAATTGAATAAACTTAATAAATAAACTTAATAATATATAGTTATACTAGTAACTTATGCATTTATACTACTATTTGTTGTGAACTTATATTTTTGTGTTTTTATATTTTGACAACTTTTACTTGTATATGTTAACTTTGCTTGTCAATAAGATTTTTATCTTTGGACAATAAAGCACCTATCATTTTATACATGTTTTTGGGACATACGTCTTATAATTTACACAATCATAGTTTTCTGAAATCTCAAATATTCGTTCATCTTTAACGTTTTTAAATTTGTTGCTGCAACTGGTATTTGTAAAATTAAGTTAAATAAGTAAATTAATTTAACAACAAATAAATCTTTAGTGCTACATTATTATAATTATTTCAGGGAGGTGGTATGACCGATATTGATGATGGTTTGTCTGTTATGTCAGAAACAGATCAGGAAGAAATTAGAAAGTTAGCAAGATGTCCAGAAATTTACGATAACTATAAGTTTGAATCGACATTTGTTAAAAAAGAATTGCCTATTGATCATTTTAAGAGTAAGGTAAGTGTTGACTTTTCATTTTATGAATTTTATCTTTTCCTTTAAGCGTAATAATAATATAAATAATATATGTTTATTATCGGAATACTACAGTAATAATATGTTAAAGCAAATTTTTTTTTTTTTTTTTTTTTTTAAATTTTAACAACACACCACGAGGGATTACAGCCTAAATACTATCGTACCGTGGGTATTGACAAGGAGGAAAGAGGCAACTTGTTAATTCTGGACTTGAAGGTTCGGAGGAGAAGGAAAAACATGTGCCGGCAAGGAATTCCACAACTTGGAAGTCCTCGGGACAAAAGAGCGGGCATAACAAGATGTTCTATGTCTGGTGACCTGGACAGTAAAAGGGTGCATTCGCTCTGTTCCCCTGGTAGATCTGTTGGGGGCAGCAGGTGGGGGAACTATGGAGGAAAGCTCCTCTGAGCAGTGCCCGTGCAGATATCTATAAAAGAGAGAGAGGTCACCAATGGCACATCGGTGGGCAAGGGATGGCAGCCTTTGGGTGAGGGTAGAGTCACCGATGAGACGTATAGCTCTCTTTTGAATGGAGTCCAGGATAGCGAGTGTAGAAGCGGCAGCTGCACCCCAGATGTGGGAGCAGTATTCGAGGTTTGGCCTTATTTGTGAAGTATATAAGGTATAGAGATTAGCTGGTGAAAAGTATTTGCGAGCCCGGAAGAGGAAACCTAATTTCTTAGCAGCCGCTTCTGCAATTGATGTGACATGTTGGTGCCAATTAAGATTTCGATCCACAGAAATGCCAACAAGAGAAAAGGACTCATCACTTTGAATAACTTGGTTGTTCATTGTAATCGGTCTAGGGCTGGTGTATCTCTTATGAGAAGAAAAGCAAGACTGAGATTTGGTGGGGTTGAATTGTACAAGATTTCTACATCCCCAGCCTAATATTTTTGGAGATCCACGGAGACAAAACCCTCCATGAGTCTGCGATCCTCATCTAATTGGGCTAAAGAGACAGGCATAGAGAATATTGTATATTTGAGTGGAGGGTGCTGTCGTTCGCGTAACTGTGAACTGGGTTGGATGTGCTAGAGAGGAGGTCATTGATGTGGAGAATAAACAAAGTAGGGGATAAAGCTGAACCTTGAGGAACTCCTGCATTAATTGGATACAGTTTAAAGAAATGGCCATCCACAACAACAGAAATGCTCCTGTTGGAGAGGAAATTTGCTGTCCAGGTACAAAGTTTTGGTGGTAGGCCATAGGCCGGAAGTTTATTAAGCAGCGCTGCGTGCCAGACCTGATCGAATGCTTTGGATATGTCTAGAGCAACAATCTGAGATTTACCGTGTAGTTCCATAGACTTGTTCCAAGAATGGGTGACAAAGGAAAGGAGGTCGGCAGTCGATCTGCGCTGACGGAATCCATACTGCCTGTCATGGATTAGACTGTGTTTTTCAAGAAATTTTAGTAATTCGGTGTTTATATACTTTTCCATCACTTTAGAGACAACTGATAGGAGAGAAATAGGCCTGTAGTTGCTAGGAAGCGCTTTGGATCCTTTCTTGGGGATGGGTTGTACTCGACCAGTTTTCCAGTTACTAGGGAATATGCCTTTATTGTAAGATATCTGAAACAGACGAGTCAGTACAGGAGCAAGTTCTGGTGCGCAATTTTTGAGAACAATTGCTGGGATCTCGTCAAGGCCAGAGGCTTTCCTGGTATTAAGAGAAGAGAGCATCTTTCGTACCTTTTTAGTTTTGAAAATGATATCCGTCATTCTATGCGCGACATTGGGGACTGTTGGTGGTTGAACATTTGGAGATGGGTCGAATTGCCGGCGAACAACGAAGCAAAAAGTTCAGCCTTGCCCAGGGCGGTATAAACAATTTCATCCCCTGAGACAAGAGGCGGGAACGTGCTTTTGCAGAAATTATTCCCAATAGATTTAGCAAGAATCCAGAAGGGTTTGCTGCCGTTGGAGCTTGAGAGGACTTTGGACATACAGGAAAAAAATCTATAAGTCCTATAATAAACATGTAATATTCACAGAAGTACAAAGTACTTTTACACAACTTTACCACAAAATTTATAGAGATGCGAAAAACTTGTATGCACACATTGTAGTGAATTATGTGTGCCATAACTTGGCAATACTATTATAAATACAGCGTCCCATTTTTTGGTGATATCAAATTTATATTATTTTTTGTGTAACACCTTTAGATTACAATTCAAACTCTACACGATAAAACAATACCTCCCATATAACATAAAATTTAAACTATCTATCGCTGGGAAAGAAGTTTCCTAACCTTATTAACGCCCAACACATCTGTCACTTCCCATAAAAGGGCTTATAGCAACTGTCATTTTGAGGGGATCCTAAAAACACCAGTAAGGAAACATCTGTTTATCACCCACACCAATGGCTCCACTATAAAACATATTATCTGTTCCAGAAAAGCAACACATTCCCTGTTGTGTCTATTGGTGGTATTGGTTTTTAAAAGCCTAATGTTTATTTTTGCTTCAGGTGATTAACATGATTAATACAAATTCCGTTGTTGTAATACAAGGTCCAACTGGGTGTGGTAAAACCACTCAAGTACCCCAGTATATATTGGATGATTGTAGAGTCAACAAGAGATACTGTAACATTGTAGTGACACAGCCAAGAAAAATTGCTACAATCACAGTGTGCAGACGTGTTTGTGAGGAAAGGGGTTGGACCTTATCTACAGTCTGTGGATATCAGGTATGTATTTATAATATGTGTGATAAAGTTGAAGGCATATCTCATTTGTGTAACAAATAACTTCTAGTGATAAGATATTACCAGAAGTAACAAGTTGATTTGTCCACTGGTGTACCACAGGGATCAGTATTTGGGTCATTATTATTCATGAATTATGTTAATATATTTTAAGTGGTTTTGAACGTAACTAACTTACAAGCGTGGATTTTCACTACAGGTAGGCTGAGTGGCTTACGTAATAGCATGATAGATTAGTAGTGCAAAATCAATAAGCAGACATACTGAATTAAGTAAAATTAAAAACTCATCTATTTTTTATAAATGATCAATTCTTATCTTTCCTACTTGAATAAATTTAACAGTTGCAAAGACATGATTTGCAGAACATTCATGCTTCTTTAGTTTGCGGTCATGTTTTTTTAAACTCTCCTGCGTGAGCCATAACTTGCACCACTTGTTGTTTGATGAAAACTGTAAGCAATAAAAGCAAAACACTTTGTTTCGTTTAACATTTACCGCTGACCACATATATATTGTGTACCACAAAAACTTTGAAACCGCCGCATATATTTCCTGCTGGATTCCCTTTTCTCCATTAACAAATCAGGAGTTGGTCTTTTTTCTTTTATTTCGATTTTCTGCTCAAAACAGAACTGTGAAAAATGGCTTGGATTTGAAATTAGAAAGTCCACAATCGAAGGCAAAAGCCATTTAAAAAAACCTGCAATTAAATTAGAAATATAACTTGTAAAGTGACACAACACCGCTCTGGCTGTGAGTTAATCGACTAAGCAGACCACAAGCAAGCCTCTAGGCTAGCCTAAGGCAGAACGTGGACATGCGGGCAACACTCAGTGTTATAGTGTATCAGCTGTCACCCCCGCTTTCTCAGGATCATAAAGCACCATAAAACACTGTCTGATCTGGCCTGAAGGCACATAGCCTAAATCCACCAGCTATTTATATGTGGGTGCTGTGTTGCCAATTCAGCCTTCAATTTCAAAATCCGACATAAGACATTGTCGTTATGGATGTTAATTGCACTTGTTGATATTAAATCCATACGTAAACATTTAATATAACTTTATTACTTCACTAACTGAATAAACTATACGATACATTTAACTATAATACACTTTAATAACAATTACAATAGTGCACGAGTAGATAGCAGTTCACTGCAGCGGTTGGTAGCGAGGAGAGAAAGAGAGATCGCCTGGTGTATCTTATATGCGGTATTTCTTGACAGCTGACTGTCGCATAACGTAACAACATTTAGCTGTCAAATACAAAAACATAGAGTAGTGTTGACGGAAACACTGCGGTCGGAACCACCGCCACATACTCCCCTCTCAGTGGCAACGCTATTAGTTCAAGTATCTTCGTGGAAATCGAACTCTACGTCCATGGCGTGTAGTTTGAACGGGAACGGGAACTTCACTGTCACTTTCAGTTTCACTAGGTGTTGGACTTTCACTGTCACTTTCAGTTTCACTAGGATGTCTCTGAGGCTGGAAAGTTGTCTGTTCGTTATCACAAAGAATGAATGCTGGTTTAAGACGGTCAACAGAAATTGTCTCTTCTCTGTGTGATTTCTTGATTGTGAAGATTTTGTCAGTTCGGGATAACACTTCAAAGAGGGCGTCATAAACTGGTTCGAGGGTTTTTCGCGGAATATCAATGCGAACAAAAACAAAAGGAGCTTCCATAAGCTTAGCATGCACAAATACCTTTTTTGCAGTATGATATTTAAAAGGTACTGGTCGAAGTTTCCTTATGTCTTCTTTCAGCTGAGATATAAGTGGTGGAACATCATGAGCTTGTGTGCTGTTGAAAAAGTCGGTGGGAAGTTTGACTGATTCTCCGTAGACTATTTCAGCGGGTGTTGTGCGATATTCTGGAATTATGTACGATCTGAGTCCTAGTAACACAATTGGCAATTTAGCGACCCAGTTTTCGTCCATATGAGCTTTCAAGGCCTGTTTCAGAACTCTATGCCATCTCTCGATTACACCATTTGCTGCTGGGTGGTAAGCTGTGGTCTTGATGTGGTCTGCACCTAGTGTTTTAGTGAGGTGTGTGAAAAGGTGGCAATCGAATTGTTTACCTCTGTCTGTGGTGATGTATTGCGGAACACCGAAACGAGAGATCCAGCATGATAAAATAGTGTTCGCTACTGTTTCTGCTGTAATATCTGACAATGGAATTGCTTCGGGCCATCGAGAAAATCTGTCTATTATTGTTAACAGATAGCGTTGACCTTGTGATGGTGGTAATGGTCCCACAATGTCAACATTTATATGCGAGAATCTTCTCATGGCTGGGGTGTATTGTCCAATGGCACTGGAAGTGTGTCTCCATATCTTGACTTTCTGGCAGGGAATGCCAGTTTTAGACCAAAGAGATACATCGCGTTTCAATTTGGGCCAACAAAATCTATCCTGGACCAGATCGACTGAAGCTGATATGCCTGGGTGAGATAAATTGTGGATAGAATCGAAAATCTTTCGGCGAAATTTAAGCGGAATGAATGGGCGAAGTTTCTTTGAAGAAGAATCGCAAATAAGATTCATTCCGTTGTCAAGAGGCATGTTTTGAAATTTGTATGAGGAAGATTTAGACTGCAGAAGGTGTTTGAGTTCCTCACAAGATGACTGAGCTTGCACAATTTCTTGGAGTGACACAGTGGAAGAAAGTGAAATTGTTTTAATGTGAGAACAATAGTCTGCGGGATTGTTTGTAGGACCTGGTATGTAGCGAATGTCTGTGGTAAATTGACCTAGGAAGTCTAAATGTCGTAGTTGCCTTGAAGATGCTTTATCGACGCGTTGTTCAAAAGCGTATGTCAAAGGTTTGTGGTCCGTATAAATGGTGAAATGGCGACCTTCTAGGGTATATCTAAAGTATTTAACTGCCTGATAAGCAGCTAGAAGTTCGCGATCGTAGGTGCTGTAAGATTTTTGGGCTGAAGTAAACTTTTTAGAGTAGAAACCTAGGGGTTCTAGTGTTTGATCACGTCGGGGTCACCAATATGGATGTTAATTGCACTTGTTGATATTAAATCCATACGTAAACATTTAATATAACTTTATTACTTCACTAACTGAATAAACTATACGATACATTTAACTATAATACACTTTAATAACAATTACAATAGTGCACGAGTACATAGCAGTTCACTGCAGCGGTTGGTAGCGAGCAGAGAAAGAGAGATCGCCTGGTGTATCTTATATGCGGTATTTCTTGACAGCTGACTGTCGCATAACGTAACGCAACGTTTAGCTGTCAAATACAAAAACATAGAGTAGTGTCGACGGAAACACTGCGGTCGGAACCACCGCCACAGTCGTTAATGATGAAAAATGTTTAATGCGAAACATAATTAAATACAAATGAAACAGCATTATTTAAATTTTGCACCTGAATAAAAACAGGGTAGGTTGCAACTAACAGCCTTAATGGACGCATAGCCAGTGCTTACAAGTATGTTTATATGCTGATGATACAATAGTTATTCAATTTCAGTGATGATTGAATAAGATGTTTTATATTAAACATTACTGAAATGTTGTTTACAAGAACAAAAACTAACCTTTATTGATTAAAAATAAAAGTCTTGATGTAGCAAGTGTGTTATGGTAGTGAATTTCCATATAAATGATCCATATCTCTTTTTACCACAATTATATACCTCTATGCTATATATTTTGATGTTACAAGGCCTTTGATCTGTTTCGCATGGGCTACCTTTAAACAAACTTAAGTAATTTTGGATTTTCAAATTCTTTAATAGCCTTCTTTAAATCATATATCTCTGGTAGAACTCCCTATGTTTTTTACAATGGTTGCCACTCATAAAATTTATGTTTTATCTGGAGTGCCTCAAGGCCCTGTCCTTTTCAACATCTTTATGAATTATCTGCATGAAATTCTCACTGTTTCAAGACTATTCTATGCATATGGTTTAAAAATCTACAGTTTTGTGAATTCAACAGATACGTCTACAAAACAGCATCTTCATGTAGTTTTATGGTGTTCTAAGAATGGCATTTTACTTAACGCCTCAAAATTTAAAGTCATGGCGTTCAGTAAGACCTAAACCATAAGTACACTTTGAAAACCAAAATCACCACAACACATCTTTCTAAAGACCTGACGATCGTTTCACTATCAAAGTTAGGGTGATCAGAGAATGACAAATTCTATGAATTAAGAGTTTTTCCATTCGCTGATGACGGTAACTTTGTTAGTGAAACGATCGTCAGCTCTTTAAAAAGATGTGTTGTGCTGATTTTTTGAAAATACTTTTAATTGTTCTCTGTAACACTTTTGTACATGCAAGATTGGAATATGCAAGCTTATATTGGTTTTCGTTTTATGCATTAATTCTTTTTTAGAATCAGTGCAATGACGATTTTTAAAATGTTCATTTTTTTTCAATGAGGAACATTACCCTGAGAGGTATACCTCAAAATATACTACTTGAGAAAATCAGTTTCACCTCGTTAAAGGATAGGATTACTTAGGCAATGACGATTTCGGTGCATATTTTTCCCAAATCATTTGTGTCTGTGGTTGTTTGGTTTCAGGTGATCCCCTCTTGTATTTAAAAGCGGAGGTTAGACCAATATAGTCGTTTTACATGGAACCAGTTACCGAAGATGAAGTCCTGAAAATTTTAAGCGCACTCAAGAATAAGAAAACTTGGTATATTTATGGATTTTCTGCAGCAGTTTTAAAATATAAATAACCATTATAAGTCCTTTAACAATAATAATTAATAAATGTTTCTTAGAAGGTGTGTTTCCGGACTTGTTAAAGCTGGCTAAATTGATACCCTTATTCAAGAAGGGTGATGCAGATGTACCTCAGAATTAGAGACCCATTTCGATTTTGCCAATTTTTTCAAAGATTCTTGAGGCGATAAAAAAAACAGGTTAATTAAATTTCTCAAAAAGAACAAGACCTTCATGGAAACCAGCATGGTTAGCAAACAGGAAAATCAACAATAATGGTTGACATAAAAAATCTGTTTGATGTGTTTAAAAATGGAGAAACTGCTGCGATCACATTTTGTGATCTCCGCAAAGCATTCGACTGTGTGGATCATGGGATACTCTTACATAAACTTTGGCATTATGGTCGTAGGGGTAGAGTTTATGATCTGTTCAGATCGTATCTTTTAAGCAGGTGCCAGAGGGTCTGGTGGAATGGTGGTTATTCTTCAGCGGTGCCTGCTTCATGTGGAGTTCCTCAGGGTTCAGTCTTGGGGCCGCTTCTATTTTTGATCTGTGTAAATGATCTTGCTTGGTGTGTTGGTTCTTCCGGTATCTATCTCTTTGCTGATGACATAAGTTTTGTAAACAGGGGAAAAACACTAGAAGTCCATAATGAAACAAGCAGAACAATGGAAGAGGCGAAGAAGTGGTTTGGATCGAATAAACTGTAGCTTAACAAAGACAAGACGGAGACAGTAGAGTTTTTCACAAAACCGAATGAAAACAGAAGTGTAAAATTCTTAGGAATATGGGTAGACCAGTCTCTGAAGTGGAAGTCTCACAGGTGTTCGGTATTAGGAGATTGATGTTGTGTACTACTTATCATGCTGCAAGGGCTGCCTCCTTTGTCAACTTGCAGGCATTAGCAGCCTATGGTATTCTTGTTTGGGGTGCGTCATCTCAATTAAATAAAGTGTTGTTACAGAAAAAAAGCGTGATCAGAGCCCTCAGTATCAATATCACCTTAAGACTTGACAATACAGCATTACAACAATAAACAATAAGAGGCTGACTAGATCCCTGCAATGTGACAAAAGACAGGTTGGACAACGTCCAAGCCAGAGGCTATAAAAAGACAAATGTCTCACTTAGCGATTAATTCTGTGCTAGTATTCTGTGCCCACATTCACTAAATATTATATTTGTATATCACATTTATGTTGATATTTTATCAGTTATTTGTTATATAAATTTTCATTCATTTGATGCGAAATACATTTTTTTAAATTAATTTGTGTTAGCTCGCGTATGAAGGACTGAGCAGAAACCTTTGTGTGGGTCATACCTCGTCCTAAACATAAGGAAGAAAGATGGTGCCAGTGTTAGTTAATTATCAAAATGATTTGTCGTGGTCAGAACGTTTGTAGCAGCTGAAGCCACGCAGCAGCGAAGGTTGACAGATTACAATCTAATATTTTCTTCCAACGAAGAGGCAATAAAAGTTGTAGGGAGATGGTTTTCAGGCCAGGAAGAAACTTTTGAAAGCTCTAGAGATGTTGCAGTAATATATGCATTCATCTGGGAAGAGGTTATGTTGAATAATTATGTATTTTGAGCTTCAAATCGTGTCTGTTTTAACAGAGGCCTAAAAGCTTTTGGATTTGTCCTCGTAAATATGCGATCTGTGGGTGTTCCTGTCTAAAAATGGCTTATGATCGGTCTCACTGTTGAAGCGAATGATTAAATGAATATGAACTCAATCAGCTTCTGAAAGCGCAATATTCCTTTTAGCTAAAGAAAATTTTAGCAAAACAAATCATACTTTATAACTTGCAGAGTTATAAAAAGTGACAAGGAGGAAATGTAAGAGTTAGCTGCATAAAGCCATCCAAGCGGGAAGTCTCAAAGCAGAGATACATCGTGAATAAATAAGTTAATGGAAAAGCCGAGGCAGCCATTCTATTTTATCAGTCAATATCAGAACAAGCTGTAGAAGTTTATTTAAATTACACAAGATACTTACTGTGGTGAGCTTGTATGTACTTAATTGTGTATTGTATGTTCGTGGACATTTAGATGACTTTCCAAGAAACAATCACCATCATTCGTAGTCAACAAGACATGGTGAACAGTTAAGTATACCTTACCATCGCCTAAAGACTACTCAGCATGGTGTCAGCTACATTGATGTAAAATTATATGACAAACTACCACAACATGTTAAAGACATTAGCCAAGAAAAACTTTTCAAAAGAGCTGCTCATGATCTCCTTTTAAACCACACTATTTATTCACTCTGAATATTTTTAAAAGATTTGAGAAAAACAGCTGTGATACATGTGATTAATTCACATGGTTGCCAGTTGTAGGTTTTAATTGTAACCCCCATGTACATAGTGACAGTTTTAGGAATCTGTCTGTTTTATAATTTGGTCTGAGTGGGTTACATCTGGGGAAGATTTTATAATTGGATTTTATATGTACATCACATTTAAATTTTGTTTTTAAATTTCTTTATAATATTAATTTTATTTGTTTTAATTTTATTTATGTATCTGATTTCAATTGTATTTGTTGTATTGCTGTAATACATTTTTTTTCTCCCTCAGGGCTCGTCCGCGTCTTTGCGGCCCCGATAGCACTGCAGTCTTTGGCTTTCTACTCTTTCCTACTCCACCCATTCCAAAATCACTGTGCCTTGAACTAGTCTGCACAATGATTGGTAGGGTGAAGTTTTATATTGCTCTGTCTCCGGTCTAGACTGACCGTAGATCAGTTGTCTTTTGCGGTCCAGAGCTTTACACTCGCACAAGATGTGCTGATCTGATTCCTCCCCCTCGCCGAATAGTCTGCATGCGAAGTCACCCTCGAACCGCCTCATTTTATGCAGATGTTTCTTGAAGGCCATGTGTCCTGTCAAGAGACCTGTTATGTATCTGAGCTGTCCTCTGCTAAGATTTAGCAGCTCGACAGCCCTCGTTGAACTGGGTTCGTCAATTACTGACTTCCCAAGTCTGAGCCCTGGACAGTCTGTCCAGTACACCTTGTGTTCGTTTCTGACCCAGGACTTAATGGCTCCCCTGGCCGTGCTCTTTGTCACACCCAGAACCGGTTCTGGTCCGATAAATGGTTTGCTGACCCTGTCTTCGCAAGACTGTCAGCTTTTTCATTGCCTTTGACCCCCGAGTGACTCGGCACCCAGATAAGGGTGACCTCATTCTGCCCAGCCAGGTTGCTCGTCTCGTCTCTGCACACTTACCAGCCTGGAATTTACCCGTGGGGTACTTAAGGGCTGACTGGCTGTCTGTGGCTATGAGGATCCGTTTGTTCGTGTAGCCCCTCCTCTTGTTCTCCCGCACACAGTGCAGGATGGCAACATTTCAGCCTGAAAGACTGTTGCATGGACTCCGAGGGAAATACTATGACTTACCCTCAGTCCTTCCGAATGAACACCTGCCCCAGTCCCATGCTCGTTGGATCCGTCCGTGAACCAGACGAGTGCGTCCCGTGGTAAGCCCGGCGTCTCCTCCCGCCATGCCTCGCGGTCGGGGATTTGCCCTGTAAAATTGTTTTCCCTGCAGATTCACAGGCTCGCGAGGTCTGCCCTAATTTCAAGCATGGGCTCCTTCACGATCTCGTTGTAATACATTACATTGACATGTCATGGAAAGATTGATGACAATAAAGTATATCATATCATGTCGTCATTCCTCCATAAACTCATCCACAGCAAAATTGACTGTCTTGAACTTTTTTCTCAGTTGCTTTTTAATATTCTGCCACCACATTATTCTACTCGCCATGTTATCACTTTTGCTCTTCCTACACCAAAAACCAACATCCGTATGAAGTTACCTCCAATCTCATGCAAACATATTTGCAACTTCTGTCCTTAAAAGTCTTCTAAAGATCTTTCTCCACCCATGTGATGTCTACTGATACTAGTTAATGATGTATCTCTGTTTAACTTGTTTATTGTATTTTTTTTAATGATTTTCTGTTTTGCTTTGATTTTTTACTTTGTAACCGAAAATAGTTTACGTGTGACACGGTATTTTGTGATTGACCTCAAGTGGATTTGAATCTGCTTGATAGTGAGGTCACTTTTGCCTATTAGCCCTACCCTAAAAGCATCTATCTATCAGATTATTATTATTATTAAGACTAGAAACACTTTAGGAGGTTGGTAGATCTTGATATGGTTTGATACTCACGCTCTTTTCTGTGTTGCTCTGCCTGAAGTCTTATATTTGTGAGCGCCCCAGGCTAGGGTCTGGTTATATAAAATGTAAGGAATTTAAATAAACGATAATTAGAATTTATTAATTGTGTTGCTGCCAAACAGGGGAGATATTAGGGAGGAATTTCTCTTCAATTAAACAGATATGTTAATGTTAACAATAATATTAAATTTATTCATATAAATAAATTTAGGATAGCAAACAAAATTAAATTGACATGGTTGGTAAATTTCAAATAAACATTAACTCATGGACAAATAAATATCAAATAAACAGCAAGAGTTTCAAGAAAAAGGAATTATCATTTCATTTAGCATATGACAAAATAATAAAATAAAATGAAAAAACCGATCAAATGATATTAAACAATCACTGACAACTGTTGTTAGATAGTATCGACAACGAAAAGGAATTTTATCACCTATTTTAAGATAATTATGAGCCACGCTAATTAGAACGATGTTAACTTGTCAACCATCTAGCTAACTCTCCTCCTCAGCTAACGCTTAGTCCGTTGGGGTTCAACTTCTTCATCTTGCCAGAGCTTCACGCAAAATTCTTACTGTTAGTGGCTGTGCGCGAGCTCTTTCTAGCTTCCTCTCTTCGAATGAGATAAAACGAGACCTCTAATCGGCAAAACCACGCCGTCTTCTATACACACCTTAAAACAATAATGGACTTGGTCCACCGTTTTCTAACCGTTTTTCTAGATTTCATCATAATTACCTCAGCTTCTGTTATTTACCTAGAATTCCAGGCCAATAGAGATATTCATTTTCCCCAACAAAAATGCAACGCCTTTCAATATTTGGATTTCGACGTATATTATAGGGAATTCAGTACAGCTGTTACGATATGAAATTTCTTAGCGAATTTTCAATGAAAACATGAATTGCCCTACAGATATTGGATTGTCGGCCATTAATTAAGTCTCTTACGAGATCATTTTGAATATTTAAAGTAGTAACGAAACGCAATCGTTACAACTTATATTTAACTAATGTCTGCATTTGTAATTGGATTTTTACCTGTTAATGTAGTAGTAGTAAATAAATATGGTGTCTCTTAGATTTTGTCCAAATTTCGGATTGACAAGCCCAGGTAAGCCGACAATCCTCTAAAATGTGATCATTTTTGTCGCCTAGACAAGGACAGATAATGCTAAGTTATTTAACATTTGAATGTATAAACAACATTAGATATTTTGATCTGTGAAATTTACGTCGATTGAACAGCCAGCTGACAATCGCCTGTCTCTGTCTCATCTTGTACACAGGCTACACTCATACATTACGCAATCCATTGCAAGCATTGATCATGTTAATTGGCTTTCTTGTCCTACCAGATTCAAGAAGCCATCGTCGCATTTTAATCACGTCAATATTGATTCCAGATGATAAAGTTCACTGTTTAAGTCAACTGCACAACTTACGAATCAGAAGTAGATCATCTTTGACTATAGTTTCCCCTTTCGACCACATTTTGCCTTTCGTTTGATGTCCATTGCTCCCGTCGTTTGTTTCTGCTTGGAAATTCCGCTGACAGATGCTAGGCCAACTCCAATGTTCTCCGCTATCTGCCTGTCGTCCTGGAAGAGTGTTCAGCAAATGTGATTATACGTTCATACTCTCTTGGAGTGATATTCATTATTAAAAAGTCAACTTAAATTACACAGTCCAACCCAAATAGAAAGCTCTTGTTGAAATAACGATAGATTTACAACTGAAGCAACACCAACATAACCTAGAATGCTCCCATTTGACACTTGACATATATTTGAATAACTGACAGGTTCGAAAAACATTGCCAAAACAAAAAATATCCCAGACAATTATCAAAAACAAAAGTAATGTTACAACATGTTTCTTGTGTCAATTAATTAGCACAGTGTTGTTATGGATAAAATGTGTTACGATTTTTGTTTTAGGTTGGTCTTGAAAAAAAATTGTCACAAGATACTATTCTGTCGTTTGTAACCACAGGAGTATTACTACAAAAATTAATCACAGTCAGGAATCTCAATCTCTATACCCACATAATTATTGACGAAGTACATGAGAGAAATCAAGAACTGGATTTTCTCTTATTGGTTATACGAAAATTCTTATTCACACAATCATCTAATGCCAAGGTAAAGTTTGATACATTATTTGATATATTTTTAATTTTTTAAGTTTCTGTTTTTACCATAGGTGATCCTTATGTCTGCTACTATCGATGCAGAAGAATTGGCTTACTATTTTCGCACTCACAGCGGATCCAAATCAATATCTGCTCCGATTATTTACATCGACAAAGAGGGTGAATTTGTGAACCACATTTATTATGCAGATCATCTGAACAAGTTGCAACCAGTAAGTAGAATATTTAACATAATACCATATTTTGGATCGATCGTGGCTCACTTTCAGATACTATGGTTCAGAGATTATTGTTGTATACAGACATTCATTAGAAGTTTCTAGAGTAGTTGCCCCTTTTGCTTTATAGGCTATGAGGTCATGGCACCTACGGTTTCACTAGAAATGACCATCAACCTTACTTTTAAAAAAACACCCGGTATATTATCACATTTTTACATTCTACACCAAATTTTATGGTGATCTGTACCAGGTATAATGTATCTGCGTTCAACTGTTTGTAAGCTATAACGATTTTTCTTAATTTCTTTCATTATAGACATCATATTAACTTGCTATAAACGAATTTTCATTAGGAAAAATTCGCTAATAGAGAGGTCACGATAAAAAGCTTTTGAAAAAATGTCTTTAGATGAGTGCGAATTTGGGTCCCTAGAACGCAATTTATATATATATATATATATATATATATACAGGGCCTTCATTAATTCTCAAGACCCACGTGACCGCTTAAGCTAGGCAACCCGGCATACACAGTTGTACAACCTGAATAAATGAAATCCCTAAGTTGCCAGTGTCGTCTCATATTTCCTTTGGGGTTTTATAAAAATTATAATAAGTTGAAACCGTAAATGTCTTAAATGATTTTATTATTTAGTATTTTTAACAGCAAGTCTATTCATGTATGGTTTACTGTTATTGATTGTTAAAAAAATAAATTAAAAACATAAAATATTACTTTTATTTTGTATAGAAATCAAAATAAAACCAACAAAACTAGCATTACAAAAACATTTTACCTAGTGTTCAGTAAATAAAATAAGTTTTTTAAAAATTTTGCATTTCTTATAAAAAGAGTTCAAAATGACCACCCTCGTTTTGTAAACATTAATTTACCCTGCATTTCATGCACTCAAAAACATTTTCCAATTCATTTGGAAACTTTATAGGGATGCATATGCAAGACCTTGGTTAGTGCTTTGTGGGTAGACAAGAGCCAATCGACAGACCTATAACAAAAATTACAATAATTAAATTACATTAATTAATTAAAACACAATTATAGCATAAAATACCTTAATAATACCCGTAATTGATGGAATACTTTTGTGAAACGTAGTTAAGTACAGAAGCTAAAACGAATTAGATTATAAAATTTTACATACATTTTTAGTAAACTTGAAATTTTGTAATGTACGTAAACAAATTGAGGCCCAATTATTTAAACTTGTAATTTATGGTTTTAGTAATGTGTATTGTGTAACATGTAACAAATATGTACCTGTTTGGGCAGATAACCGATGAACAGATTTGGTAGGGCTTCGTTCCATGTGTTGTCGAATATCGTCAACAACATTCTCCGTTAGAATAGTTGGCCTGCCTGTAGATTTGCCTTTGCAAATACAGTGCTTTTCCTAATATCGTTTAATAAGGACCAATCTGTGGTTTTTAAAAATATCGTATGGAATGTTATCCTCGGGAAAAGCTGCCGAATATTGCTCGATGCATGATTGTATCGAATAAGACCAACCTCCATTTGGATTTCGTGTACCACTGCGAAAATGGGCCATTAAAATAAAGGCATCCTGCTCCGGTGTGAAAGGCATCTTTACAATAGTCTAAAAAAAAATGGAACAAATAAATGACCATAACCTTAACATACTTATACTTTTAACTTACGTAAAAACGCAATGAAAATGCTATGTTTTGATAAAAACTTTATTTTTATTGTCCAACAGATAGAAAATTATTTGAAGGTAAACACTGGTCGAACTTGGAAAATGCACAATTGTGTGACCCTTGTATATGGAAACGCACCCGTAACTTTTGTATTTATAACAACTTTCGGTAAAGCAACCAGATCATTTACATAAACATTAAACAACACAGGCCCAATATAGAACCCTGTGGGACTCCATACTTGACTGAAATTGTCTTTGATCTACTACCATTAACTCCGTCATCACCAGAAGACATCTTAATAAATTGATTTCTGTTAGAGAGATAGTACTCAAACCAAGCCCCGGCTTCACCCCTTACACCATAGTCCGCTAATGTAGACTAGAGTTGCCTTGTGGTCAGATAATGCACTATTTTCAACTCTGACATCTCTCGGACTTATATTTAGATCAGTGTATACATGATCAATTAATGTGGATACATTTAAAGCTTCTCTGGTGGCTTTATCCACAATTTGTGTTAAAGCACAAGATGACATCAGCGATACAAGTGCTGTCTTATTAGAATCTAGTAAATCGTTAACATTAAAATCACCTGCTAATAATAAAGTTAAGGTTGGGTTTATAAAACCTCTCCAGAATAGCCAATAAATTGTTTGTAAATATTGTAAAGACACCAGAATTAGGAGACCTATATACAGAGAAAACAAACAAATTGTTAATTCTTACCCAACAAACTTCAACATGGTTTTTCTTCATTGAAATTTTCAAGTCGACTGACTTAAACTCAATGTCATGCTTTATCCATATTCCTACACCTCCGCGGTTAGAAAGGCAGAAATAGCTAGCCAACCTAAAGCCACGCAAAGCAACTAAATGATGGTAAGACTAGGATCATGAAGTTTGGTAAAAGAAGTGAGGGTCAGGTGGAGTTTGTGAGGTTTCTGTCAATCATAATGGAGGAAACAGCAAGTAAATATAAAAACAAACAAAATTTTCAAAAATATCGCTATAGCTCAAAAACAGTTGAATGCAAATACCAAAGCTAGTACATTCCGACATAAGTTTGCCATGGAATGCAAACCTGTGATAATATACTGGAAAATAAGAAAGTTGTGCTCATTTTCAGTTTAACCAGAAGTGCTACGAACCTGTTAATAATTTTTATAGGAAGAATGCCATGGTGTAACCATAACTCCCTGAATACATTCTACGAAAAAAAATCACAAAAAAAGTTACAACACATTTCTGCAAGGTATAACAACGGTTTTCTTTTCCAGTTGCCACGATTTGACATTGCAAGTCCTGAATTAAGTCCCGAAGGGTATAATCTGTTAAAATTGTTGATTGGTGCATTCGATAATCTAGACGCTATTGATCCCGCTACAAATCAGAAAATTATAGGAAGCGTTTTAGTTTTCGTTCCAGGTATTTACGAAATTGAAGAAGCACAGAAATGCCTTTCGTCCAGGGTAAAAACTGGAAAGTAAGTTTTTTTTAAAGATTATTAATTTTACATACTTAATACAGATTTAGAGACTTTCTTCTCTGGATTCACAAGTGCTTGGTTTCTTCTCAATAACTGGTTTCATCTTGAACTGACGAAACCGGTTATATAGAAGAAAACAAACACTTGTGAGACCGGAGACATAGTCTCTATATCTCTATTGAGAATGGAATGGTTTTACTAACCAAGGACAACAAGAATTACTTAATTTTACATACTTGTTACAATCTAGCAAATAAGCTAGATTTTATTTTGTTTTGTTAGAGAAATTATAGTCTAGTGTAAAATATTTTTGTGGTGAAATAACTTTTGTCAAGTTTCACTTGGTAATGTAATAATTTTTTTATTCAGAAAAATCAGATGGCACATAATTCCTCTTCACTCGTCCCTGCCAAATGACGAGCAAGCCAAGGCTTTTTATAAACCAAAGCCAGGTGAAAGAAAAATCATTTTGGCCACAAATATTGCTGAAAGCAGTATTACAGTACCAGATATATTTTATGGTAAGTAAAGTGAAACCATATGATCAAATGAAAATGAAATTGGAGCAATAGGCTATATGGCAAGGTTTTTGAAATTAAATGTTGCTAAAATTTGGGACATTCCTCTGGAAAGACGGTTTTTGTTGCTTGCTTGTCTGTTATTGTTATTATTATTACAAGATCTAGGGAATTTTGTGTAAAATGTAATTTTTATTTATTTATTTATTTATCTATTTATTTATTTATTCAACGGATCAACCATTTACAATAATAATAAGAACATCTAAAACTACATTAGTCTTAAATAATCACAATATGAGAACATAAAAAAAAGCAAAACACAACCTGTACACCTTATGTATGACAATTCAGTCAATAACACCTCTCAAAATGCCTCTAATTAAACGGTCAGAATCATTAAACATATCCAAGAGCTCCGAATACTCATTTGCAGTTCTCGCCACTCTCGACATCGGACTGAAAAAGCCATAATTGGTTCGATGGAAGGGAACCATAAAAACCTCCCTTGCTCTCGTGCGGTCCGGAATCCTTAGAGAGACTAACTCAAGCAAAGAAGGACTATCAATTTTATTCACTAATAATTTGTGCAAAAAACAAACATCATTGACAATCCTTCTACCTCTCAGTGACTGCAAGTGCAGCCGATTCCGCAAATAAGAAAGGTTAAGATCATTTCTCTGCAAGCTCATTCTGTAAGCACAAATTCTCAAGAATCTATTTTGTATGGCCTCAATCTGATTGATATAAATATTGTAATTCGGGCTCCAGACTACAGAAGAGCATTCCAACAAAGAGCGAACCAGACCACAATACAGCCTTCTCAAGCTATTGCATGAAAAATCCAGAGTTGATCTATGAATAAATCCTAACATTTTATATGCCTTAGATACTATGTATTCTATGTGATCCTTAAAAGATAATTTCCTATCCAATACAATGCCTAAGTCTTTAATCATTTCCTTCCTCTGTAAAGCACCAGAGCCCATGAAATACACAAAGTCAATGGGAAACTGAGCTCTAGTGAATGTAATGCAGAAACACTTATCAACATCCAGAGTCAGAAGATTGTCACCACACCACCGAGCAAAACCATTTAGGTCTTCCTGTAAAAGTAAAGCGTCCTGTCTGGAACGAACAATCTTGAAAATTTTGATATAATCAGCAAACATCAAAATCTGACTATGCTTAAGTGAATGTATGACATCATTGATAAAAAGATTAAAGAGGACTGGTCCACAATGTGAACCCTGAGGAACTCCTGAAGAAACAGTAATACTATCAGAAATGAAGTTTCTGATCTTTACACTCTGGGACCTACCCGTAAGGAAGCTGCGCACCCAAGACAACAAATTGGCATTAAAACCCAACAATGCAAGTTTTGACAATAATAAGGCGTGATTAACCTTATCAAACGCTTTGGAGAAATCTGTATACACCGAATCAACCTGTAACCTATCCTCCAAAGCTGAGACCAATACATTCTGGTAAAGAAGAAGGTTGGTTGTTGTAGATCTTCCCTTAAGAAAACCATGCTGCTGTTCGACGAAAACATGTCTGCATTCCTAAGTTATATGTCTAGAGACAAAAAAGTCCAGAAGTTTGGGTATCTCTGACTGAATACAAACAGCTCTGTAATTAGTAACCAAATGCTTTGGTCCCTGCTTATGAATGGGCATCAAATAAGAATGTTTCCAAACATGTGGAAACTCACCAGACAACAAAGACATGTTAAAGAGAATCCTCAGTGGAATTGCCAAGGTGAAGGCACAAGATTTTAACAGATGGGAGGGGATTCCATCTGGACCGTAATTAAGTTTATCTTGCAAACTACAGATACGATCAATAATATCAGCAGAAGTAACACTAGGCACAGTCATATTTACCGACTCACGCAAAAAAGGATCGGGACTGACACCGCCAGCTTGTACCTCATACACTACACAAAAACTAGCAAAAAAGACCCACCGAATCATGCAAAGAATCACTCCTAACATCATCATAATACATAGCCTCAGGAAGATCATAAACCCTCCTCAACTTGTTAATATAAGACCAGAAAGAACCCGGATTGTTTTCAAAATTATTCTCAGTATAAGCATGAAGATTCCTACATTCCTCTCGGAGACCAGAAAACCTAATATAATCATCTATTCTACCATATTTCTTATATTGACTGTGCACCCTCTTCTTCTCAGTTATCATTGCCTCTAAGCTCGACACTAAACCAAGGAGGGAAACATGATTTTTTACATCTCTTAATTGGAACAAACCGATCCACAGCATTAAACAGAACGTCATAAAAGCATTTCACAGCATCATTTATCTCCAATGACTCAAGATATTCCCAGTCAAATTCGGAAAGAAAATAATTCATGGCACAATAATCAGCATTACGAAAGTCATAAAAATACTCTTCATAGGGTTCAGTTGGGGGAGTCTCAAGTGAAATTTAATGACAATTGATTTGATATCTGAGAAGATAAGCGATATTTATTGATTGGTTAGGTGAAAATTGAAAGTAATTGCATGGTCTAATATGAGGCCCTAGAAGGTAGAATAATGGCAGTCTACGAGGCTGCGTCACCACTCAGGGGGAAACCGTCCATCAAAGTCAGATGGTGGAACAGGGATCTCGCCGTACTACACGGGCGGACTCGGAGGGCCCTAAACCGAGCCGTCCGAGAATCGAGTGAAGCGGCCTGGGACGAATTTAGGACTGCCAGAAGGGAGTTTAAGAAGGAACTGCTACAGAGTAAACGAGCTAGTTGGAGCGCGTACTGCGGGGAAGTCAACTCCCTGCCGGACGCAGCCAGGCTGGTAAGGGTACTCAAACAGGAGGTAGATAGTAATGTAGGATCCTTAAGGAAACCGGACGGGAGCTGGACAAGCACCGGTTAGGAGACCTTGCGTCATCTCGCCGAAGTACACCTCGCGGGCGGTGGAGCCGTCACAGGGGCTGCCGACCTGGGCTGGTGGACGATCCCGAATGCGGACTGGCAGCTGGCAGAGGGGGTGGTCACGGATGGCTCTATAGCCTGGGCGGTGGGCGAGTTCGCTCCTTTCAAGTCCGCAGGCTGTGATGGGATTTTTTCGGCCCTGCTCCAGAGGGGCCTGGATATACTACTTCCCAACATAAGGGAGGTTTTCCGGGTTATGGGGCTCTTCATTCCCAAACCGGGAAGGGAGGACTATATGCTGGCCAAGGCGTACAGGCTAATCAGCCTTACATCATTCCTGCTTAAGGCATTCGAAAAGATAGTAGATAGGTTTATGTTGGGAGGGATCCTAAAGGATCACCCCTTCTATAAAGGTCAGCATGCGTACCAGCGGGGGAAGTCGACGGAAACGGCGCTCCATGCTGTGACACGGAAGGTGGAAAGGGCTCTACACTACGGGGAGAGTGCATTAGCTGTGTTCTTCGATGTGGAGGGGGCCTTTGATGAGGCAAGGACGGATATGGTCTGTACCGCCCTACACGGTAGGGGAACGCCGAGGTCCCTAATAAGCTGGGTGGCGAGCATGCTGAAGGACAGGAGAGTTTCCTGACCTTGAGGGACCGGGGGCTGGACGTTGGGGTGACGGGCGACTGTCCTCAGGGCAACTGCCTTTCGCCCTATCTATGGAGTCTGGTCATGGATGGCCTCTTGGAGCGACTCTCTGAGAATGGCTTCTATGCCCAGGCGTACGCTGATGATGGGTTGGTTTTAGTCACCGGCAAATTCCTCGGCGTCGTCTGTGAGTGCATGCAAGCTGCCTGTAGCATAATCGAAAGGTGGTGTGGTGAGCAGGGACTCTCCGTAAACCCGGTGAAGACGGAGATGATCCTATTTACCAAGAAGAGAAAGGTAGAGGGGTTCAGGGCGCCTGTGATGTTTGGAAAACCTTTAGCTTTAGTGCGGGAGGTCAAATATCTGGGGGTGATCCTGGACCCCAAACTAATATGGGGGTCACAAATAGAACGAGTAGTGAGGAAGGGAGTAGCGACCCTCTGGCAGCTGTGTCGTGTGATAGGGAGGACCTGGGGACTTAATCCTCGGATCCTTCATTGGATCTACACTGCAATCGTCAGGCCGAGAATCCTCTATGGGGCATTGGTCTGGTGGTGTGGTGTGAACCAAACTACCAGCAGGAAGCTGGCCAAACTTCAAAGGCTGGCAATCCTGGGTATCACAGACGCTATGAGGACGACACCCTCAGCCGCGCTAGAGGTCTTGTTGATGCTGCCACCGCTTCCCATCTGCATCAGAAGAGAGGCTATGGCGTCGCATCTTAGAATGCGAGACTCAGGAAACTGGTGCGGAGAGGGAGCAGTAATAGGGCATGCAAGAGTCGCCTAGGAGGTGGAAAAGGAAATTCCGATTTCCACCATAAAGGTGCGGGATGCCGAGGACGATATTAGGTTGACTAGGCCATACACCCTCAGGATCCCCAGTAGGGATCAGTGGAGGAAAAATGAGGTTGCATTCCAGCCCGCAAGCCTGGTCTGTTTCACCGACGGATTGCGGCTGGAGGACCAACAATCCTCCGGGGCAGGAATATACACCGAGGGCCTGGGGGTGCACGAGAGCTATGCTATCCTGTCTGTGGCCAATAGACAGGATGTGAAGAGGAGTCCCGAGAGATGTGTGTACATCTGCTCGGATAGCCAGGCGGTCCTCCGGGCAGTCTGCACGGCCAGAATCAGGTCAACACTGGTTCAGGAGTGCGCTGACGCCCTCAGTGGACTAGCCAGGACGAAGGAGGTGCAACTGAGGTGGGTTCCGGGACACTGTGGCGTAGCGGGGAATGAGGTGGCGAATAATCTCGCAAGACTCGGTTCCCGGCGGCCGCTCTGTGGACCGGAGCCTGCGATAGGCATAAGTAGGAAGACGGTCTCTGTCGCCTTAGACAGGTGGACTGAGGAAGCAATGGAGAGGCACTGGGGGTCGGGCGGTGGCTGCAGGCAGGCGAGGGACTTCGTGGAGGGGCCGGATAGAGATAAAGCTGTCTGGCTACTCGGAAGGAGTCGACCTACGCTTCGCCGAATCCTTGGGGTGCTGACAGGCCACTGTGCCCTTAGAAGACACCTCACATTGATAGGCGTAGAGAGGGATCCCATTTGCCAGGAAAGCGGCGAGGATGAAGAAACGTCCTACCACTACCTGTGTGAATGCTAGGCTTTTGGGAGTCTTCGAGCAGAATTGTTCGGATCGAGGACTCTGCAGAGGAATCAGGTAAGTACCGTCCAATTGAAGACCGTTACGGCCTTCATCTCGAGGTCGAGGCGGTTTGGCGACGGAACCGAGGAATAGTAGTGCATGGTTGCTGGGGTTGGCAAAAAGGGTCCATTGTGGCCTACTTGCTTGGCGTTGGCCTCCCCACCACTGCTACTACTACTAATATGATTTATTTTTTTAATTGGCTTAGCGTTAAATTTTGCATCAATGAATTACCTAACAAGATTTTGTTTTACATAACATTTTAACTTAATTTATTTGTGTCAGTCTTGTTTCTTTTGTTAAATTGCAATTTTAGTTTAATTTATGACATAAAAACTAGACGTGGTTAGAATAGTGAGGCATCGTGGGTGGTGGGGGGTGGTCTATCATTGGAGTACCTTCGTGTTCAGTGCTGGGACCTATTTAGTTTGTAAATAGCAGATTCACAGCATTTTCTCATTCTCAACTTTACCTTTTCTTAGACCTTATACAATAGACAATTCGCATGGATTTTCAATTGCATGAATTTAACATTTACCTAATAGTTTTTCATACATGGAACAATTTGACATGCATGAAAATACCCCAAAACATATATAGTTGACAGAAAAAGACTTTTAAAATAAAAAAATTTCGAGTTATTATCATGTGATCATCAATAGTGTAAAGTGTGCGTATTGAAATGGGAGACAAAGATTTTCAACAATCAGATAATTTGCCAAGAATTGACTCATTTATAATGGCATCATTCATTGGTGAAAATCCAAACTTCATAAGTGCTGAAATAAAATGAGCAAAAGCTGGAAGGTATGTGTAAATAAGTCAATGGTAGTTGAACACATAAAAATATTTGTGTTCTACAATAATTTTCAACAATTCCTCAGTGAAAATAACTGTCCAACACTCCAAGGAATTCACAACGCATTTGCACTTGTTCTGGTACCAGGTAAATGTGTCACATTGTTAGAATTTCTTGTTCTCACTTTTGTACTGGCCGTATGTTTGTTCCACTTGATTCAATTTTTTGATTCATAATGTAAATGGCGCTATGTTTCTCTTGTAGGCACGTTCTCACTCACAGCCTCGTTTTCTCCCACTTCATTGTCGCTTTCTTCCGTTTCGGAAAAGTGTTCGCTTTCTTCACAGAGATCGCCGTCTCATTCTGATTCATCTTCGAATTCGATTCCTTCGTCAGCTTGAACTTTTTTGGTATATTTTTTACAGACATTCAATTTCTTTCAAATAAGGATTCATTTTAACGAAATTTGACACAGTTTCAATACAAATTACTTAAATTAAATTTTGTGATGCGAATAATCGGGTAGTGTCTGTCAGACAATGCGTACACTAACTGGGCCTCAGCGAGACTGACTACATCATCCATGTATCCGCTGGGGGATTGCGAAGTTACACGAACACGTCCGATTGGAGATCCGTTCTCGTTGCGATAGTAAAGCAATGAAACAGAATGTCTGTCAGACTGCACCCGAGTACTGGAGGGTTAGGTAAAAATAGATATACCAAAGAACTAGGTTATATTAAGAACATGCCTGAATATAACGAATGCACTGCTTGCCTAGTGGAGAAATTATGTAACAAACAGAAAACAAAGAAAATGTTAGCGTAATCAATGACCTTTAGAAGAGTAAAACGCTTAAAAAACTTTGTTTGCTTACCATTTGAACCTCGAATCACGAGGGGTCTAGATAGCATTTTTTTTAAAGCCAATTTGCAACTAACATTTTCGACAAAAAATACTTTACAAAAGTAACCCAAAAGACAAGAATATTACCGCCAAAATGTCGGGAATTTATGAAATAGGTTGTAAAGGTTGTGATCTTAAATACGTCTGAGAAACAAAAAGATCTATTGAAATTAGATTCAAAGAACATTTAGCACGTCTAAGATATGGTACTATAGATAGATGTCTCGTTGCCCGACATATGTGGGTTAATAATCACCACATAAATAAGGCGAATCTAAAATTAATAAAAAATGTTCACAACGAGGACCGCAAAATGCTTTGGGAAGAATATATATATATTGCTAAATATAGTAAAAATAAAAAGTGTATGAACTTGACTCCGCCGCCTATGGGTAGTCTATTGATAGATGACTTTATAAGAAATATCGACAGAAGCATGTCCGATGGATAATTAAAGAATTCAGATATTTCCGCCAAACGAAATATGTTAATTTTTGTATCGTTAAACCTCTCCTAAATCGTTAGTGACTGACTACCTATACAATAATATAAATACACTTGTAGATATAAGAAAATTAAAATTATTCATCCTCTGATGGCGCTAACTTGGTTAGTGAAACGATCGTCAGGTTTTTAAAAATGTGTTGTGATTTGGGTTCTCCAAGTGTTTTTATCAGTGCTCATCACAGGTTCCAATCTTCACTCAGTGGGCTAGATACCATTTTAGATGTGTCTCTGACATGTGTTGATGTAATATGATTTATTTTGCAGTGATCGACTTTTGCCTGACAAAAGTTATGGTACAAGATCCCGAAACAAAGTTTATGAGTTTGGTTTTGGAGTGGGCATCTCACGTCAACTGCCAACAAAGAGCAGGACGATGTGGCAGAGTCGCCAACGGCCGAGTGTACAGACTTGTCGATAGTGACTTCTATCATGTAAGTATACATACATCATTATTTAATACATTGTAAAGGTTCTGATCGAAATTCTGTAAACATTTTTTATTCAATATATATTTTTTTTTATACATGCTTTTATCATGCAAATCAATGTCACTAAACCATATCAGATATAATCTGATTTAGATATAAAGACAGTTGATTTATTTAAATATGAGACATTTATACTAGACTTGCAGCCCTAGATGTCAGTAAAAGTCCTGGGCCAGACGGTATTCCCCCATCTCTTCTTAGGTGCTGTAGTTTTAATTTGCCTAGACCTTTATGGTTAATCTTTAATTTATCTCTGGAAATGGGTGTTTTCCCTTCATGCTGGAAACTTAGTTTCATTCTTCCAATTTTTAAATCTGGTGACAGAGGTCTTGTTGAGAACTACCGATCGATAAGTATTCTTAGCGTTATTCCTAAAATTTTTGAGGATCTTCTGTATGAGACTCTTACTTCTCTCCTTAGAGGTTCAATCATTGACCAGCAATATGGATTTATATCAGGTCGTTCTGCTGACCTAAACCTGTTGGTGTACAGTGCCTACTTGTCGGAGTCCTTGGCGGCGGGTATTCAGGTTGACTCTGTTTATACCGACTTTTCCAAGGCCTTTGACAGAGTGAACCATAACCTCTTAATCCATAAGCTACATATGTTTGGTGTTGGCGACCCTCTTCTCAGCTGGATAGGTAGTTACCTTTCTGACAGATATCAGGTGGTGCGGATAGGGAATTTTATGTCCAATGGGATAAGGGTTTTGTCTGGTGTGCCACAAGATTCTCACTTGGGGCCCTTGCTATTTAATATCTTCATTAATGATATTCATGAGTATTTTTCTCATTGTAGATTTTTGTTGTTTGCTGACGATCTAAAATTATTTTCCGGGATTACAAGTCCCTCAGACTTTTTTAAGATTCAGTACGACATTGACAACTTAATAAGCTGGTGTCTTAACAATGGGATGGAACTCAATCCATCTAAATGCCAATCAATTTCTTTTTATAGAGGAAGGAACAGACTTGAACATACCTATTACATCAACGGTGTACCATTGAAGTCTGTTGAATTAGTTAGAGATTTGGGTGTTGCATTTGATTCATCTTTTTCATTTATTCCTCATGTTTCTAATGTGATTTCTAAGTCTCTGAAGTTGCTTGGCTTTATTAAAAGATGTACCTCTAATTTCACCAACATCAGATCTGTTAAAATTCTTTATTTTTCTCTTGTACGTCCTCATCTTGAATATGCTTCTTCTGTATGGTCTCCCTACTATGCATGTCATTCAGTCAGTCTTGAACAAGTACAGTGCAAATTTTTAAAGTTTCTTGCTTTCAAAAGCCACCATGACTGTAGTGGTATCGATGATTTACTAACATATTTTAATATCATGCCTCTTGATGTTCGACGTAAACAAAAAGATTTAAAACTTTTTTATAATATAATTAACTTCGAGGTATCTTGTCCTCACTTACTTTCTATGATCAACTTCTTTGTTCCACCAAGAGTAACTCGTTCAAAGAGTTCGCTTCTTGTCGCTTTTCATCGTGCCAACTACAGTCACAACTCTTATTTGATTAGATGTTCAGTGTTGGCCAACAAATTGTCAGATGAACTTGACTTTTTCACAAGAAAATCAGTTTTCTTAAAACAGCTGTCACTTTGTAAGTTTAGTTAATCGGTACTTAATATTTGTTGCCTATATTTTGCCTATATTGCCTATTTTTATTTTTATTTATTTTTTTTATTTTGTCTAACTTGTAACCATTTTGTATGCTTTATTAACTGCTTTTATTGTATATATTTTTTCTTTTTGTACTTATCTAAAATGGGCTCCTGGCCCGTAAATAAATAAAATAAAATAAACTTGTGTTTTTAGCATGAAATGCGAGACAGAAGTATACCAGAGATATTAAGAGCTCCACTGGACCGTGTGGTTCTGCAAGCTAAATTGTTAGATTTCAGTGAACCACCTAAAGCGATATTGGCTTTAGCTTTGAATCCTCCCGATTTGAGCAACATTGAATCGACTATATGGAGACTGAAAGAGGTACAAAATCATGCCACCACAATGTATATATATATATATATATATATATATATATATATATATATATATATATATATATATATATATATATATATATATATATTCAAATATTCAATATTACAGTGTCATTTTTTATTTATTTTACAGTGCGGTGGTCTTCTGCCCACATGTAAGGGCGTTAAAAGTGTAGGAGATGGAGACCTTACCTTTTTGGGTAAAATTATGGCGAATCTGCCCGTCGATGTGAGAATGTCTAAGTTAATAGTACTTGGTCACATTTTTAATTGCTTAAAGGAGGCGATTATTATTGGTAAGAATGAATATGTCCTTTTTTTTACTTTCTTGAATCCTACCACAGGAAATTATGAGCAAAAAACTTGGGAGGTGATTCTACTCAGACAATTAATGCAAGCTCCTATAACATTTTGTCGAAAGCTCATTCAATTTTCTTTAATGTCTTTTGTTAGTAAGTCAATTATTTTAAAATTTGGCATGCTTGTAAATAATGATTTTTTAAATTTTTGTGTCGTATTTGACATGAATCCCAAAGGGCTGAAACTGCGCTTGGCCTGTAGATAATGATTCGGGTAACTTTTTTGTTAGAACATTTTTTAAAATTTGGACAGCACGTTATTAAAGAAAATCAAAAAATCTACAAAAAAGTTTCTTTTGTTTTTTCTAGGAATTCACTAAAGCTGAATGAATGCAAAATCATTTTAAGTTTTTCAATATTAGCAAATGGTGGGTAGGAAACATTCGCCTTAGTTGCATCGGAAGCAAGTTTATGTGGAATTTATTTTGACATAATAGTTTCATGTAGTTTTTCTTACAGAATTGTTAAAATTAGTTATAAGATAAACAATTATAATTATTGTAATGTCGAAATATGTAACGTGCATTATTATTATCGTTTGGCCGGTGGAAATGCACCTGCAGCAAGACGTTCGTATGGTGAAGCATACCCAAATAGAAAGTTACAGCAATCTCGAATGTTCCATACCAGCCATTGATGACTGGGAGAATCTGGATCATTTAAAAAGCCTAGACGCAGCAAGTGCGTTATGATAGTGAATTTTCATTTAAATGTTTTAAATGGCAAATATGTGTTTTTTTTTTAAAGAAAACAGACATCAAATTTGGTTACCAGTATAACATATATAGTAAAAAGAATGTACCATATTTCATCAAAATAACTTTATTGTTTGGAAATGTAAACATTTTTTTCGAAAATAAACTTAAAATGTTCCCGAAAAAACTAGTTTCCTGGCCAACGAACCTTATAGGTTAATAGCAAATTGAGCTATTCAAATTTGAGGCATTCAATAAAAACTCGCTACCATAACGCACTTGCTGAGTCCCGAATTTATTTTCTTACAAACATGCATTATAATTTCGTGGTCTAAATTCCATACATTTAAGGCTGGCTTAGAACTGACACTGATAGGGGGAATCCGTCTGTCTAATTAAAAGAAAACATTGTTTAATCTATTTCAACTGAGCAGATTTTCCTGGTTAACGAAGTTATCCAAGCCACTTGCAAAAGGAAGGTACTCACCAAATTTGATCAAAATCGGCCCATTATTTTTTGAGTTATCGGTGTGATACATACATACATACATACATATATATATATATATATATATATATATATATATATATATATATATATATATATATATATATATATATATATATATATATATATATATATATATATATATATATATATATATATATATATATATATATGTATATATATATATATATATATATATATATATATATATATATATGTATATATATATATATATATGTATATATATATATATATATATATATATATATATATATATATATATATATATATATATATATATATATATATATATATATATATATATGTATATATATATATGTATATATGTATATATATATATATATATATATATATATATATATATATATATATATATATATATATATATATATATATATATATATATATATGTATGTATATATATATATATATATATATATATATATATATATATATATATATATATATATATATATATATATTTCCGCGGTCTTTAATGTGAGACATGCTTGGTTCTCGGGTTAAACCGCGCCAAGAATTTATGGAAACTCGACGTTTCGGCTCCGGTTTTGGAGCCATTCTCAAGAGGTAAAGGAAATATGTAAGGAAATATGTAAGGACACTCTAAGGCCTCAATCTGCCTACTCCTTAGAGTGGTGGACAGGGGTAGGTAAAGAAAATATGTAAGGACACTCTAAGGCCTCAATCTGCCTACTCCTTAGAGCGGTGGATAAAGGTAGGTTGGGTTGTTGTAGCTCGATTACGGGGCCTCAATCTGCCTACTCCCCAAATCTCGCCGGAGATCGTCTGTGAGGTCTCAGTGTGTTCAACCCTAGGCCTCAGAGAGATCTGGCAGTTCGTTGCAAGTCTTGTCTTATATATGTCGTTCCGTCTACCTGTTGCGTCATCAGTGAAAGTAGTGGGGTCACCGTCAATTAAATGGGGGGCTTTTGATCACGGTATCTAGAGGAGGATTAAGAGGGTCACCGGCATTTGTTGAGGCAGATAATGATGCAACAAAATTGTCTGTGGAATTCATTTCCCTTTTGTGTGTTTGCAAAGAAGATATAATAGGTTTCCAAGTGGTCGGAAGGCGAAGACCATCATCTCTCTTATTTAAACAATCGGGACGTTTTTCAATCTCGATTGCTTCGCGGATAATTCTCGTTTTGAAATTGTAAACCGGTGCTATTGGTTTGGCATTATCGAAGTCTATTTTGTGCCCTGTATGAATATGATGCATAGCCAGCGCCGAGGAGGGGTCGGATTTTCTAACTGCGAGGGTGTGTTCGTAAATTCTATTGTGGATGCGTCTGTTTGTTTGTCCTACGTAAGTTCGGGAACAGTCGGAACAAGGAATTTCGTAAACTCCGTGGGATTCGTTTGGAATCGTATCCTTGGGAGTTTTTATAAGATTTGACAGTTTTTGGTCTGTTGTGAATACGGTTTTGATATTATGGGTTTTGAAAATTCGGCTGATTTTGTCGGTGACACCTTTAATGTATGGTAAAAACGCTGTGTGTTGTTGTGTGGACGCTGTTTGTTCTTGTTGTGGTGTAGTGGTTTGTTGTTGTGCGTTTCTAATGTTTCGTAGTATGTGATTGTTGACGTATCCGTTTTCTAGCAATGTCTGTCTTAAAAAGTTTAACTCTGTCTGTTTGTTGTTGTTGTCTATTAGTCTAAGGGATCGTGTTACTAATGTTCGAACCACGGAATTTAGTTGTGATGGGTGATGGTGAGATTGGGCGTTAAGATACCGATTAGTGTGGGTTGGTTTTCGGTAGACAGTGTAAGAAAATCCTCTGACTGGGTTTTTAGTGATGCGTACATCTAAGAAAGGCAAAGAAAAATTATTTTCCATTTCCATGGTGAACTGGATTTGGGGGTTGATGTTATTTAGGTAAGAAAATGTCGTCAACGTATCTTAAGAAAACCAACCCACACTAATCGGTATCTTAAAGCCCAATCTCACCATCACCCATCGCAACTAAATTCCGTGGTTCGAACATTAGTAACACGATCCCTTAGACTAACGGACAACAACAACAAACAGACAGAGTTAAACTTTTAAGACAGACATTGCTAGAAAACGGATACGACAACAATCACATACTACGAAACATTAGAAACGCACAACAACAAACCACTACACCACAACAAGAACAAACAGCGTCCACACAACAACACACAGCGTTTTTACCATACATTAAAGGTGTCACCGACAAAATCAGCCGAATTTTCAAAACCCATAATATCAAAACCGTATTCACAACAGACCAAAAACTGTCAAATCTTATAAAAACTCCCAAGGATACGATTCCAAACGAATCCCACGGAGTTTACGAAATTCCTTGTTCCGACTGTTCCCGAACTTACGTAGGATAAACAAACAGACGCATCCACAATAGAATATACGAACACACCCTCGCAGTTAGAAAATCCGACCCCTCATCGGCGCTGGCCATGCATCATATTCATACAGGGCGTCAAAATAGACTTCGATAATGCCAAAACAATAGCACCGGTTTACAATTTCAAAACGAGAATTAACCGCGAAGCAATCGAGATTGAAAAACGTCCCGATTGTTTAAATAAGAGAGATGATGGTCTTCGCCTTCCGACCACTTGGAAACCTATTATATCTTCTTTGCAAACACACAAAAGGGAAATGAATTCCACAGACAATTTTGTTGCATCATTATCTGCCTCAACAAATGCCGGTGACCCTCTTAATCCTCCTCTAGATACCGTGACCAAAGCCCCCCACTTAATTGACGGTGACCCCACTACTTTCACTGATGACACAACAGGTAGACGGAACGACATATATAAGACAAGACTTGCAACGAACTGCCAGATCTCTCTGAGGCCTAGGGTTGAACACACTGAGACCTCACAGACGATCTCCGGCGAGATTTGGGGAGTAGGCAGATTGAGGCCCCGTAATCGAGCTACAACAACCCAACCTACCTTTATCCACCGCTCTAAGGAGTAGGCTGATTGAGGCCTTAGAGTGTCCTTACATATTTCCTTTACCTACCTTTGTCCACCACTCTAAGGAGTAGGCAGATTGAGGCTTTAGAGTGTCCTTACATATTTCCTTTACCCACCTTTGTCCATCACTCTAAGGAGTAGGCAGATTGAGGCCTTAGAGTGTCCTTACATATTTCCTTTACCTCTTGAAAATGGCTCCAAAACAGGAGCCGAAACGTCGAGTTTCCATAAATTCTGGACGCGGTTTAACCCGAGAACCAAGCATGTCTCATATATATATATATATATATATATATATATATATATATATATATATATATATATATATATATATATATATATATATATATATATACATATAAAAATTGAAACCGACCTCGGATATGTGTTCTCAGGAGCCTGATTAGTGCTAATTTGAAGGTGTTCAAGAATGTAATAATTATTTTTATTTATTTTTTACTTATTTATATTTTATTTCCATTTTTTTATTTGTATTATTATTATTGGTGCAGACTATGACGTTTTAGTTTACTTTCGTTCCTTGGTGCTCGGCGGGAATTAATTAGCCGTATGTATCTATTATGCATTTCTCGATGGTTTGGTGCACTGCGCATGTGCGCGATCGCATTTTTACGAAGTCTTGTTCGTTTCAAGGAGAGTTGAGTTTTTGATGTCAACCAGAAAGCACGTCGTTCGCGAGTTACCCGTGCTCCGACGATTAGCTAGCTAATAACCCATGTTCGCATGAGTTGACATACCTTATCCACCTGCAGTTGTAGTGGGCTTCAGTATTGTTAGCAAGACTGAAGAAGTTGGCGGCGAATTGTACGAACAAAGGCAAGATTCCAACACCTATCTGCATGAGAAAACGCTGAATAATCGTAAGTGTTTTGATATTTATATGCGGCTAAGTTATCCTGTGAATCCCTATTAGTGCCTATGGAACGACAGTTGAAATTAGAAATTAATCAATTGCGTTTAAATACAGTCCCTCTCATTGGTCCATCGACCCAGGATTATCATAGTCTGCATTAAATAACTTAAATTCGTTCAAAAAGCGTTAAAATAAACGTAAATGCGATACTATATCTTATCGGGGTTTTATCGCGTTTTTTTTTATACCGCTTTTGTTCAAATCTTGAATCGTGTCCATTAAGGACGATTCGTGTCCGTCGGCTTATTGTCGTCATCGCTGCTGGGTGGTGATCTACTTGTAGTTCATTTGTAACGACTGTTCTGTAATTTAACTACCACAGATTTCTATATTCTGTGGCCTGTCATAATTTTATTTCTCACGGGGTTTGACGTTTGACATTTCTGATGTTCTGCCTAATATACATAAGATAGGTTATGTTAATGTTTACATGATAGAAGTGATCAAACTTGTAATCAATTCGTTGTTTACATAAAATACATAATATTTGAATACTTTGTATCAATTAGTTGATACATAAAAAACAATAGGTTAATTTCATTTATGAAGTTTTTAACTTGTTTGCAAGTTAGACATTTAGTTTGTTAATTTGCTGTCTGACTAAGTACAATGGATAAAAAATTGAGACTTTTAAAGGCAGAAACATTTATTATTAGTTCTAAATGCCAGAAAATTCTTGAGTTGTTAATAGTTGCTGAGAGAAGTGAAGATGAGTGTGATATATATAAAGCTTTGACTAGATGTGAGGACTTATACCAGTTAAACTCTGCACATCAGTTACTTCACTCTAAAATCCTAGAAATGTTTATTGAAAATGACCAAGAGGAAAAATTAGATCAGGAACATGAATGTTTGCAAAATTTTGAAGACTTGTATTATTCAATTAAGGAAAAACAACGGTGTGTTTTGGAAATATTGGAAAGAAAGACAACTGTAAGTAAGATTAATACTGAAGGCTCTAAGCAAACATGTGTAAAACTTCCTTGTATACAACTTCCTTCTTTTGCTGGTGACATAAAAGAATATCAATGTTTTATTGAATTGTTTAAAAGCTTAGTTGATGAAAATCAGAATTTAAGTGATATTGAAAAATTTCATTATTTACTTTTATCTTTGAAAGGTGAAGCTAGTGTTTTAGTTAAATCACTGCAATTAACTGCTTCAAACTATCCAATTGCTTTAAATTTACTGGATAAAAGATACATGAATAAACGTATCATAGCAGGTAGTTATTTGCAGGCCTTGTATAAAATTCCTCCTGTAATGGAGCGAACTTCAAAAAATTTAAATCATGTCATAAATAGCTTTTCTGAAAATTTAAGTGCATTTAGGTCAATAATTCCTGACCTTAAAAATCAACTTGATTTTTTGTTGCTGAATCTTCTTGTTCGTAAATTGGATGGCCAGACTAGGGAACGGTTTGAGTTAACTATTTTAGATGATGCATTGCCCTCAATTCAGGAGTTGGTTGAGTTTGTTTATGCCCAGGCTCGGGCACTTGAAAACTCTTGTGGGGACTTTGATACTAAAGGTAGGAGAGCTGGTCCCTCAACTAAATCTTCACGGCTTTTGTTGATTGTGAATTCATGTAAATGTAGTCTTTGTAAATCCAAACATGAGCTATATAAATGTGATGTATTTTTAAATAAGTCACCTCAGGATAGATTTACTGTGATAAAATCATTGAATCGTTGTATACTTTGCTTTGGTGAGTCGCATCGTGTTTCAGGTTGCAAATCAAAGAGAAAGTGTGGCCAGTGTAAGCAGAGACATAACACTTTGTTGCATTTTAAGGGACAGGTTCACAAGGATAGATCCAAATCAGACAATTCAGGCTTAACCAGTCAGCACACTAATGTTTGCTTAAACTCTGAGACATCAACATCAGATGGTTCAAATGTAGATGAACTACAAAGCTCTTCAACTGGGGTACAAGCTGATCAGATTTTGTGTCCGATGGGGCAAGGTGGTTCTAGTAATATTGGCCTAAGTGTTTTGGCATCTGTTTCGACGGTGTTGTTGGGTACTGCTGTTGTGGAGAGTGTTGATTGCTCAGGGAGTTCTCAACTCATTCGTGTGGTTTTGGATTCAGGCAGCCAGTTATCCTTCATTTCGGAAGCATGTGTTCAGAGACTTGGTCTTCGAAGGAAAAGCTCTTGCGTCACAGTTAGAGGTTTAAGTCAAACACCATCTGCTGTTGGAAAGGGTATAGTAAATTGCTATATTCGACCTCGTGACATGTTGGCCCCAACCTTGAACATAGAAGCTGTTGTTTTACCAAAAATTTGTTCGGATTTGCCTGATACAACCGTGGACCCTCAAAATTGGAAGCATCTTGATGGCCTCAAATTGGCCGATCCAAAGTTTCATTTACCTCAGCCCTTAGATATGTTGTTAGGTGCGGAATTTGTTCCGTATCTGTTGACAGGGGGTGTAGTTAAGGGTGAAGGGATTGGTGATCCCATTGCGATAAATACTATTTTTGGGTACATTCTAATGGGAAAGGTGACATGTGGAGTGCCGCAACAGTCTGAGCAGGTTTGTTTATTTTCAGAGGTTTCAATTGATCATATAGTTAGCAAATTCTGGGAATTAGAAAACATTCCCTCGGTAATAACCAATAAAGAAGACAGTTATTGTGAACGCCATTTCTTGGAAACTCATTCGAGAAATCCTTCAGGTAGGTATGTGGTGTCACTTCCATTCCGAGAGGATGGTTGCCACTTAGGACGCTCTCGTGATATGGCTCTTCGGAGATTTTACTCGTTAGAGAAATCTCTCCTAAAGAATCCTAGCATTCGTGCAGGTTATATAAATTGTATGAAGGAATATTTGGATTCTAATCATATGGAAGTTGTGCCAGAAGCACAAATTGAAAAAAAGGATGTGTATTATATTCCTCATCATGCGGTCATTAATGAGAAGAAGTTGAGAATTGTCTATGACGCTTCAGCAAAATCAAGTAATGGTCTTTCGTTAAATGATACATTGTACACGGGTCCCAAATTACAACAGGATATTGCAATTTTGTTGACTCGTTTCCGTTTCCATAAGTTTGTTTTTATTGCTGACATTAAACACATGTATCGTCAGATTCAGGTAGTTTCCGATCAGTGTGACTATCAGCGTATTTTGTGGAGATTCAAAGATGATGAGCCGGTACGAGAGTATAGACTCAAAACGGTTACGTTTGGAGTCAAACCCTCTCCTTATCTGGCATTACGTACACTACAACAGCTCGCTGTTGATGAGTGCAGCAGTTTTCCTGTAGCATCAGAAGTCTTGAAAAATGATGTCTATGTCGACGATGTTATCACAGGAGCCTCTTCGCTGGAAGCAATAGCGGAATTACAGAGACAAATAATTGGGCTTTGTGAAGCGGGTGGTTTTCCTTTACGTAAATGGGCAAGTAACAGTCAGGAAGTTCTGAATAATATTTCCACGGAATTTCAGCAAAATATTTCATTTGATGCGGAAAAGGAAATCGTTATTAAGATTTTAGGTCTACAATGGAACCCACTCTTGGATCAGTTTACATTTGAAGTAAGACAGAGGCAAAGTGTTTGTACAAAGCGATCAATGTTGTCGGAGTTAGCCAGGATTTTTGATCCTTTGGGGTTTTTATCTCCTTGTACGGTTTTCACAAAATGCCTAATTCAGCATATTTGGACATTGAAACTTGGTTGGGATGACCCCTTGCCTCCGGCTGTGACACAGCAGTGGGATCAATATCAATCTGAACTACACTTACTGTCTAGTATACACATAGCAAGATATACTCACATGGACGATTTAAATCATGCTGTTGAGTTTCTTGCCTTCTGTGATGCGTCTGAAAAGGCGTATGCTGCAGTTGTTTATCTTAGGATACTTTCAGATCCCATTCAAATATATTTCGTAGCTGCTAAGTCGAAGGTCAGTCCGTTGAAAACAGTGTCTCTTCCCAGGCTAGAATTATGTGCGGCATTACTGCTTTCTGAATTGGTAAATGCAATTTACCTGCCTTTGTATTAGTCCATAGAAATTATAAACTCTTCGCATGGTCAGATTCAAAAGTGGCGCTTAACTGGCTGTCTTCTCCCTCTCACCGGTGGAAGACCTTTGTGGCGAATAGGGTCGCACAAATTCAGGAACTCGTTCCTCCTCATTGCTGGGGATATGTCCCATCCTCACAGAACCCTGCTGATTGTTCTAGTAGGGGTATATTTCCATCGCAGCTAGTTGCACATCCCTTATGGTGGACTGGACCTGCCTGGCTATGTATGACTTCTGAACATTGGCCAGAGCAAAGCATCTCTCAAGAACATAGTACCGAAATCTTCCATGAGGAAGTGAAAAATTCGTTGTCTGTTTTCATAACAGAGGACTTCTTCTCATTTATTGGTAGATTCTCCTCATTGTCTAAGTTGCAACGTGTAATATGCTACTGCCTGAGATTTGCTTCATATTGTCGGCACAAGAAAAAGGTGGGTGAGAAATTTACCCATCTGGAATTGCAAGATGCGTTATTGAGACTGATAAAGTTAGTGCAGCATTTTGTGTTTAAATCAGACATAGAATTGTTGTCACAAAATAAAAATTGTTCAAAGAGTATTAGGAAACTTAATCCATTTCTTGATGATAAAAATATTTTAAGGGTTGGTGGTAGATTGAGGAATTCTTCATTGAATTTCGATGCTAAGCATCCTATTTTGCTCCCAAGAAAACATGCCCTGACTGTTCTTATTATTGAATACTATCATAAATCCTACTTACATCCTGGTTTTAACACTCTGCATTGTTTGCTTCGGCGACAGTTTTGGATATTATCTCCCCACCGTGCGATTAAAACTGTGGTGTCAAAATGTCACACATGTTTCAGGGTGAACCCGCCCGTCATATATCCACTTATGGGTAATTTGCCTTCCTCTCGATTATCGGAAATAAAGGCTTTTAAATTTGTGGGTGTTGATTTCGGCGGCCCCTTCACTATTACTATGAATAAAGGCCGGGGTGCAAAAACTTTGAAATCTTATCTTTGCCTTTTTGTGTGTTTCACCACTAAGGCTGTTCACTTGGAACTCGCTTCAGATCTCTCCACTGAGGCGTTTCTGGCCGCTTTTCGTCGATTTGTGTCTCGTCGAGGAAGTTGTGTTAGAATTCACAGCGACTGTGGTAAAAATTTCGTTGGTGCCAGCAGATATCTTCTCGATTGTATGAAATCTGCAGTGGAAATGGCAAATTTTGAGTGGCATTTTAATCCGCCCTCCGCTCCACATATGGGTGGTTTATGGGAAGCTGGGATAAAGTCAGTTAAATCTCATTTAATTCGGATTATAGGTGATCAAATTCTTACTTTCGAAGAATTGTCGACGGTTTTCACACAAATTGAAGCTGTTCTGAACTCTAGACCTCTTTGTAGTTTAAGCTCTGACCCCAATGATTTAACTGCTCTTTCCCCTTCGCATTTCTTAAACTTAGAACCCTTGGGTTCCTTCATTGAACATGACTTGTCAGATTTAAAGTTGTCTCGCTTGTCACGTTGGCAACATATCTCTGCTCTCCAACAGAAGTTTTGGCGACGTTGGAGTCACGAATACCTTAATACCTTGCAGCAGCGGAATAAGTGGGATTCAGAAACAAATCCCGTGAGAGTCGGTACTCTTGTTTTAATTAAAGATGAGTTGTCACCACCTCTGCGATGGCGTATGGCCCGTGTCAGCTCAGTCCATCCAGGAGCAGACGGTATCATTCGCGTAGTTACCGTGAAAACGGCGTTGGGAGAGTTGAAACGGCCAGTTACTAAACTGTGTCCGTTGCCAAATCAGTAGGGTAGAGTAAAATAGTATTTTACGGGGTGCGGAATGTTCAAGAATGTAATAATTATTTTTATTTATTTTTTACTTATTTATATTTTATTTCCATTTTTTTATTTGTATTATTATTATTGGTGCAGACTATGACGTTTTAGTTTACTTTCGTTCCTTGGTGCTCGGCGGGAATTAATTAGCCGTATGTATCTATTATGCATTTCTCGATGGTTTGGTGCACTGCGCATGTGCGCGATCGCATTTTTACGAAGTCTTGTTCGTTTCAAGGAGAGTTGAGTTTTTGATGTCAACCAGAAAGCACGTCGTTCGCGAGTTACCCGTGCTCCGACGATTAGCTAGCTAATAACCCATGTTCGCATGAGTTGACATACCTTATCCACCTGCAGTTGTAGTGGGCTTCAGTATTGTTAGCAAGACTGAAGAAGTTGGCGGCGAATTGTACGAACAAAGGCAAGATTCCAACACCTATCTGCATGAGAAAACGCTGAATAATCGTAAGTGTTTTGATATTTATATGCGGCTAAGTTATCCTGTGAATCCCTATTAGTGCCTATGGAACGACAGTTGAAATTAGAAATTAATCAATTGCGTTTAAATACAGTCCCTCTCAGAAGGAATTGTTTCAAAATTCAAAAGTCGAGATTTCCTCATTAGTGAATTTTTTTTAAGAAAATTCACTAAAAGTAGACTTATTCTATTAAAAAACTGCATGAGACTAAACTACTTTACTTTCAAAGCGTCGCTTGCTAAAATTTTGAATTTTTTTTCTTTTTTTATCGCCGTCTATTTCTGGGACTATGACTAATCACCGACGCAAGGGAGCAGTTTCACCTCACTATCCTGGAAATTTTGCCGAACCCCTGCCTTTCTGTAAGAAGGGTAGGGATCTTTAACGTGACCAACATCACATTGACACGGGATTGACAGCTTTATGCTTCCTCCGAAGGGCGGAATGTGCAGACATTCAACTTGCTTAAATACAATGCCACAACCTCGGTTGCTGTAATTTTTACAAAATGTACTAAAAAAGTGAAATGGGAACCCTGGAAATCGAACCCAGTACGCTTCGGTTCAGAGGCACATGTTGTTACCACTGAACCACCAAGGCTGTTCTGCTGTTTTTAAATTTGATGTAACATTCCGCGATCAAATTGAATTCTGTTAAAAGTGTTTACAAGCACGATTCTTTCACTGTTATCCTGTTGTTCTGTAAAACATCAGGTAATTTACATTAGTTTTTCTATAGGGTGTTGAGTAAAACATTGAAAATTTTCTAAATAATGGATATATCATGCTTTGTCATACTAATGTGCCATGTTACACTAATGTACCATCCTGTGTAACTAACTTTATAATCTTAAAACTAGTTAAGTTTGAAATTATCCGAATCAAACTTATGTTGGGATGGTAGTAATAACTTCCATTTCTTATTTTGACTAGAGGTGTGCGAAGCTTCGAAATTTCGAACCGAACCCGAACTCGAACCGAACCTTCGGTTCGAAAATATGTTCGTACTAGCGATGTTGAAGTAGTTCGAAGTTCGAAATATGCAATTCTTTAAAATAGTTCGAACTTCGTTGGTCAAAAATACTTCGAAATTTAACTGTACAGATATTGAATGTTGTCAAAGGTAGCGAAGTTGCGGCCCCTTTAACTCGGTAGCGACGCTTTAAACTCGTTATCGGTCTCATTGAGTCGATAGCATAATTTCAGGAGATTTCACTTGTGCATATTTTTAATAGTAGGTGGGACACATTGAGACACGACGGAGCCATTTAGCAATCACAGAAATATTTTTCTTATATATCCTAGCCTCCAAACACCTTTTTCAGTAACAACATGATGGCAGTGTTCGAAGGCGATCGGTAACGTAAATTTTCAGAATTTGAGGATAATTGCAGATTGCCTTTAGAAAACATTGGTTTCAACATGCTTTATTTCACAGTGAGTCAAAACAGTTATATACTCACAATCAGCAGACAGTTCAAACTTGTTAGTGGTTATTTTTAACTGACTTCAAAAAAGGAGGAGGTTCTCAATTCGACTGCATTTTTTTTAATGTGTTACCTCAGAACTTTTTTCTAGGTAAACCGATTGTGATTATTCTTTTTTTATTTGAAAGCTGGTGCTTCCAATGTGGTGCCATATAAATTTGATGAAGAACTGACCAGTAGTTTTTGAGTTATTCGTAATGAAGTCGGTTTCCTATTTTTTTTAAATTTTTATTGTTATATACCTATCATGCTCATTTTGAACCCTCTCAATCTGTTTGCTAAAACTGCCTAGTCAATACCAAACAACATATTTATAAGTGAGCTTATCTATAGATCTAGAAATCTAAAAAAGTTGAAATATTTTTTGTTTTTGTGGTTTTGATTTAACATTGACCCATCTCCACAACGATCAGCACCGGAAGGCATTTTCACCCAATCAACCTGCAAATTTGTCGAACCCTTCCTTTTTGTAAAAAGAGTGGGAATCTTTTACATATCAAATATTCTATGTTACAATATTCCTAAATTTTGTATTTAATGAAATGATATATGAACACTGAAGAAATTTGGGTAGTTCGATGTTCGATTTTGAATTTCTAATAAGTTCGAAGTTCGACTGTGAACCTTAGACATACTATTTCAGAGGTTCGAAGTTCGAGTCAACATATTTGCTTGGGTTCGTTCATAGTTCGGTTCGAACAAAACATGGGTTCGCACACCTCTAATTTTGACGGATTTGTTATGAGATTGGTATAAAAATAAAATTAACACTTTTTCTTACAGTATGTACTCACAGCTTCGTACGCTGTATTATATATCTTATTCTGATGTTGTATATTGTGACGTGACATTGATTCGTGATTCCATGGTCAGTTATACCTACAAGTAAATTATCTACAAAAATAGAAAACAGTTGCATTCTAACAAGTCATAACTATACCAGACAATGGGGTGCCTCTGGGGTCTATCCTTGTACCACTTATTTTTATTATCTGGGGAAATTTAAGTGGTGCTGATCTAACAGCGTTCAATGAAGACGCTTATTTAACATCATCTATAAACATTAATTGTGACTATATTAGTGAATTTTCTTAGAAAAAATTTACTAACGGGGAGATCCCAACTTTTTAATTTTGAAAACATTTCTTCAAATGAGCGCGATCTAGGACCCCTAGAACCCATATCCGGGGTCAGTTTCAATTTTTATATGTTATATATATATATATATATATATATATATATATATATATATATATATATATATATATATATATATATATATATATATATATATTATAATAAAAATTCACCAAAAGTATCAAAACATATAGAAAACATGATTTGGGAACGATATATATATATATATATATATATATATATATATATATATATATATATATATATATATATATATAGTGTGTGTGTACACACCGATTTTGATAAAATTTAGCATGCTCCTTCCTTTTGTAAGTGACTTGGATAAGTTCGTTAGCCAGGAAAATCGAACAAGGTTTTTCAGGAAAGTTTTGGGTTTTCTTTCGGGAAAACATTTTATCTAAAAAAAAATAGAAAAGCTATGGTAACCAAATTTGGTACGTAAGTTTACGATATTAAAAGGAAACTATATACCAAAATTTATATTTCTATGTTAAAAGAAAAAAAGTTATAAAAAAATATTTGGTGCCTGATAATTTCTGTGAAAATTCATTATCATAAGCACTTGCTGCGTCCAGACCTTTTTTACTAGATTCGTTAGCGGAAGAAAATTAGTTGAATTTTAACCAATTCTCATGTCTATTTTTGTAAATTTATACGTTCGCTGTACAGCTTTTCTGAGGAATAAACTATAAAAATTTAATATCTTTTTTTCTAGCCGCTGGATGTTCCATACAAAATATCTTTAAAACACCTTTTCAACGACGATATGAAGCGTATAGAAAACAGTTAATTTGGGCTGATGAATCATGCAGTGACCTGATAGCATTGCTTACCCTTTATAATGTAAGTTTTACAGTGTATGTAAAAAAACTCTGCTCATAATGTCTGGGAATAATTAGATTATCTTAAAGTTTGAAAATTTAATTTAATATATTTAAATCGCATTGAAAATCAGTTTGATTATCTATGTAGAAAGTCTCGTATATCTTCTGTAAATGGTGCTACATTAAAATCTTCTAAATATGCGTTGTGTGATCATCTGTGTATCTACTTTACATATACAGGGTGGCGCATTGAAAAAGAAACAGACCGATTTCCGTCCAGTTTTTTTTTTTTTTTTTAAGAAACGCTGAAACACGTCAATTTTAATATTGAGGGGGACATGTTTTGACATAAAACTCAACTTGTCACATCAACCCCTTAAGGGTGGTGATAATAACCCTTATATTTAAATAGGGAATATGGGTCGAGTGTTACATCATTTGAAAGCTCTTTCTTTTCTAAATTCAGCACACTAATTTTTTTGTTTTATCAACTCGTTTAAAAATTATTCACAGTTGGAGTTGCAAGAACGTATTTCATTCATTGTGATAAGAAATGCACTAATTAGTCAATTTTTCGTTAAAAAAAACTAAAAAACAAAACCAAACGTTCAAAAATGTTTATTCGGTTAAGTAAGTGTTCAAATTGTTGACCACCAGCTTCCATACAAAAGTACAAATTTTGTCCAAAACGAGCTCTGACATTCTGGAGCATTTGTGGAGTTGGTACACGGCATTCTTCAACAATGCGTCGTTGTAATTCTTCCAGAGACTTCGGTTCTGTTGCGTAAATTCTACTCTTTAAATGGATCTATAGAAATAAGTCTAAAGGAGTTAAATCCGGTGATCTAGGGAGCCACTCAATAGCACCTACGCCCAATCCATTGTCCTGGAAACTCTGTTCAAAAACTCCCTAACATGTTGTGAAAAATTTGGAGGAGCTCCATCTTGTTGAAACACTAATTGATTTTTTTGATAGCGATCATCATTTTCAACAATGTCAATTAGTAGAGGGTAAACGATATCTTCTAGTAACTCCAAATACGTTTCGCCACTCAAATTGCCACCAGGAAAAATTGGTCCGATTAAACAGTCTCCAAAAATGCCAGTCCAGACATTCAATTTCTGTGGAGTTTGTGTGTGGACTTTGTGAAAATTTCTTAGATTATTATCTGCCCAATAACGACAATTATGACGATTGACTGTAGAGTTTCATAAAAACGTACACTCATCTAAAAAACAGATATTGAACAGAAAGTTCCAGTTATCAGCTATTCGTGCAGTCATAACTTCACAAAACTCTAGCCGCCGATCAAAATCATCTTCATTCAGTTGTTGTACAAGATGCATTTTATACAGGTGAAAGTTATGATGCTTCAATATTCGCTGAATAGTTCTTCTTTTGATGTTTGAAACAGTGGCAAATTTTCTCGTGCTCAAAGTTGGGTCTGCAGCAATTTATCCTAAAACTTCAATCTCAGTAGTCTCATTTCTAACCGGAAATTCACGTTCAGGATCCTGTTTTTTATTGGCTACTGAACCATTTTGTCGAAACTTTGCAACTAACTCCAAAATGTATTTTCTGTTACCATGTCTGTTTGGATGTCGTTCATTAAACAAATTTGCAGTATGGTTGGCACAGTCATCGTTTTTGAAAAAAGAGTAATTATTTCAACTCTTTCTTCTACAGAATACACCATTGTGAAATTAATTTTCGGTAGTACTATCAAGTATCAAACCGACCGATAAACTGAAATAATAAACCACATATCTTTCATTCCGATAAGAATAGTTCTGATAGTCAATTTTTTGTTTACAAACCAACAAAACATTGACTATCAAGACATTTCTTATCGGATTGAGTGAAATGCGTTTTTGTATCTTCAACTGTGAATAATTTTTAAACGAGTTGATAAAACTTCCAAAAAAATTAGTGTGCTGAATTCAGAAAAGAAAGAGCTTTTAAATGATGTAACACTCGCCCCATGATCCCTATTTAAAATATAAGGGTTGTTATCACCACCATTAAGGGGGTTGATGTGACAAAGTTAAGTTTTATGTCAAAACATGTCCCCTTCAATATTAAAATTGACGTGTTTCAGCGTTTCTTAAAAAACAAATTCTCTGGGCGTAAATCAGTCTGTTTCGTTTTCAATGTGCCACCCTATATGTAATGTTAACAGTTTAAATATTAACTTGCTTGTGGCTATTTAGGTGTGGCAATCCTGGCGTAGGGTAAATGCTACCAGTAACAACAGTGAGAGGCATTGGTGTGATATAAACTATGTGAATCTCAGGGGACTTCAAGAGTGGGGCACTTTAGTTGCAGAACTCACCCAAAGGCTGAAGGTGCTCGGTATAGAAGAGACAGCAGGTCCTCAGAAACCATTGTTGGATATTGAAAGACCGATCTTCTTAAAAGTAAGTTTCATCATATTCAAGTATATTTCCACTCAAAAACACTTTTAAGCAACCCCTTTCCCACAGCACAAATATAAAAGCAATAGGTATACCTTAAAAAATAAGATAATTTATTCAGAGCTTCAAAAAATATACAAACGTTACATCGTCAACACAATGAAAGGCAAGACCAATATATCCCCGGTCACTGAGCCAATTAAAACTAACTAATTTACAGTCTGGCATTGATGATTCCGAGCTATTTTCATGTTCATACAGTGTATTTAGGACAGATAGAAGACTGGATGTTACTACTAAGAGATCTGGTGGAGGAGTTCTTTTGGCAATTCATTGTGATGTTCAAGTGGCTCAAGTAGATTTATTTGCTATTCTAGAGGCAGTACCAGTTATTAATATTGTTGCGTGCAGGTGCACTTTGGATCAGATTGTGTTTCATGTGGTATATATATATATATATATATATATATATATATATATATATATATATATATATATATATATATATATATATATATATATATATATATATACCACCATATGTGTCAGCAGTACAGCTTGAACTTTTCCTTAATGTGCTGGAACAGTCTGTCATTCCGCTGTTGGAAAGTTTGGTGATTTTAATGCACTTCAGTTTATGGACAAATTACTGATCCTGAAACCAAAGCTATCAATGATTTTTCAATTTTTTTAAATCTGTCACAGTTTAATAATATTTCCAATAGAAGCAATAGGCTGCTTGACCTTGTGTTTGCCAGTTGTAATTGCTCGGTTCTCCATGATATGGATCCACTAGTGCCCGAGGATGCATATCACCCTGCTTTAGGCACATTTCCTGAATTCAGGAAGAATTACAATGGTTCTAAATACTTTCCATGTAACAATCTGGTCTCCTACAACTTTCGAAAGGCCAATTACCCTGCACTGAGTGCTGCAATACTTGATAAAGATTGGTCTCAACTGGAGTCCTTTACTACCGATAATGAGGCTTGTAGTCACTTTTATGGCAGACTTTACAGTATCTTTGAACATGTTCCTCAGTGCAAGAGGTCCTCTAGAAAATTTCCTCCCTGGTTTACTAATGAAGTAATAAATCATATAAAAAAATAAGGAGAGGTGCTATTCAAGATATAGGAGGCATACACGTGACAGTGATTATTCATAGTATAGTCTTCTTAGATCTATAGTTAAAAACAAGCTACAAGAGGCATATGCTGAGTATGCCCGTGGAATTTAAGAGTCTCTTAAGGTTGATCCCTCTAGATTTTGGTCTCACATACAGGAAAGGAAGCGAGCAAGTAACATTCCAAGTACTATGTCTTACGAAAATGGCATGGTTTATAATAAGCCTCAAACAATTGTTAACTGTTTTGGAAACTATTTTAAAAGTGTGTACCATCCTCAATACATCACTGAACCAGTGGATACCTCTGGACCATTGCATATGGCAGTCAGTGTGACTGTGATTGGTGATAAGGAAATTCTTAAAGCCATCAAGATGCTCAAGAACAAGTTTTTCAAATTTCTCCATTCTTTATATATTGATGATTGGTATTAAGTCATTGATTATTTGTTTTCGTTTTATCAGATTGTCATTGTACCAACTGTTTAATAAGAGGGTAAATTTACGGAGTACAGGAACACTGAAAATGTCACTGACTAAATGGACATATTAACGATCTTAATACTTTAATAAAAATAATAGAAATCTCGACAACTATGTACAAAAACTTCTATAAATGACACGTAAAATTAGATTTCCACAACAAATAAATAAATTATTAATCAGCATTATTCTCCAATACAGAATATATGCAAATTAATGGCATTCCTGTTATTTGCAATTCAAAACAAAACAATGCGTCTGTTCACATAAAAACTGGCTACTTTTGTAACATGATCTTACTCAATTTATGTTAAATGATTCGAATACAAATTTAACTTACAATTATAATTACAATTTATAAAAAATGCCCAATTCCCTTATTAAACTTAAAATTAATGTCTTTATTGTCTCCTACAACCCCTCTCGGGAACAAACCTTTGTACTTAGAACAAATATGAATCTACTTTTTTCTTTGACTCCCTCATCAAAATGTTTGACGGAAAGTTACCTTCAAATATTATTAAGAATTTACTTCAAAAGTATTAAAAGCTTTGGGCTTTTTCATGGATATCTACATTCTGAAGAAATAAGTGCAATCAATCGATGAGCAAAAAGAAGAGTACTTTAGAGAAAAACCGATCTCAGCCATAACATCAGAAACAATAAAAAAAAACTCTGGTTGCAGCAAGTGCGTTATGGAAGTGAATTTTCATAAAAATGTTTTCAATTACAAATATATCGCTCTAATGCGAGCAGGCATCAATTTGGTTACCGGTATAACCTATATAGTAGGAACAATGTACCATATTTTATCAAAATAATTATTTGAAAATGTACAGAAAATGTCCAAAAATAAACTTTAAATGTTTCCGATAAAACTGGTCTCCTAGCCAATGAACCTTAGGTTAATAGCAAATTGAGTTATTGAAATTTGAAACATTTAATGAAAATTCGCAACCAAAAGGCCCTTGCTGCGTTTATACAAGAATTTTCTGAAAATAAAGTTAAATGTTGGTTTCCTAACCAACAAAACTTATGTTAATAGCAAATTGAGCTATTGAAATTTGAAGGATTTAATAAAAATTTGCTACCAAAACGCACTTACTGCCTCCAGATTTTTTTCTTACTAACATGCATCATATTTCGATAAAAAATGCTAAAATGCAGTAACGAATTTTTTCTACGAAAATTATCTAAAAATTATAGACCGTTAAACCATAAACTTCACTAAACATACAGCGAAAGCATCAACTTAACTAAACCGACAGCCAAAGCATCAGAGAAAGGGTCTATTTGAAATGAATTTTCTGTAAACATTTTAGTAAAATGAAGGGCAATGACGGTTGAATCTGAAACTTAAGGGTTCACAGAACACTCTTCTTGCAACATTTTCTTTTCACAATCCGTATTTGTTTCATGTTCTTTGCTTAAACATTGCCAATTTTGACGTTTTAAATTACGAGTTTGACGTTTTGAGGAAAAATCCAAAATTTGTTTCTTTAGCTGCCCGTAACTTTCTTGTCCTTAAACGTAGAGACCTAAATTTTGATACATGGTTCACTCTCTATAATGCAACATATAATACTATAGTACCAAATTTGGTTGCCCCCACTTTGTTATTTCCGGAGATATGAATTTTTTTAGGAAAAAAAACAAAAAAATTTTTCCCGGAAAACCTAAGCCGATTTTCCTGGCTAACGAACATATCCAAGCCACTTGCACGGATCTCCCCATTAGTGAATTTTTTTAAGGTGTAGCTCAAGACACCCTATAATTAATGTATACAATTTTTTTTCGTATCTTGCATAATAACGGATATATTGAGCTTTAAAGATTTTACGAAAATTCGACAAAAATGATATACCATTAACCGATAAACTCTATAGCCAACACTACTGCCAAAGTATCACAGAAAGGGTCTATTTGAAATGAATTTTCTGATAATATTTTAGTAAAATGAAGGACAATGACGATTGAAGTTAAGACTTCAGGCTTTGTAAAACATTCTTCTTGAGACATTTTCCTTCCATAGCTCATATTATTTCCAGGTACATAGCCTAAATATTACCAATTTTGACGTTTAAAATCGCGACTTTGACGTTTTGAGGAAAACCGAAATTTATTTTTCATTAAATGCCTGTAACTTTTTTGTCCTTTAACCTACAGCGCTTTGGCAGGTAACTTACCTATAATGATATAAACGCGCGTACCAAATTTGGTTGCCCTTACTTTGTTAATTCCGGAGATGTAATTTTTTTTTCGAAAGAAAACACAAAGTTTTCCGGGAAAACCTCGTCGGATTTTCCTGGATAACGAACTTATCCAAGCCACTTGCGAAAGGAAGGTACTCACCAAGTTTTATCAAAATCGGCCCATTCTTTTTTTAGTTATAGGTGTGACACATAAATATTTATTTATATATATATATATTTATATATATATATATATATATATATATATATATATATATATATATATATATATATATATATATATATATATATATATATATATCTATATATATATATATAAAGTCTGAAACCGACCTCAGATTTGGGTTCCAGGGGTCCTAGATAGCGCCCATTTGAAGAAATTTTTTCAAAATTCAAAAGTCGGGTTCTCCTCATTAGTGAATTTTTTTAAAGAAAATTTACTAAAAGACAAGTTTAAGTCAGTGGTGGTTTAACAATAAAGTTGGTCTAGCCACAGGAGGAATTAAACTTAAATGCAGTGTTTAGTGCATCTGATGAAGCCAGATTTGTTGACCAAAATTTTGTGTTGTTGTGAATGGGCTTCAGTATGTATATATACCAGTGCTTATCATAACTGCCATGTTTTGCAGATTGAGATTTTTACTTGTTTTTTTTTAGGTGATTATGTGTGGGGCGTTTTATCCAAATTATTTCACCCGTTCAGTTGGTCACGGCCAAATCGATGAGCGTGAAGCTGTCCGAACACTCAGCGGTCGTGATCCATTCCGATGTGTTTATTTAACGGGATTCAGTTCAGACCAGCCTGGACATTTGTACGTGAAACAGATAAAGAAACTCATACAAATGGGCAACGAAGTGGAAACCAAAGTCACTGTGAGCTTTGATGGTAGCAGGTGATACAAATGTTTTTTTGTTGTTAATATTGCATTTCTGATGAATTTTACCTTTATAGCAAAGTTTACATTGAGTTTCCAAACTATAAAACACCAGAGAGCGTCAATATTGATGGACAGCAGGTAATAACAACAATACCAGGAAGAATTGCACAACCAGTTTATGAGGCTGTGAGGAAAAGACAGTTGAAAATGTCTTTTGACGTTAAAATTTTACCGTAAGTATTTTGGTACAGTTATTTGTTTGCAAGATGTTACAAAAAGTAAACGGTACTCTAAGGTGAAATAAAATAGATGATACAGGTAGATTATAATTTTTCTGATGGTGTATAAAGAACTAAGGGAGTGAATTATAATGATATACTTCTGGTGCTCTACGCAATTAGCCATCAATTTAAAAGAACTGGTCTTGAATCTGATTTTATGAAATATTCTAATCTTAGACGTGACACTAAGTATCAGATTGACTACAATTATTTACAGTTTATGACTAGTACAGAGCAGATCATTCAGTCTGATGTCAGACAATTCTGGTCTTTAGTTAATTCCTTGAGGAAGGACGGTGGGATTCCGAATAGAATGAGTTTTAATAATGTAATATATAATAATGAGTCTGATATAGCAGACGCCTTTGCTGCACATTTTCAATCCTGTTATTCTGACCATCATTCCATTGATGTTGATCTTTGTGATGTATCTAATATACGGTCTGCGCATAACCTTTCTATGCATATCTTTACAATTGAGGAAATCGAGGATAAAATTGACTCACTAGATGGCAAAAAACGAGCTGGTTTGGATGGTATTCCTTCTTCATTTTTGAAAAATTGTCGACACTCTTTGAGCGGCCCTTTGTGTAGTATCTTTCAAAGGTTTTTCAATGCCGGTTTTTGCCCCTCACTCTGGAAGTTGTTTACTCTGATCCCCATTCACAAATCAGGTGATAAGACACAAGTTGTCAATTATAGAGGTGTTTCCTGAACCTCTGAACCTGTAATACCGAAACTATTTGAATCTATCATTGCAGATGAGATTTCCAATACCTTAAAACACAGTATTGTTCGTGAGCAGCATGGTTTCTGTAGTGGAAGATCAACAGTCACTAATCTCGCCATTTTTCAATCTTATGTGACGGATGCATTGGAGGCCGGTAAACAAGTTGATGTTATATACACTGATGTATCAAAGGCTTTTGACAGTGTGTCATACCCTTCTTCTGCAAAAATTGTTTGCAATGAGCATCTGTGGTTGTTATCTTTCGTGGATTCGAACTTACCTGTCTACAGAAAGCAATTTGTTAGCATTGGTGGTGCTCTATCAGATGAGGTCCTCGTCTTGTCTGGGGTACCACAGGGATCACATATAGGTCCCGTTCTCTTCAATCTTCTTATTAATGATGTGAGTTGTTCTGAAATCGAAATGTTTATTGTATGCAGATGGCTTGAAGTTTTTTTCTGAAGTTGTCCATGGTGTCAACACTTTGCAACATGATCTCGACAACTTGACTCGCTGGTGCAGTTCAAACTTGTCGCTTAATGTGGGTAAATGTAAGGTTGTAAGCTATTTTAGTTTCTCTTCACATATTCTAGCCAACACTGAGCCTGGCTTCATACCTGTGACAAACTTGTCTTGTACTCTTTTGTTGAGCTGAGCTACCAATTCACAATCAACTGCAGTTTTCTTCACTTGAACAAACCAATCATTAACAGATTCCTCATTCTGTTTTCAACTTGTCGAACAAAATTCGCCTCCTATATACTGACACTTTCGGCTTGAACTGATTGGATAACAAATCGAACAAAGTTTAGAACGATTTTGTAGATGGTTTAAAAGGATCACAAATATTTTTTAATATTTTATATACATTAACGTTAATAATACTGCAACTTTTCTGTCGTCTTCTACTCTATTAGCTAGAAGAAACTGTTCCAGCCTCTCAGAAAATATTTCCCAATCATCACCCAGACTATACACTTAAACTTGCAATATTGCCTGTATTTACCACAGTCACTAATGACTCATTTGCTGCCATTTCGGATAATATTTGGATAATTGGTAATGTTTTTCAGAAACGACCTTTTAAAAACAGCGTGGTTGCTGAACTAACCTCCAATCTCAACTTTTTAAATAAAAAAAGACTTCATAACTTCTCGCGAAAATAACACTACCTTTTTCCTCATCTCCAATTTTTGTAATAACGGTGGCCGAGATGAATAAAATTCGTTTACACATTAACGTAAACTTTATTTCTGAACAAGAGCTAATACGTTACAATTACAATTTTCGAATATTACCATCTTCTTAACCTTTTCTTCAACTTATTTTCTCACAGAGAATCTATAGTTTGCAATGTTGCCAACTCAATATTTAAAATATACTACATTACCAAAACATGGAAATTGAGCGAAGTCCTGTAAATTAAACAGACTTTCACACATTTATTACACTCTGTAACTGGTTTTACTTACACATTATCTTCTTCACATGCAGAATGATTGAGTAGTCTGAAGAAACTATTGTTTAAGTGAAACCTGCTTTTTTAATTCCTTTCTTTTTAAAAAATTCAACTATTGTCCTTCAATTTGTAGCGGTAATGAAGCATGGGAATATTCTGAAAGCCTGAAAAAAGCTCAAGAACAAAAGAAACTCACCAGGAGCATATCGAGGTCTATTAGCGAGACCAGGGAAGGAAACTATGAAGTTCATGATTCATTTAGTAACACAGTGCTCCCATCATTGGATACCCAGTACATAAGTATTGTGATATGTTGGGTAAGTTCTTCTCCTTTCACAATTTCATAAGTTTTTGTTTGGTTTTATGATAACTGTTTAATAAATAAATATTGTTGTCATTTAAATTAATTCTATATCTGAATAGTGCTGCCCTCTTCGGGAACATGCTCTTCTTGCGTAGCTTTGTTTCTACTAAATCAGTTAAATTGTAAACACTAGTGAGTTTAGACCTGTGTCTGTTAGTTCTGTAAATAGTAGTGGATATAATTGTAAAAACGTCTTCCTGTGGTAATTCAGTCATTTATAATACAGTAACATCAAACAATATTAAAACCTCGCCTTCAATCAATTTAATATTTACAACTTTCATTAATTAATTCTAGTGAATTTGAAACAGAAAAACTTTTTTAGTGAATTTTTATTACCTTACTACATACCAAAGTTCAACTTTCTAGGTTTATAGAAAATTGAGTTATTCAAATTTGAAGCATTTAATGAAAATTCACTACCATAACGTATTTGCTGTGTCCCGAACTTTTGTTTGGTGGGCAAGTTTCAGTGATTCGCAGCATAGTTTTCCACAAAAACAGCTAGTTTGAATTTTCTGGTTCATAGATTAATACAGTTTCTCTTAAAGAAAGATACAACAAAGAACTTGAATATATTAAAAATTGTAACCTTCTAAGAAAAACTAGAAACTAGAACCTTGGTATATGTGATTGACCTCAGGTGGATATAGATCTGCTCAATATGGAGGTCACGGTTGCCTATAATACCCTACCCTAAAATAGCTATCTATCAGATTATCATATTTATTAAGATTAGCAATACTTTTAGGAGGTTGACAGATCTGGATGTAGCTTGATACGTTCTTTTTCCGTGTTTGTTTTGCACTGCCTGGAGTCCTATATTTGTGGGCACTCCAGACTAGTGCCAGGTTATATAGAAATTTAGATATCTAGATAATCGTTAGTTGAAAATAATTGTTTGCGCTGACGCCAAAAGAAAGGAGATATTAGAGAGGAATTTCTCTTCAATTAAACAGATATATTAATATAACAAAATATTGAATTTATTCATATAAATTAAATTTGGAATAGTGAACAAAATGAAATAAAATGGTTGATAAATCTCAAATAAACATTAATTGCACACAAATAGAAATCAAATAAGCAGCAAGAACTTCAAGAACAAGAAATTATTAATGCACATACATATGACAAAACAATAAGATAAAGATAGTTGCATGTTACTAAAATGTTAATATTAATTACTTGAGGTATATTAAAGATCAAATGTTGTATTTTACAGCTCAAAAAAATAAACATAAATTATTAGGTAAATTACTTGACGTTTGTCAATCAATTGCTTAATTTTTCAATGAGTTAACTGACCAGTTCTTTGAGTGAGGCTCCATTTAAAAAAAAAATTAATTAATCTACTCCTACGTGAAATTTCTACATTAATTATTGAAAATAAGAGATGTTAAAGAGAATGTATAGGTTAGATATTTTACAGACAAAATTTGCTAATTACAATTTCAAAAACTTATGTGTTTAAATTTACAAAATTGACAAAATCCTAGAGATTAAACAGGAAATTTATAGTTATTCTGACAGCACCTCCCTGACATTGTTTAAGCTCAAACTTGATTATGTGATTTTGAAAGTTCAGGTTATAAAACTTCAGATGTTAGATTGCTGCATGAAAAATTCTGCTGGTTCAGAGAAAAATTTTATAAAGACTCACCAAGTCTTCCTGCATTGAGTTAGCTGATGACCCAGTGAAGATGCTTTCCAAGTGGGATCAACTATTGAGTGCCTGACACAGGTTCCAGATACTCCAATAAGAGAGAAGAAGCTGGTGAAAACGAGTGGTGCTTCCCATTAGCGGTTATTGGGCCGGTGGCTTTATTGCTCCAATACTATAAGACCATTTGACAACTATGTCGATGTTCTAAATTCCCTTGATGGAAACTTTGCAAATCGCAATTAAAACGTGAATTGGCCCAAGTGAAATTCACTGCCAATTGACTTAAAGCTTGGTGATAACCAGGAACTCTTTCTGATTAAGGCAAGAAATCAACAGGTCGGAAGAACCACAACTTAACACGCGTTTTTAGGCTGAATACGATGTTTATTTAAACTCGAAAATCGTTTAAATTACTTTAAACAATCACTGACAATAATCATTAGGTAGTACAGATAACAGAAATTATTTGATCACCCCTTTTTAAGATAATTTAATAGCCACCGAAACTAAAGGGTGTTTATTCGACCAGCGCCAGGCAGAGACTCTTAGATAACGTGTCCTGTGCCATTCAGACTTCGCCCCGCTTTCCTGACGCCTCACCTCCTGTGTCTACTGTTGAAGGTTTTGCCGGGAACTCTGTGCAACGGTTCAAACGGTCATTGGGCGACATCACCGATCGGAAAATTACAGACCCAGTAGCAACGATATTTATTTCTTGGAAATATTCCTTCAGCAAAATGCGACGCATTATTTACTAACAAAGCTATATTGCGTCTTTAGATATTTGAATTTTAACGTACACGTTTAAAATGCAGTACAGTGTTCAGGGTAGTTAAACATTGGCGACTTTTCATCAAATAATTTTTGAAATTAAAACATGAATTGCCTTACAGATATTGGATTGTCGGCTCTTAATTAAGTCTCTTACGGGTTTATTTTGAATATTTAGAGTAGTAATGAAATGCAATCGTTACAAAATGTAGCTAAGTACAGCGGTTACTCTGTCTGCTTAGTGGAAAAATTAGGCAATAAGCATAAAAAGAAGAAAATATTAGTGGAATCTAAGACTTTCAGAAAATATAAACCAGACAAAGCCGTTGACTGTTTACTAATAGAACCGCGAATTACGAGAGGTATTTAAGAAAGCCAATTTACAGCTAACATTTTCTACAAAAAAATTTGCTAGGTAACCCAAAGGATAAAGATAAAACCATAGAAGTGTTGGGAATCTATGAAATAGGTTGTAAGGATTGTGAACTTAAATATGTTGGGCAGTCTAAAAGAACTAATGAAACTAGGTTTAAAGAACATTTAGCGCAATTGAAATATGGCACTATTGATAAATCATGTATTGCTCAGCATATTGGGATAATAATTCAAAGATTTGCGAATTAAAATCAAGAGGGATATTCAGGCTTCTTATCATAAGTTTGTGAGGAAAATCGAGCAGGATCTTAAACTTAACCCCAACAAGCTGTGGAGTTATTTCTCACAATTAAATAGTAAATCTTGCTGTCCAAATAATCTTTCTGGACAGGAACTAGTGGATGGATTCGCCTCCCATTTCAGGAAAATTTTTTCTCCTAGTGGCTCCCAATGTTTTTTTTCAAGCACGAATAATATTGTCAATACTTTTTTTATCAACAGATTGGATGATATGGATATCTCTTACGGGCAGCTAAAAAAATCAAGGGTAATTTTTCATCTGTTCCTGACTTGGTACCTGCTTTTCTTGTTAAAGACTGTGTAGGTATTTTTTAGATGTGCTTACAAAAATTTTTAACCTTATACTTGAATCATCTGATTTCCCAGAGTTTGGAAATTATCACGTGGTTTTCCGATATTTAAAGCAGGTGAAACGACTCTTTTTTTCCAATTATCGTATGGTGTCAATTTGTTGTCTTGTGTAAAATTTTTGAGAAGCTGCCTTATATGAACATATATCCTGTAACATAAAGAATAGATTATCTGTTTTTCAACATGGCTTCATGGCAGGTCCTTCTACAGTCACGAATTTAATCACAATGACACAGTTTATTGATGCAGCTCTTGAAGATCATAGCCAGATCGATGTTATATATACAGACCTTTCGAAGGCTTTTGACCGCCTTAATCATGCTGTTATTATTGACAGACTACACTGCCTTGGTTTCTCAGGGAATCTGCTCGAGTTATTTAAATCGTATCTTAGCAGACGAAAGCGATTTATTGAAATTAAGGGTGTTAAATCAGATAGCTTTGAAATGTGTTCTGGAGTGCCACAGGGCTCCATCCTTGGTCCGGGTATTTTTAATATTTGTATTGATGGTATATCTAACATCTTGGAAGTGCCTCACTTAATATATGCTGACGATATAAAAATTTACTTGCATGTCAATCATCCTGATGACTGTATTAAGTTACAGATAAGTTAAATCTATTCGATAGTTGGTGTGGTGGCAATGGACTTTCTCTTAATGTCGGTAAATGTGGTGTCATGTCTTTTTCATGTAGAAGGTGCCCCATCCTGTTTGATTACAACGTAAATAGTCAGCTACTAGGAAGGCCATCTGCTGTTAAAGATCTTGGTGTTGTATTTGACCCTGTTCTCTCATTCAGGCAACATTTGCAGCATGCCACTGGTTCAGCCTACATGAGAATGGGCTTTTTGATTAGAAATAGTAGGTATTTTGCTTCATCAGATACATTTATTTTGTTGTATTGCTCTCTGATAAGGTCATCTCTGGAGTATGCATCGGTGGTATGGGCTCGGTTTTATGTGACACAGATTGGTAATCTCGAAAATATTCAAAGAAAGTTTATCAAGTATACTTGTATTGATTTGGATGGTCAGTGCCCTTGTATTGGCTTTCCACACAGCAATTTATTAAAACGTTTTGGCTTGCAGACTTTGGAGAACAGGAGGAAGTGTAGCTGTTTGATATTTTTGTATAAATTAATTAGTTGTCAAGCTGACTGTCCGCCTCTGTTGGAACAGCTTAATTTTAATATACCATGTTTGGGATCACATCATCCATTGACTTTTTATCCACTAACGGTTCGTACGTTTGTTGCTAAAGAGGCTTGATTTTATTGACATATGATATTATTATTGAAATTAATCACTGCTAGACTTGCACAACCACAACAATTCTGTTGCGATGGAACAATCATTCTTTATGAATCAGTGGGACTGTAGGGTGCAAAATACTTTAAAGTGCATTTGAAGGGCGAAGACTACTTTATACTAGCCACAAATAGTAAAAGGTACTTCTTCAGGTAGCGGAAACGTGAGTGCCCACAGAATATATCATCAAGAAGTTTCACAACTATTAGGTGTAAGATGAAGAGGCCGGCAATATCGTGGCAACTATAAATGCTACTTGAAAGTGGCGGCAACTTTGATGTAGCATTTCAGTAACATAAGGTTGTTTCGGCTACTGTCGTTTTCTACCTGCAAGTTCCCGGATCTTTTGAGTCATTCTATGAGTAACAATAACGTTCCTAATACCTTGAAAGCAACTAAGAAGTTGCATAACTCTAAAGTAATTACAAGTGGTAAATATTATGTAATTGTCACTGCTAATGTGTAATATTAAGTTAATTATACCACAGAGTAGCAGAATTAGTGGTGATTACGTAATAACTACTCATTTTAAGTTCATATCGCACTTGGCATGACTTTGGGACTATACAATAATTATGTTCGTAGACCTTTCAGTTTCTAAAATAACTGCTAATACAGTGATAAATAAATTTTGTTTTGTATTTTATTTTTTACGTTGTTCTTGAAAATCTTTTGAATGTCTATTTTACTGAAATATTTAATTGATTTTTCAGAAAATTGATGCTGGGCATTTCTGGTGCCAGAACTCTAGTGATGACACGAACGAGATGCTCACAGTTATAGAAAATACAATCAATAGAATGCGATTGGATCCTGTGAAAAATGATGACGAAGTTGTAGTTGGCAATATGTATGTTGCCAGATATGTCAACGATGGAAAACTTTATAGATGCAAAGTTACCATGATAGACGTCAAGCGAACTATTTATGTGAGTTTTACAGTTTTATTTATTTTAATCAGTACATTATCAGATATCATGTTATTAAAGTAGCTTTTAATTCAATATTATTAGTGATAATAACTATTACCACAGCCACGAAAAACTTGGCAAATAATAAACCATGTTTTAGCTACTAAATTTACTAATAAAAGTAATAAGAACTTTGCTTATTTATTAATCGATAGTAACCAAATCTCTGATCAAGAAATGGCCGATAAGTTAAATGACTATTTTATAGGTGTGTGGTGCAAGATTGGCCAACAAGTTGAAAAGGAAAAAACTGATAAAAGTGTACAATTTGATAACCAAACTATATATCTTAAACCTTGTGATGAGGAAGAAATCCATATAATTATAAAGGAGCTAAATGATAATACAGCTCCTGGGATAGATATATTACTTCAAGAGATTTAAAGTGTACCTTAGAAATTACATTACCAACCATTGCTAAATTAAAAAGTGGTGATTATCCAGAGATTGCTAACACAGATTCACAAATCAGGAGATCACCATGACTCTGGAAATAAAACACCTATATCTCTAATTATGATTTATTCAAAAATATTAGAAAGGGTCTTGAAGTCTAGAATAGTTGATTTTGTGGCTAAAACATTTAAATTTGATCAGCCTCAGTTTGGATTGCAAAAAAGTAGTAGTACGCAAATGGCAGCTGTTTATTACTACAAATCTTGAATAGATCAGAATAAATATGTGCTGGCAATGTTTGTAGATTTAAAAAAAGTATTTGACACAGTTGATCATAGCATTTAAACAAACTGTATAATATAGGAATACGTGGCATTGCACATAAACCTATATCTATAGTTATCTTATTTGGCAGAAGGCAAACAACTGTTGTGGATAGTAAAAGAAGCACAGCAAAAATGGTAAACACAGGTGCCCCACATGGATCTGTACTTGGATGAATTTTGTATTTGTTGCATGTACAGAATCTATCATTAGCAAAATTAAAGACTACATACATAACCTTTGCAGATGACACAGTGCTGTGGTATTCGCACAACTCCGAGGATTAGTTGGAAAAAATAGTCGATGATAACTTGGATACATATTACAGATGGTTATTAAGTAATAACCTGAAAATAATTTGAAATCAAACAGTATACATAATGTTTGCACAAAAAGGTAATCACATAAAATATATGAATATTAATATAAACAATCGAAAAATAAAATAGGTAAATAACTATAAGTACCTTGGACAATAGACTGAGATTGGAAACTGAGCTGGAAACTGAAACAAAAGACAGTTAGGCGCTAGATACATATTTCGACAAGAAGTTGTCTTCTTCAGTAGCTGTCGCTAAACTAACTGTATGGGCAAAATTGTCCTATTTATATACGTAAACTATACACTAAAAATGATGTAATCCTGATGATGCAATACTGGATGACGATGCAACACTGTATGACACAATATCAGATGCCTCAGTACCGGATGATGTAACACCACATGACGTCACACCGAGTGACGTAATTCAAGGACTAGTGTTGATGTTGAAAGCAACCCTGGATTATTTCGTGCTATTTCAAAAAGTGTTGAATTGACCGGACCCATGTTTGAATTCATCAAATTCTGTGGATTCCCCTTGCGGATTTACAATATTTCCAAAGAATCTAACTTGCGATAATCCGTGCCTGCCAACATTAAGTGACAACTAGTGATGGGAAAAACAGTTATTTTCTGTTAACAGCTGAAGCCGTTAACGTTATTTAATAATAACCGTTGAAAATAACGGCTTCAGTTATTTTTAACTGGATAGTCTATCGATAGTATCCTACATTCCCAAAGCTGTGAGCGAGAGCGAGTACACTAGTATAAATGCATTGTATTTTTACCCCGTTATTTCACGTAGTGTATAAATCTCAAATTTTGTCGATATGAAAAGGAAACAAAGGGTTAAGAAATTATAATAAGCGTGTCGTAAATCTTTTGCCACTCTGAAGTGAAACTTTTAGAAATCAGAAAGGAGTCTTATATTAGTATTTACTTAGATGTTTTAGGAATTATAAACTAGTCATTTCTAACAAATTTATTTTATGAGGGGTCTTTACATAAATGTCAATGCCACAGCAAGAATCAATAAATATCATTATTTATCACGTCTTGGGCGTTAGACGTTAGAACTTTTATTGCTACACAGGGAGTGATTTTAAGAACTCCATAACATAACGCAGCTAATAAAATTTCGGTAAAGAAACAGTATAAAAAATTGAGTTTGAGTTTTAAAAAAAATTGGAAGATATATAGTATTAATTGTTTATTTACTTATTTTAATATTCGTTGTTTTAAAATTAGTTTCAAAAATTTCAATGGGCTGTAACGTGGAGGAGAAGGGGTTTCAAGAAAAACTTAATAAAAAGACACCACTTATTTTTCTCCAAAGAATCACCCTGTAAAATTTTTCGCATCAATTTGGAAACACCCTTTATATATATATATATATATATATTTATATATATATATATATATATATATATATATATATATATATATATATATATATATATATATATATATATATATATATATTCATTTAATTTTTATATTTAAATGTATATAGATATTAAAAAATGTTGTATCATTATATTTTTTTATCAATTTGATAACTATTATCAGACAAACGAAAATGACGTGTTAACTGTTTTCTTAGGTAATGTATATAAATTTAAATAAATAAGTACTTTAATTTCACGTGAAATAACCCTATTTTGCTTTGTCTATAGTGAAAGTAATAACACGTTTTTACAGAAATTCATCTATTCACCCAACATTTTTTATTATTAAATATTTGGCTTTACATACTAGTGGGAAACTCAACTGTTTCAAAAATAACAGCTTCTCAGTTTAACAGAATAACTCTGTGTAGTAGTGTCCGTATGCTGTATCCCCATCAACAACCGGTTAAGGTTAAAATTAAAATTAAACCGTTTTATTGTACCGAAGATCGTACGTCCCTAAAGCTGTGAGCGAGAGCGAGCATTCCCAATCTCACGGCTATTCATCCCGTTAAATGGTTAAATAACAGTTGCCGATGAAAACCGATGTTTATTCATCGAACCTAGTTGCAGTAGAACTGAAACAGACACGACTCCGAATTCTAGGTTAGTGTAAAAAGCGTTACTTTTTAAGCCGTTATTTTTATAAATCAATAACTGGTGGTTACCGTTACGGCTCGGTAACCATTTAAAAATAGCTGACAGTTAAATAACGACCCATCACTAGTGACAACTAACTAACAATTTAGAAAATTGTCAGCCCTGACCCATTTCTACCCTAATATATGGACTAAGTATGTAAGGCTAGATGCATTCTCGCAACGATTATAACCGTAGACCGGTTTCGCTCTCATTAGAGCTCTTCAATACGGCATACTAATTGTAGCAAAAATACACCCATAAAGTAATACGGCTATAGTAGCTAGCCTTTCAACACTAAGTGAGTGGTGAACGTGCCGCCACCTAGTTGCGGAACCAAGTAGTATGTTGTCACGCCAGCTCCAAGTAACACAAAGTGTTAAAAAAATAGAGACTGTATACAACTAACTAACAATTTAGAAAATTATCAGCCCTGGCCCATTTCTACCCTAATATAGGGACAAAGTATGTAAGGCTAGATGCATTCTCGCAACAATTAGAACCGTAGACCGGTTTCGCTCTCATTAGAGCTCGTCAGTACGGCATACTAATTGTAGCAAAAATACGCCTATAAAGTAATACGGGTATAGTAGCCAGCCTTTCAACACTAAGTGAGTGGTGGACGTGCTGCCACCTAGTTGCGGAACCAAGTAGTATGTTGTCATGCCAGCTCCAAATAACAAATGTTAAAAAAATAGAGACTGTATACAACTAACTTAACAATTTAGAAAATTGTCAGCCCTGGCCAATTTCTACATGTTGTCATATATTTTTGTGACGAGTTGTCTCCTGTAATTACATTTCAGAGTTGATAATTCTCGGATCTAAAGGCTGCAATACAGATGTATTAGGCGGCAGAAAAACTAGTTTGATGTTCTTCAAACTCCTCAGTTGGGGATGTGTCGCACAATTATCCACCAGGAGCAAAAAAAAATTTCTATTTTTTCTTTCCAGTTCTCTATCCCATTCTTCTACTTCAGTTTTAAAAATATCGCCAGTCATCCATGCTTTTCTATTAGCAACATATTTCACCGCCAAACTCTTTACATTTTTAAAACATCTTAGTTTTTGTGCTTTGCCAGTAACCAATAGTCGTCAAAACTCAGAACAATCATAATTTAGACAAACTAGTACGGTCAGTCGCTCTTTGGATAACTTCCTACCAACACATTTTTCGTTTTTAGTGAATTTTCTTAGAAAAAATTCACTAATGAGGAGATCTCGACTTTTGAATTTTGAAAAAATTTCTTCAAATGAGCGCGATCTAGGACCCCTAGAACCCATATCCGGGGTCAGTTTCAATTTTTATATGTTTATATATATATATATATATATATATATATATATATATATATATATATATATATATATATATATATATATATATATATATATATGTATGTATGTATATATATGTATCACACCGATAACTCAAAAAATAATGGGCCGATTTTGATACAATTTGGCATGTACTTTTCTTTTGTAAATAGCTTGGATAAGTTCGTTAGTCAGGAAAATCGGACGAGGTTTTCCGGAAAAATTTTGAGTTTTCATTCGAAAAAAATTATTATCTCAAAAAGTAATTAGCCGATTTTAATAAAATTTGGCATGTACCTTTCTTTTGTAAACAGCTTTGACAAGTTTGTTAGTCAGGAAAATCAGACGAGGTTTTCCGGGAAAATTTTGAGTTTTCATTCGAAAAAAAATTTTATCTTAAAGAATAATACGCCGATTTTGATAAAATTTGGCACGTACCTTCCTTTTGTAAAAGGCTTTGACAAGTTCGTTAATCAAAAAAATGGGATGAGTTTTTCGGGGAAAATTTTGAATTTCATTTGAAAAAATTTTTTATCTTAAAAAATAAAAAATCTATGATATCCAAATTTGGTAGGTAGGTTTATGATATAAAAAGCAAACTATATACCAAAATTTAGATTTCTATGTTACAAGAAAAAAAAGTTATAAAATATTTTGTGCCAGATCATTTCTATGAAAATTCACTACCATAACGCACTTGCTGCGTCCAGGCTTTTTAATTTTTGAGTTTTGTCCAGCAACATCTTGTAAAAAGTCCTGTCTAGTGTGCATTGAAGACATCACATGTCTGATATTCCTTGGATATTTCTCGGAAGTTATTTTGAAGTCAATCAGATGTGACTTCCTTATTTTCAGATTTCCCTTCCCCAGAAACTTTTCCTGAATTTAATGTCTTTGTTTAAAACGAGAAATCCAACTTGTAGAACACTGAAAATTCTCTCCACATCCTACTTCTCTACCAAGAGAAACAGCTTTCTCCTGGAGAAATAGACCACTTATAGCAAAGTTGGTGTGCCTCTGAGATTTAAACCAATCAAACAATGCTTTGTCCAAGTTCTCCATGCCAGTTGTTTTTACACTTTTTCTCTTGTTGTTAATAGTGTTGGAACCACTAGCCTGGACAATAGCATTCTCTGACTTTAAAATTGTTGATAACATAAACAATGTAATACCGTACTGCCTACAAACTTCACTTTTTTCTTTCCGTTTTCACTTATTTTAATATCGACATTTTCTCTCCAATGGTAAGGCGTTTTCTTTTAATACCAGACACAGACATTGTGTAAACAAAACTCATTCAAATGCCTCAAACGTGCGGTGATCAAAAACTGTTCGGAATAAGGCGCAAGTTTCAATATTTAAACAGAAAAACAAAAAGCCACACAAATGTACAGTTGTAATGAACTATGATTTCAAGTAGTAAGAGGGACTCCATCATTGTCTGAGCGGAGGAATCCACAAATATTTTCCCTTGTGTTGTGTAGAGTAAAATTTATTACCCATTAGTGTCATCTCTCAATCAAGAAACTTGTGCATCTAGCCCTTGTGTGTCTGGATGGTCATATTTTTAGGTAGAGTGGCAATGAAACTCACAGAAAGACGAAGCCCTCTTGTTTACTTTCGCACATCTGTGTATCCCAATAAAAATGTTGACGGGTCAGCGCAATAATTATTTTGTTAAAACCAAAATCGCCTGAAAAGCGGTCTCATTAAATCAGAAACATTTTAGCATTGTCTCTTACACAAGTCCACTTAAATCAGCAAAATTTGCTTGTTAAATGAGAAGTTCGTTAAATCTGCTACGTGTAAAATCTGGACCCTACTGTATAAGAATATTATGCAATTCCAATAATCTCACATACTTAAAAGAACAAAAAAGTATGTACATCTGGCTATCTTCCCATCAAGCGAGCGGTACCACAGGGGTGTATGTTATGACCTGTATTGTTCATACTGTTTGTGAATGACCTGCCACAGATTAGAACTGGTATAACATGCTATACAGATGATACATCAGTGGCAGTCCTATCAGAATGCTTGGAAAGTCTAAAGTGTGAAATTAAAAATGGTATATTCACACTAAAATAGTGATTTGATGAAAATTCCCTTTTTCTTAATATAAATAAAACAGAAGTCACCTTATTTCATGCATCATACCTTTGTGAAAGTGTGGAAATTACATTGTTCAATAACGTATCGCTCAGAAGCACTGAATCAGCAAGATTTCTTGGAGTTTGGTTGTACTCAAGGCTTACCTGGAAGCAACAAGTAAGTTGCCTGGCATTAAAGTTGAGTGCTGTTGCTTCCAGCTGCGTACACTGAAACATGAAGTTGGCATAGAGATCGCCATTTTAGCACACAATGCCGATATACAATCAATTATAAAATATGGCATAATTTTCTGTGGAGATTCCACTGATATTCAAAGAATCAAGATATTGCAGAAAAGATGCATCAGAACTTTATTTGGTCTGGGGTACAACGAGTGATGTAAACCGGCATTCAGACAGTATGGTATATTAACTTTGACATCAATCTACCTGTTAGAATATGTGGTTTTCAGGCAAAAATACCCAGAGTTCTTTGACTATCAGCACACAGAACATTACCATAATACTAGAAGCAAATATCTGATGCGGCAAGATTAAACAAAATTATATTTGCTGCAGCAAAGTGTAAAGGCTAAAAATATCAAAATATATAACCATTTGCCACCAAATATTTTTGAACTAAATATAAATAAACTAAAAAAGTACCTTAAAGTGTTCCTACTGGAAAGGTGTCTCTATGATGTTGAGGAGTTCTTAGAAAAACTTATTCGGTGGAAGACCTCAGTAGACACGCATAGATAGGCAGTGTGTTTACTTACTAAATACATTTCTTGTCTTTTGATTTTATTTTCTGTTTGTTCTATGTTTGTGCCATTTTATTTATACTTATCGTTTGTCTAATGAATGAATAGTATTCCTCTCTTTTTTTTGTGCCTTTGTTTATACAATTTGTTTTATTTAGACATTATTTTATTTCTGTTTTTACTATGTTCTTTTTTATACGATTATTTTTAGTGTAAACTTGCCTCTGTAGAATGTTGACTTTAATTTTAAGACATCTATTACACTGTATGTATATGTTTGACCTGTCCTATGTACAGCAGCTGTATTAATGGGACTGAATGGATAAATAAATAAATAAATAAATACGGGTCACTTTTGCACATCTGTGTATCTCAATAAAAAATTTGACGGGTCAGCTCAATAATTATCTCGCCAAATCCAAAATCGCCTGAAAAGCGGTCTCGTTAAAACAGAAACATTTTAGCATTGTCTCTTACACAAGTCCACTTAAATCACCAAAATTTGCTTGTTAAATAAGAAGTTCGTTAAATATGCTACGCGTAAAATCTGGATGCTGCAGTATATGAATATTATACAATTCCAACAATATTACATACTTACGGGTCAAAATCATAAACCTCATTTTTTAAGTCTTAAAAATTTCACCTTCCCATCTCTGGAATAACATGCTTAAGACTTATAAGGTGTCATTGTAAAGAGCAGCAAATATTATTTTTTCCCGGAGCGGCTAAATAGCTAGATCAGGCCCTGACTGTATATATTATAGTTGTTCCTAAACGTCAAAATGTTTGGGGTTGACATCTTTGGGTGATGAATAAAAAGGCCTTTTCTTTCCAAACAAATATTTTATTCCTTGTCCCGACGCGTTTCGACCCTTTTTAAAAATCTCAAGACAAATTAGCTTTTCTTGTAGTTCAATTTGACTTGTAGTTGTTTTCATTTTATTGCATGTAGTAGTAGTAGTAGCAGTGGTGGGGAGGCCAACGCCAAGCAAGTAGGCCACAATGGGCCCTTTTTGCCAACCCCAGCAACCATGCTCTACTCTTCCTCGGTTCCGTCGCCAAACCGCCTCGACCTCGAGATGAAGGCCATGACGGTCTTCAATTGGACGTAGTAGTTTATGACTGTATACCTGTAATCTTTTATAGCTTTATAGCTTGACATTTTAACTATTATTTCTGAACGTCATAACGTCTGGGTTTGACATGGTTAAATGAAAATTAAAGGCTTTATACTACCAGACATACTGATTTATTCTCAAAACCCTACCCGTTTCGACACATTAACGTGCCATTTTCAGAGGTTTAGACCTAGAATGTAAAAACGTAGTTTCTGACAACCACCTTTTTACATTCTAGGTGTAAACCCCTGAAGATGGCACGTTAATGTGTCGAAACACGTAGGGTTTTGAGAATAAATCAGTCTGTCTGGTAGTATAAAGCCTTTAATTTTCCTTTAACCATGACATTTTAACCTTTTTGACTTAGTGTTGGGGTTAGCTGTTGTTACCTCATTTTATCTTATATTTCTGTTTTGTACCCTCGCAGAAGTAGCCTACCGGAAACCTCAGTTTTTCTGACAAGCCTTTTGTAAATTCTAGATTCCCCTCAGGATGACCTGTTAAAAAGGGTCGAAACGTGTCGGGACAAGGAATAAAATATTTGTTTGGAAAGAAAAGGCCTTTTTATTCATCACCCAAAGATATATTATAGTTTACCGAAATATCTCCCTTTAGTTATGACTTTGAATTTACTAATCTTTGCAGATAGTATTCGTAGATTATGGGAATATGCAAACAGTCAGAAGAGAAGGACTGTTCTGGTTGCCAAATTACCCAGCATGTCATGTCGCACCTATTGCTATGGAATGTGTACTTGCTAAAATTAAACCCAAAGTTGATGTTGGATCAAGAATTATGTGGGGAGAAAAAGCAAATAAATATTTTGAATCGTTAGCCATGGGCTATGTTTTGTATGGAAAAGTAAGTAAAGTAGCATTGAAAGTTTTGTATTTCTTTTATATTTTATTTATATTAACTGATGAAGCAAAATCGAAACTATCTTACATCTATGTTTTGTAGGTGCACTCTGTCGTAGATGATATTGTCCATTTGGAGTTGTATAAAAACTGCCCTGGCTCGACCACAAACACATCAGTAAATCAGTTGTTAGTTGATAGAGGCTTTGCCGAATGGTGCACAGAATCTTTTCGTTCTTTGGTAAGAGACATGTCTCTATTTTCCTTTCCATTACATAAATCTAATTTATCTATATGATTTATAGGAGGACCACAAAAGAAGAGCAGAAGTTCAGTCTTCTACAACACTAGGCATGGATGTTGTGCTCCCTAACACTAGTTACCAAGAAGAGGAAGATGATTTTGACTTACCGAATGTGGAAAATAATAAGAAAACAAAAATTGTGAGACTCAGGGGACCGTTTAGTCCCTTGGAAATGAAAGTATACGGTATTATAAGAAGTTCTTTTAACAAAACTTGTGATATGGAAGGTAGTTCAGTAAACACTGTTTTACTTGATGATGATCCCCAGAACCCTCATACTAGGTAAGTTTTGTCACTATTTTTTGGGTGCTTGGTTAGCTCAGTTTTGTATACCTACATATTTTAATTGTGTTATTATAACAAGCACAAGCCTGTTTTTTTTATGTTAGACGTAGGGGTGTGCGAAATTTCTAACCTGTACTCGAACCGAACCTTTGGTTTGAAAAATTGTTGTCGCTAATCAATTTTAAAGTAGTTCGAAATATGTAATTCTCCAAAATAGTTTGAAATTCATTGATCGAGAATACTTCAAAATTGAACTTTACAGGCATTCAATGCTGTCAAATAATGCGAAGTTGTAACTCTGTAGTTGCACTTAAAAGTCAATATCGGTCCCATTGTCTGTAATGTAATTTCAGGAGATTTCACTCATACATATTTTTGACAGTTGTTGGACACAGACATGACAGGGCCATTGAAACAATCACAGAATTATTTTTTTATATATCCTAGCATCCCAATGCCTTTTTCGGTTACAACATTATAATGGCAGTGTTCCAAACTGATCGGTAAAGTAAAATTTGTGAATTTATGACGATAAATTTATTATCTTTCTTTAAGTTAATTAAATTGTCGTTAAAAGTAATTTCAAATTCTTCTAAACACATTCTTTTATTATTTAAGGTTTCACAATGTAAAATAGAAGCATTACTAAAATTTATATTGTGGCCAGTGTCGAGATTATGTTCAGGTTTTAAAGCCAACTAACTCTCAAAGGTATATTAACTTTAATTCAGATCATTTATTTAAAACTAAAATTAACATTTTATTAGGTTTAAAAAATCGAATATTAAAGATATGCCATCTTTCTTTCCATGAAATTTTTTTTAGAAAACTATAATATTTTATCTTCCCAAACTACGTAATAAACTCTTATACAACAACTCAAACAATCACCATTACAATCAAGACACTCTCTACCAACAGTATCAAATTTGACAGACATAAGACTCATATAATTTCGAGTTCGGAAACATCTAACTTTTTTTACATATTGATCCCATACATTAAGAATATTTTCACTAGGTTAAAGTTTATATTTAAAGATGAAACCAATTTTAAAATAACGTTTCGATATTCAAAAACAATTAATAACATTTTCAGTAAACTTAAAAGTAAGGATGAATTTTCCAAAGTGTCTGGAGTGGTATATTGTATTCCATGTAATAATTGTAGTTTAAAATACATTGGCCAAATAAGCAGACTCTTTAAAGATAGATTAACACAGAACAAAAGTGCTATACATTCACAAAAAAGAACTTGTACTCTGTCTTAACATGATCTCGACACTGGCCACAATATAAATTTTAGTCATGTTTCTATTTTACATTGTGAAACCTTAAATAATAAAAGAATGTGTTTAGAAGAATTTGAAATTACTTTTAACGACAATTTAATTAACTTAAAGAAAGATAATAATTTTATAAATCACTACCCCTATTTATATTTCCTAGACAAAAACAAAAAACAAATTCAAATACACAATAGTTAGCTGTATATGTCAGTGTGACTCTTATCGACTTCAGCCAAATATTTTTTTTAAATTGTTGTTTTTTTTAATCCTGTTTGTTATTGAATAATTAGTTAAAACTCGCATTATATGTAAGTATTTTAAACCTTTTCCTATGTAAATTGTAAGCTTTTTTCTTGCCATGTTGTAGCCTTGAGAATGGAATAAACTATTCCGAAAGTTCTGCAATTAATTAAGAGTTTTTATTTTGCAACTGACGGCTATTCCACAATTTTTTAAGTATGTGTATATATATATATATATATATATATATATATATATATATATATATATATATATATATATATATATATATATATATATGGTGACGGTCGACTTTACCACAACTGGAATCAAGCAAAACGGCGCACACTACAAGAAAGAGTACGTAACGTATATAAATAATCAGCAAAAAAAAATTACGGAAAAACCATAAATAGCAGAATAAATGATAATTAAAATTATGAAAAATGCACTATTTTCAAGTTTCGAACTATCACTTTTCAACAGCGTTGCCACATTTAATATTAAATTCCAAGAGTGTTTTGACGCTTGAACGCAACAAAAGGTCTTAAATGCTTTTTACACACATACTCCTGCCGACCTGACAAGGCACCACCTTGTCAAAATAAAAGCTGAAACCGTTTTAAGTTTTATAAGTCATTGTGCCATAGTTACCACATAAAATTTTCCTAAAGAAAAAAGAAGACAAATACTACCCTGTAATAAGGAAATAGATTTGAAACTGACAACAACGCATATCTGCATGAAATATGTCAACAAAACAATAGTCATAACCTCTGGTACAAAAATATACGTTTTTATTGTAAATCTAAATGTTTTAATTGCTTTTATCAGTGAAAGGTTATTAAAAACGAAATATACCACATTGTTTAACTTTATTAAGGTATGTACAACTGTTTTTAGGCCATATTCTATTATAATCACGATGAAATGTAGTTGCGGTAAAGTCGACCGTCACTAAATATATATATATATATATATATATATATATATATATATATATATATATATATATATATATATATATATATATATATGAGAAACATTTACATAACATCTTGGATTTTAGTGTGTTGAGAAAGATAGACATAAAACAACAGCTTGATAGTGCTTATCGTGAAAATATAAGACGTCACAATGAAAATGTAGATAATAGATGCTTTTATTTCGTTTTTTTTTATTATCTGCAAAAAGAACAGAACTATTAGATAACATAGCTAGACACCATTTACCAAGGACGACCCCTACTCATTAACTTCAAAAGCAGAACAGTTTGTACTGTATATGAAAATAAAAATATGCTTATTGAATGGCTTGAAACTGTTAGTGATTTAGCTAATGATACCAAAATCATTAATGAAGCATCAGGACTACTCAATTATTTACATAACAAGGAATTGTTGTTTTGGCTTCATATTTTTCGTGTCATCCCCATGTTGGTGTTTTGTGTAATTAACTTCAAAAACGAACGGCCACTGGCCTTTATATAGAAAATTGTGTGGCTTCATTTGAAACAGAAATGTGCCAGTAGAAACTAGCTCCAAAAGACCGAGATATGCTGAGGGCATAGGTAATAGTGTGTTTTCCGTCATGAGGCGAAGACCTACTGTATTCTCTAGTAATGTGTTACACATTTTGGGGGTAGATTGTAGAATACCAGTCAGGAAATAGGTTTTGACATGTCAGGGAAATCGGGGAAAAGTCAAGGAAATTGATATGTTGTTTTTGTGGGAACCCTGGGCAGGTTTCAAGACACCAAAATATACGCCATCATGTGTCCCCTTGAAAACAAAGTCGATATGTCTCAGGATTTTTTTTTCACTCCGATATTGTCCAGGTGGTAAGGTTTAATTGGCACACCTATATCTATGTATGCTATGGAAATAAATACGATTTTATTATAGGTTACTAGTTGCTGCATACGTTGGTCAAGGTATGTCAGGAAACTTAAAATTAAGACAGACAACCCTAATGCCGAAAATTACTGGTTTCCCAATGCTAGTTACCCTCATGTTCTGTCCCATGATGGAACCGAAACTTAATGAAGATGGCACTAGAGTTGCAGCAATCTTATGCGGTTTAGGTACTCACGATTCTACAGGGAAACCTTGTTATCCAGCTCATGATTTGATGTTAACTTTGGATACAGAACTGGATTATGAAATTATTAATCAAGTAAGTAGAATAGTTTGTTTTCAGCCACAGTTTGTATGTAATCCTTTGTTTCTCTACTTTTATTCTGTTTTTTTTTCTTTCTAAAAATGAAAAATACCTCTTATAATAATAGTAATATTTGTTTTTATGTTTTTACATGTGCTCATACAATAAGTAAAGTATTTCCTTATCCACTAAATCAAAATAGAATCTTGTGCGAAGTTCAGCCCGATACTGTAGTATCCGCTGCTCTACCACTTAAATCCTATTAAATTGTTAGTGCCAAGCCATTTATCTTTCTGAACGCTAATTTGAAAAAAGAAACAAAACAAAATTACTAATAAAAAGTGAATTATTAGCGACCCATGTCAAGGCGACACTTTCACATGCATACACACATACTCACATACCTAACTTTCCTGTGAAGGTAAGACGTGTCCCCTTTCTGATGATACCATGATAGAAATATGATCTCTGCAACAGGAATCTACCCCGCATGTCCAACCATTGTGTTTTCCTGAGCTAATAGGAGATGTGCTCAAATTTTCAAAATATATATATATATATATATATATATATATATATATATATATATATATATATATATATATATATATATACATATATATATATATATATATATATATATATATATATATATATATATATATATATATATATATATATATTGTGCTGGGAAATTGCACATTATAAACTGCTAGTACATCAGAGTGTACATAATGCAAAGGCCATATAAATTTCTATAAAACAAAAATGAAAACCCTTATGGAAACTAGTATGATGAAATTAAGTTCCGATTATTGTTTCAATAATGTAAATCGTCAGACCTACAAAATTGGGGGGTCAGCTTAGCAATAGGGGTTATAGTAGGACCACTGGTCAGTAGTAAGTACAATACTTACGGTTTACACATGGTGCAAATGGGCTCTCTGTAGATTGTGTACATATCCACATCGTTCGACATATTTTCCTTTACACTAAAACAGAAAACAAAATAATAACATTAATACAAGCATATTCTCTATTACTGTTAGTCAGTGTTATTTGGATAAGCAATGAAATATATAAAGTCATAATTTGTTAAAATGATCATTAATTAAACTTTTGAAATTTATAACTAGCAAATTTGGAAAGTATCTCAGTTTAAATGAATTTAAAAGAGCCAAAAATCTATATGCAAATAGATTAAACTCTTAAGCATGACGTACATACCAAAGAATTATGTTCTAAATCAATTACCTAAAGGTAATGAATAAACAAACACTTTGTATAATGTACCTAGATATGTTTTTTTTATGTGAACAATGAACTGGAGTTTACCAAAGACAGTGTTTGTGTTGTGGGACTTTTCAAATCAAGAGTGCAACAAATATAAACTTATTTTAGTTTTGAAAGTTATTGTTGGTTATGATTATGTCTAAGAAGTAAGGTTAGGCCAAATGTCATTTTAAGAATAAGGATGTAGAATAATGATATTTGAACTTACCGGGTGAATAGCTGTCAAAAATGTATTAATTAATTTCAAGAGAGGATGCCTTGATATCAAACAGGAAATAACATTTAGAGAAGATTTCCGCTTTTGTTCGTTAATTATGATGGGTTGTTAAATAAATTGAGACGCCAGAATAGCATCATTCTTGCTTCCCAAAGAATTTAAATATTTTTAAAGTATATTTTGTGTAAAGAAGAGCCATGTTAGTCCTGGAACAAACAGAATGTGTTACATGAAGTTTTAAAGTAATAAACCACAGTATAAACAGTATATATATCAAGAATAACCACATCTAAAGATACCTACCACAACTAGCGAGGAATCAAGGTTTGAAATCTATTTTATTTTATCTAAATCAGCACAAGGAGGCAAATTACTTTAACTAAAAGACAGTCCATTGTGTCAAACATCATTTAAGCAAAAGCATTCATGGGAAAATAAGATTTTATACATAAACAGAAATCTTAATTTACATTTCACCAAAGTTCAAAGCTAAGAACTTAGAGGGAGTCAGGATCGCAGTTCGGAAAGCCATTTCAGATATCATAATGAACATTTGAAAATCAGCCAAAGTTCTGTGAATAATTTTAATCATTTAATTTATGAGTAAGATTGGGATTTATAATAACGGATCCGTTTAGGTTTAAATTTAAAAATTGTGTCAAATAAAAGTTATGAAAATTTTACTAAAAACATTCTTTGCAAAAATTTAATAAGATCCAAAATAAGGTTAATTGCATATTAGCAGGCTATTTCTTTTCCCCCATTTAGCAGAATCCACGACTGAGAGAAAGTAAGTACATTAATTATTTGATTTCAATCTAATTGCCATAATTACATATAATATTGACTGACGAGCATAGGGGTAGGCAACCCATATTACACTGAAGCTAATACCTATAACAAATATATACTGATCTAAATTAAAATTCAAACACCAGAGTCATAAACATTTTATTCAGCAAAAAAAATACACTATAAAATCTACAGGGCATCCATAAACATTGTGTAAATTATCAATGTAAAAAGGTTTCTATTTACATGTAAAATTACGATCAATTATACCAATTTAAACTACAAAAACAACAAAAAAGATTTACATTTATACAGGCTGATCATTTTCCTATAGATATAAATAAAATAAAAATCAATTTTATACAAAATAATCATATAAATAATTAAAAATTAATTATACATTAATCAAGCCAATCGATATAATATATATATATATATATATATATATATATATATATATATATATATATATATATATATATATATATATATATATATATATATATATATATATATATATCTTGAGCAGGCGTTCTGAAGCCCTCCCATAGTCTCCACATCCAAACAGCATGAAAAAATTTCTGCACAATATTTTATGTGATAACACTAATCTTTCACACAGGTGTTTTTTAATGTGTGTAGGTATATATTGCCTGTGGGGGCACAAAAGCCTCAATCCGCCATATCCACAACTTAAACAACGCGAGACATGTGCCCGGTATCTAAAGGGGTTATCCATTACTAACCCTAAGTTCCGCATCGACTCTAGGATCAGTATAACGTCAGTGCCCATCCTCAGCACCACATCCTTTTTTACTTCCCGAACATGTCCTGGGCAGCAAATTTCTTCTCCAACCGGAGCATTTCTGTTGTCGCGGATGGCCATTCCTCTAAACTGTATCCAATTAATGCAGGAGTCTCAAGGTTCAGCTTTAGCCCCTACTTTGTTTCTTCTCCACATCAATAACCTCCTCTCTAGCACATTCAACCCAGTTCACAGTTACGCGGATGACAGCACCCTCCACTCAAATATACAATATTCTAAGCCTGTCTCTTTAGCCCAATTAGATGAGTATCACAGACTCATGGAGGATTCTGTCTCTGTGGATCTCCAAAAAATATTAGACTGGGGAAGTAGAAATCTTGTACAATTCAACTCCAACAAATCTCAGTCTTGCTTTCTATCTCATAAGAGATACACCAGCCCTAGACCCATCACAATGAACAACCAAGTTATTTAAAGTACTGAGTCCTTGTCACTTGTTGGCATTTCTGTGGATCGAAATCTCAATTGGCACCAACATGTCACATCAATTGCAGAAGCGGCTGCTAAGAAATTAGGTTTCCTCTTCCTGGCTCGCAAATACTTTTCACCAGCTAATCCCTATACCTTATATACTTCACAAATAAGGCCAAACCTCGAATACCGCTGGGCTGCCGCTGCAGCTTCTACACTCGCTATCCTGGACTGCATTCAGGAGAGAGCTATATGTCTCATCAGTGACCCTACCCTCACCCAAAGGCTGCCATCCCTTGTCCACTGATGTGCCGTTGGTGACCTCTCTCTCTCTCTCTCTCTCTCTCTCTCTCTCTCTCTCTCTCTCTCTCTCTCTCTCTTTTATAGATATCTGCACGGGCACTGCTCAGAGGAGCTTTCTTCCATAGTTCCTCCACCTACTGCCCCCAACAGATCTACCAGGGGAACAGAGCAAATGCACCCTTTAACTGTCCAGGTCACCAGACATAGAACATCTTGTTATGCCCGCTCTTTTGTCCCAAGGACTTCCAAGTTGTGGAATTCCTTGCCGGTACATGGTTTTCCTTCTCCTCCGAACCTCCAAACCTTCAAGTCCAGAATTAACAAGTTGCCTCTTTCCTCCTTGTCGACACCCATGGTACGATAGTGTTTGGGCTGTGAGCCCACGTGGTGTGTTGTTGAAATAAAATTTAAAAAAAAACAAAATAAAAAGAAAGGGTTAATATAAACATGCTAGAAATTTTGCAATCAGCAAGAAAACTTGCAAAGTTCGAGAAACTACGTTTGAGATTTGAATTGTGATAAGTTGCTTTTGTAATGGATACTTCACTATACAGTATGTTCCCTGTATCGATGTTCCAACTATAATTAATTTATATTTGTTTTGGATGCTACCATTTCTGGGCTTGGTAATGTCTTGTTAAACACAAATCTACTTCACAATTTTTCACTACCTAGTTTAATGTTTTAATGTCTCTTTTTATTTTATACATTATTTTACCGTCTTCCAAGTTTGTAAAATATTTAATCTTTAATTCCAGGTTAACAAGATAAGATTTTATATGAATCAGGGTATACAAATTATGGAGGATAACCGTAGTGCAAGTTCTGATGCCATGATTATGGTGCAACAAAGTATTAAAAAGTATTTGTGGAGGTAAGTCTGATTATTTAATTTTTCTTTCTGAAATATGAGTAAAACCTTGATTCGCTTTAATATCTTTACAAAATGACCTAGGCTTTTAATCTGTGAATAATATTTTCAAGGCAATATAAAAAAACTACTCTAATTTGATGAAAGTTCTTTGAATGACATAAAGGTATTATTCTTCAAGCAAGCAGTTTAGTATTTTTGATCCAACAATGTCAATTTTTTATCGTCTTTTCAGTGATCATTATTTTCAGCAATAAGTTTCACAAGTTTGATTGAAAGTTCTTTAAATAATATGAAATTGCTATTCTTTGAGCAAGCAATTTAGTTTTAGTCATTTAATGTGACACTATCCATTTTTTGACGCGTTTTTGGGATCATTATTTTCTACGCTGTGTTTTAAAAACTATATATTGGTTGAAAGTTGTTTAAATGACATGAAATTATTATTCTTTGAGCAATTTTTAGTTTTAGTCATTTAATTTTTTTGAACCTTGACACCGAGTTTCAAAAACTGTGCTAATTTGATTGAAAGATCTTTAAAAAACATTGATTTATTATTTAACAATTTAGTTTTAGTAACACGTTTTTCATTCAGCTTACAGTCTTGACAAAGCTGCAATTTTAAAATCTCCCGATTAGTTTTTAGATTTTTCTTTCAAGTAGACTAGCTTTGAGATAGTCATAGTCAAATCTAGACTGTAGATAGTAAGTCAACTAGTCTATTAATCGACTACTCATTCCAAGTCTTAATTTGAACCCAGCTCCTGAGTTAGGTCAAAAATATTTAGACCTGAGTGGAAAAATGAGAAAGTGTCCCCATTTAATTTAAAATATTGCGGTCCCACAGGGATCAGTGTTGGGCCCTATCTTATTTCTAATATACATCAATGACCTCCGGTATGCTAATCCTCAGGCTAAGTACACCTTGGTTGCTGATGACACAGCAATGTCTGTTACAGAAAACACCATAGAGAAAGTCACAGAAAGCTCTGCAAGGTCAGTGGAAAAAGCAGATGGTTTGCATAAATGCAGGCAACAGTAAAAACTGTTCAATTTTTAAGTGTTTTCCTACAGCTTTCTCTTGACTCTAAATTAAACAAAATTCTCAACAGGCGCTTTTGAAGAATAAAGACCCTTTCACAGTCTCGACCATGCCCCCAGCTAATAACATTATAAGCAATGTGTGTATATGCTAGCACATAACAGACACCCAGAAGACTTTTCACGTCAAGCGAGGAGTTAAGTTGAAAAATTACAAAAGCTGCACTATTAAGTTTGCCACAGGCATGTTCAATGTGGTCATCCCAACACAAATGTGAGTCAAAACATGTACCAAGAACAAATGTTCACCAAATACCTCAATCGATTAATGAAATTAGTAAAGCCCAATCTTCGAGTTCACTGTTCAGTGAATCAATAGTGTAGGAATTTATGACTCTCCGATACAATTTTCAGCACCACTATCAGGACTCTCAACACCCTTGCTCATGTATACTGCAATACACAGAACATGTGCATCGGCTATACCTGGATCGACCAGCCTACAGCAGCAGTGGCTCCCTGGTATGTCTGTCGCCATGTAATTGATGCGAGTAGAGCTCTGTGTCCATTTTCGTTTTTAAAGACTAGTGTCTTGTGTTGATCCAAGTATATTAGTTTTAGATTTCAAGTGTTACATTGTGGTATGTTCTAACTATATATTTTTGTTGCCGTGTAAAAGGATATTGATCAATGCACTACATTAACATAAACAAAGAACACATACATACAAATCAAACAATTACTGTCTAAATGAATAGAGATTAGTCAAGACAGTAAGCTGAATGAAAAACCTTAATAGTTTACTCTTAACAAAATGCCAATTTTTTGTCGCTTTTTTTTTTAATTTGAAATTTATTTAAATATGTGTTTGTTTTCTTTTTAGTATAAATTTTCTTTTCTTTTTGTAGCGCTTTAAATATAAAGATGAAGAGTGTTCCTCCAGTAATAGTCAAAAATGTTGGAGACTGGGGTCGTCAGACAACCTCTTATAAAACCATTGTGTTAAGCCCACTAGAAGGAACATGTGAAACTGACATTTGGCCTCTTTTGAAGTTTACAAAACTGAATACTGTCAGTAACGATGATTTAACGATAAAAGAAAATACTGAAAAGCTCTCACAAATTGCTGAAAGGTAGGTTTCAACATGTTGTTGAAAGTTATTTCTGAATAATTTAAAACTTAACAGATTTTGGATACATTTATTTTACTATTATCATATCTATTCAGTAGCGGCTCGTGCCTTAATGCATTGGGGGTGCGCAAGAAGAAAAAGTTCGGGATGCAGCAAGTGCATTTATGGTAGTGAATTTTTATTAAATGCTTCAAATTTGACTAACTCAAGTTTCTACGAACTTAGAAAGTTGAATTTTGGTGTATAGTAGGGTCTTACTCAGGGCAACATATCCACCAAATTTCATCAAAATAACTTTGTAATTTTTGGAGAAAAATTTTTTTTCAAAAGAAAACTCAAAATTTGAATAACTCAGTTTTCTAAAAATGTAGAAAGTTGAATTTTAGTGTGTAGTAAGGTCTTTTACAAGGCAACATATCCACCAAATTTCATTACAATAGCTTTGTAATTTTCAGAGAAATAGATTTCTTTTGAAACAAAACTTAAAATTTTCCCGGAAAACCTTATCCGATTTTTCTGACTAACGAACTCATCCAAGCCATTAATAAATGAAAGGTACTTTCCGAGTTTTATCGAAATCAGTTGCTTATTTTTTGAGTTATTGGTTGGATATATATATATATATATATATATATATATATATATATATATATATATATATATATATATATATATATATATATAAACATATAAAAAATGAAACTGACCCCAGATATGGGTTCTAGGGGCCCTAGTTCGCGCTCATTTGAAAAAATTTTTGCAAAGTCTCTCCATCGATACCCGTCTATTAGTGAATTTTTAAAATAAAAGTTCACTAAAAATGAAGGGCTCGCCTATTTTTTTCCCTGAAAATGTATTATAAAAAAACCTACTTACTAAACTAACTAAACTTCATAATTATTAACTATACTTACCAAGTTTTCCTCTAGTAAGTTATAGGTTATAGTAGTTAAAAAGTCTCTTAAAAGTTAACCTTTAAATTTAAAATATCCACTGAATTAATCACAGTATCACAATTATTTTGTCCACTTATTAAGCAACCCGAACTAGTAGCCATAATAATATTAATAATTGTTTTGTTAGAACATGTAAACCACAACGAAATGATTAATTAAAAAAAAACGCGCAGCACCACACGAAAATTACTAAACACATGCTAGACACAGACACGCTCTGCCAAAATTCCACTGCAAACTGAAAGTGTGGAATTTAAGAGCGCACACCAGATTGCTTATTCGGTCGTTTTCGACGATGATACTCGATCATTTCGCACTGAAGTATCACAATTCATCAAGAGCGCCGAAAAATACACACCGCCGGCGACTGATGTATATATGGATATTTGGATATGGATGTATATAACGATAACGTCTGCAACCATTAACACTATACTTATTCTGATGCTGTATTAATGGCTGCCGACTCTGCGATCCTCAATATACTAATTTTGTTTGTTGAATGCAGGAGATAAAAAAGCAAATAAAAATCTATTAAACTATGGCATAGCAAAAAAAAAATTCACGGCAGGCGGGAGCGCGCGCGCACGGGCGCTCTTATTGAGCAGCCGCCCCTGTATCTATTTGACCTTGTCAAACGAAATACAGTGTGATGATAAAGTTTGTAACATAATTCATAAATTAATTTTTTCAAGCAAGACGCTCCGACCGGTTAACTTGATCTTTTCAATTATTGGCAACTTGATCGCCCCGGGACAGTTAAGGACCTTGGAATTGTTTTTGATGGTACTCTATCTTTTAAACCACACTATGAGCAGGCTGTCAGTTCCACTTACAAAACTCTTCGGTTTCTGATAAGAAACAGCAAAAATTTCTCACAGACTGACACCCTCCTCCTGCTCTTTAGTTGTTTGGTTAGGTCCCGACTTGAATATGGCTCAGTTGTGTGGGCTCCCACTTATGAGATACATGTGGCAAGTCTAGAATCAGTGCAAAGGAAATTTCTCAAATTTCTTGGCTTTCGTGAGGATGGTCGATATCCTTCTATTGGTTTTCCTCAGGAAAGTTTACTTCTTCGCTTTAGTCTGCAGAGTCTGTCGATGCGCAGGCAGTGCAGTTTCATTATATTTTTATACAAACTGGTTAATTCTGTGTTCGACTGCCCTAGTCTGCTTCAGCAACTTAATTTCAATGTGCCTCGTATTGCAGCACGTTTTTCAGGCACATTCTATCTCCCTACTGCTCGTACGCGATTGCTTCGATCGTCTCCAATTTAGCAGATGTGCAATGATTACTCTGTATTACAAGACAGCCTAGATATCTTCTCATGTAATATATCAGAGATAAAAATGTTTTTCAAAGCGATCTAGTTTGTGACTCTCTTTTGTATAGTTTGTTTGATTATTATTTGTTATTATGTTTTGTGTATTGGCCCATCCTTAATTTGGCTTTTAAGCTGTTGGATGGTGTATGAATAAATAAATAAATAAAACTTATGACATAAAAATCACATTTAGGACGTCACCTATTTCTGAATGGTGACATCGTCATAAGTTTTTTTAAATGACAACCGTATTTTTTTCTGTTTTTCGATGGACCTGCTTACTAAAATGATGATGAAAAAAAATGGTACCTGACAACAATTTTTTTCAAAAAAAAAATGTTTTTAATGGCAAATGTGAGCAGGCATCAATCTGATTACCAGTATGGCGTATGTAGTAGAAACAATGTACTATATTTTATCAAAATTACTTATTGTTTGAAAATGTACAAAAATTTTCCAAAAATGAACTTAAATGTTGGTTCCCTGTTAGGTATTGAAATTTGAAGAATTTAATGAACATTCGCTACCAAAACGCACTTACTGCATCCAAATTTTTTTCTTACAAACATGCATCATATTTCGATTAAAAAAATGCATTAACGAAATTGTTCTACGAAAATTAGCTAAAAATTATAGACCGTTAAACCATAAACTTAACTAAACCTACAATGAAAGCATCAACTTAACTAAACCGACAGCCAAAGCATCAGAGAAAAGGTCTATTTGAAATGAATTTTCTGTAAATATTTTATAAAAATGAAGGGCAATGACGGTTGAAGCTTAAACTTAAGGCTTCGCAGAACACTCTACTTGCAACATTTTCTTTTCACAATACGTATTTGTTTCACGTTCTTTGCCTAAACATTGCCAATTTTGACGTTTCAAATCGCGACTTTGATGTTTTGAGAAAAACTCCAAAACTTTTGTCTTTAACTGCCCATAACTTCTTTGCCTTTAAAGCTAGAGACCTAATACAGGGTTCACTCTTTATAATACAAACACGAGTACCAAATTTGGTTGCTCTTACTTTGTTATTTCCGGAGATATAATGTTTTTTAGAAACAAAACACATTTTTCGGGAAAACCTGGTCCGATTTTCCTGGGTAACGAACTTGTCCAAGCCACTTGCAAAAGGAAGGTACTCACCAAATTTGATTAAGATCAGTCCATTATTTCTTGAGTTATCGGTACGATATATATATATATATATATATATATATATATATATATATATATATATATATATATATATATATATATATATAAACACGGATTTCCTCATTAGTGTTTTTTTTTTAAAGAAAATTCACTTAAAAAAGCATTATTTACTTAATAAGAATGGAAACGTAAGTTCAATAGAAAAAATTATTGAACCAAGAAAAACAAACAAAATTTAGCGCAAATGTTCAAATTGTTTACCACCGTTTGGTGTTGACAAATACGAGTGTAAACATTTTGTACACTCCACTTAAAAACATCAAGACCAATTTGCTCCACTTCAACGTGAATTCTTTGCTGTAGCCCCTTAAATTAAATAACCCCAAAAAAATTAAGGGAGCCAAGTTTGGGGAACGCAGTGACCACTCAATTGCTCCTCGATGCCCTATCCATCTTTCAGGAAATGTGGCAGCTAGATATTGTCAGACGTCTACACCAAAGTGAGGAAGCGCCCCATTTTGCTGAAACCAAATATCTTGATGCGTCATATTTGGAAAAATTACTGCTAGAGCTGGCACTAAATCCAATCGCAAGAAATTTACGTAATGTACTGCTGTAAGATTTCCTTGAAAAAAGTAAGGCCCTATGAAACGCCATCCGATTATTTTATTTATTTTTTATTTATTTATTTAAATACACAATCCAACAGCGTTAACATTCCAAATGAAGGATTGGGAATAGTACAAAGAAAATACAATGCAAATAATTAATGACAAACATATAAAACCAATAAGGTACAATCAGATTACACGCCTAATGATAATTAAATACGTCTCTTACATCAGCAGGTTCACAGCAAAAAATATCCAGGCTTCTTTAATAGGCTGAATAAATGTAGCACACATTAAAAATTTGTGATGATCACAATCACCATGTGGGACCGCTGCAGGGTAAAATGTGTCTGGGAAGTGAGATTCCAACCTAGATACATTGAAATTTAATTGCTCCAATAGAGCTGGACAGTCAATAACATTGTTGACTAATTTGTGTAGAAACACTAAAAAGCTACACCTTCTACGTACTTCCAAACTCAACAAGTTAAAATGCTCGAGAAGATCACTGAAAATCGCAAACAGCAATGTCCTTACGCATGCAGAGACATCTTTGCCACATCCCCAGGTAACACTGTGGGAATCCAATACAAGTATATTGACCATCCTCCTAATAACACAAACTTAAAAATTTTCTCTGAAGAGATTCAAAGTCGAGTATATGTGTCGCATAGGTGGGAGCCCAAACAACTGAGGCATATTCAAGATGGGATCTTACCAAGGTACAGTATAGTAGCATCAAGCTATTAGCACAAGAAAAACTTGTGCTATTTCTTATTAGGAAGCCAAGCCTCTTATAGGCCGAAGTGGTTGTCTACTCAAAATGATAATTAAAAGAAAGACTAGGGTCAAGCACCACCCCAAGATCTTTTACTGTATTTGGACGATCAAGGACACAGTCCCGAACATAATAGTCAAATAATATTGGGTTCTTTTTACGGGTAAGCACTTGCTGACATTCAGCAAGACACCACTATCCTCGCACCAGCTATCAAGCACCCCAAGACTTCTCTGGAGTCTTTCACAGTAATGCATGAATATATTTTAATATCATCAGCATTAATCAGCACTGGAACATTCACAACATGTGCAACGGGGTCTATGAAAATGTCGAAAAGAAGAGGTCCAAGGATAGAACCCTGGAGAACTCAGGAAGGCACATTAAATTAATCAGATCTAGAGCCCTTTACCTCAACAAACTGCTTCCTCTCACACAGATAGGAAGCAAACAGCCTAACAAGATTATCTGAGAATCCAAAATATTGGAGTCTGTCTATAAGCAAAGTATGGCTGAAACGGTGAAAAGCCTTAGACAGATTAGTATATATTACATCCACCTGCTGATAATCGTCAAGTGCAGCCGCAATGAACTGTGTCACAGTCATCAGATCTGTAACGGTGGATCTTCCCACAATAAAGTTGTGCTGAGACAGCTAACTTATTCTTTACATGGAACATGATGCGCCTATGCAAGCAAGCCTCAAAAATCTTACAGAAAACGCAAAGAATACATATTGGACGATAATTTGAATAATTCCCATCCATACATTCACTTTGCCGTGACGTTGACTGTGGGAGTCTTGAGTCTAGTGAGGATTTTCCTTTTACCAATTTCTTGAGTCGTGATGATTTACTATCTCATTCGGGCAAACAGTGGCTTCATCGGAAAAGAGAATGTTATTCAGAAAATTGGGCTCTTCATTGCAACATAACATTAATTGTTTACAGAACTGTAAACGGCAGTCTGAATCATGTGTATTAATTGCAATTTGCAGGGATGATACTTCTCTTCTTGGAATAATTCTACCACGAAAGCTTGGTCCATGTTGTTATTTAGGGCTAGTTGCCTTGTAGAATGGTAAGGATTTTCTTCAGAGTCAAGCAATATATCTAATCTGACTTCTTTATTTACTTAAGGTCGAGGCAATCCTTTTATGGATCCCGTTTCTGTGAATTTGGTAACAAATTTACCCACTGTAGATCTTGCAATTGGTGGTCTATCAGGATGTTGTTGGTTATATAACTCGCATGCTTCCTGATGACTTTCTAAGCCTGTCGCCATATCCAATCTTCACTAATATCTCTAGTCTTTCCGTTTTGGTTAAATGTACCATTTTTGTTAAATTTGAATTAGACTTGATTACTTTTAGCACTTTTACACTTTCACCACTAACACTATTATTTAATTTAAACAGCAGGTAATAATTGAAAATTAATTCACAATGTAACATTATTGTCTTTATTCACTTAATTCCAAATCAATACTGTGATAAAAGTCCGATAACTAAATACTAATAACAGCAAATAATCAATAAATTATCAGGTGTGTTGTTAAAAATTGATTTTGACTTCACTTTTTGTTCTACCTGTCAAATTGTTGCATGACAAAAATCACAAAATCAAGTGTTCATTACTTCAGAATAGTGAAGAAAAACCTCATTATTCTAAAGAAAACTCTTCCTAAATACAAACTTCTTATTAAATTTAAGTTTCCATTTTTTAAAGTGAATGATGCAATTTTTTCCAAAAAAAAGTCTTGTACCAATTTTTTTTCATCATCATTTTAGTAGTAATCAGATCTATGGAAAAGCAACAAAAAAATTGTGTTGCAAATTGAATCATAACTTCCACATAGCTGTGATAATGTATTCTCTTCAGAAAGACATTCTCATGGAATTAATTTATGGCCCTTGACTTGACCGCAAAGAAAATAATTATATTACTGTACCCATAAACATTTGAAACATTATATTACTCGAGTTTTATTGAAAAAATTTCAATTTTCACTAAATCACCCCTTATTTATCCCCTACCCCCTGAAGCGATCTGGCCCAAAAACAATTCGAAGCGTTCCTTTATAGGGTGCTAACTATACCAAATTTGAAGACGATATCTTAATTCGTTCTAAAGTTACACAAACAGGCAGACAAATTAAAATTCGTTCACAAATTATGTTTTCTACGTGTTAAAATACTTTTTACGACGTTTAAGCGAAAAAAAAAAAGACACTTTTTACGGCGTTTAAACTGAAAAAATTTTTGAAATTTTTGTCACCGTTGCGATACTTTTACACATGATGATGTGGAAGTAAAATAAACTTATGGTGATGTCATCATTCAGAAATAGGTGACGTCGTGAATGGAATTTTTACGTCATAAGTTGGCCATTGAAAAAATAAAATTGACCTGTCCGAGCATTTTTCTTAAAAAAAAATGAAATAACGCATTTATGAATTATGTTCCAAACTTTATTATCAGACCGTATAATGGCTGCATTCACTGTAATAGGACTGGCGATAGAAAATCTAGCTCGATCACTGGATACAGTGCTGTTTGAAAGAACCAAATCAACGAGAAATGAAGATTATTATCAGGATGTAATATCAAAATTTTAGAATATTTCGAACAAACTTTCCATGAATTGAGAATCACATATAATATCCGGGAAAACAGACAAATTAAAAACATTTTGTGGCTAATTAACTACACATGTTGCAGTATTATGTTAAATTAGTCGGTGAAAATTAATTCCGCTTAGAGAAATCTGTAACAGTTGTGTTCAAGCTAAAACTCAGCGCTGCTGGTGAACACATACTTTGACTAAACTATTCAGCTGTTGGCACCTGGTGAACACAGCAATCGTCATGGAAAAATTAATGACTCGTTAAAAAAAAAAATTCTCTTTAATCAACCAGCAAGGCTGGAAAAACAACTGACTTAGATGAATGAATATTTATATTTTTTAAATCATTCCAATATTGCTTAGGGTTGTTGCAATTATTTATAAAATGGGTGTAACCTTTCTTTCCACCATAGAATCAGTATAGTTTCTAAGGTGCTTGTAATGCACAATGCCAAAGGTTGCAGTGCTATGGGGGCGGCAAAGCCGCGGACGATCCCTGAGGGAGAAAAAAAAGGTGCTTGTAAGTGTCCCAGTCAGCCTCTGCTCAGGTATCTTTAAAGTCTTGAAAAGCTTCATCATTATCAATCTGAGCATTATCTGTCAGCCAGGCAACAGGTGGTTTCGTAACTTTTTTTTTCTACAATTGGAGCATGCGCATCAAACGAATTTACCAAAAATTCATCAAGTATTAAAACTTTATTATCTATGTTATAATAAAAGTAACAAAATCTTATTAGTTCAAAATTACAACAGTTGGAGTGATATTGTCTCCAGCAATTTCATATAGAACATTTTATGTGCTAAGAGAAGGTACTACGAATTTTAATTAATATTTTAATGTTCAAAGCAATGAAATCTTGTAAAAAAAATGTTTTTGTTAATGTATTTATTTTGATTTTAGGTTAATACCGTTTGAACTTATCGAATGTAAATTATGCAACAAATCTCTTGCGACCTTATCTGAAGTGAGATTCCATCTGATTCATTCAGAACACAAGAGGTTGGAAGTGGAATTTCTGCAAAAAGTGGGTTCAGAAGAAGATTGAATTATTTGTTTATTTTAATGCTAAGTCTTAGCTTGTTTTTTATTTTTATACGACTACTTTCTGTTCAATAATTGAATACACATTTAGTTTAGTAATGTTTACTTTTGTAATAATTGTTATGTAAACTGTACATAATATCGGCCCAAGGGCATACCCCTGTGGCATACTGTGTTTATTTGTTCTTCAATAAATTTTGTTTTTTTTTTACTACAAAGAGATTAAATAGACCCCTTGAATTCATGTCTCTGTATTGATGTCAAATAAAGTAACAAACACTATTTATTTTCACATTTTCATTGATTGATCCACTAATCAATTAGTTTTATGGTTACTTTCCGTGGTCCTAGTTAGTAGGTGTATATATATATATATATATATATATATATATATATATATATATATATATATATATATATATATATATATATATATATATATATAACCGGTTCTAGGACCACCACAAGGCTAATGTGCAGGCATGCGTGTGACGTCACGATTGGTCTGAATATGGAGGTTTGCGCACTGCAGACCTCTCGTAACATAAACAATTAAATTATAGATATAATTCAAATTTATACTTTTAAAAATACGGCACTGAAAAAAAAACCAGTAATTAAAAAGGCAGGAAATTATACTTATTATTTCCTTTCATCGGCCAGTTAGTTGAATCATTATGGTTAGTGGGAAAACAAAGGTAAGATGGCGCTTTATCTCATCCAGATCAACAAAGTCGACAAGTCTTTGAAAAGCCAGGTAACTGAGTACCAGTGGAAAAACTGTTTCTCAACAAAGGAACCCCAGTGGAAAATCTAATAGGAAAATCTGCCTGCTTTTCAGGCGCTGATCCAATGATTAGTTAAACAAAATTATTTATCCATTGTTCAGATGGGAATGTTAGGAAACACTAGTTTTCATTAACAGACACCAACAGCTATAAACTTGATAATTTCAACGTTGAAATAAGATATTTGCTAAACACTAGACTTCTTTCGCTGATGACTAGCAAGTGAACTCATCATCAAAACGTTCAACTGGTATTGAGTGAGATAAGGGAACAACTCTCATTGTCATTGGTCGTGCCCAGGGTAAGCTGGAATATTTATTCCCGGGCCACGTTTTGGCAAAATTTTCAAGTGGACAAAGTGAAACTGCTTCCTGGTATGGGTGATTGACGATAGTCTCGCAAATAGACTGACGTTAAAGAAACAAAATACAATACAATGTATTGAACTTTAGAAAGAGGGTGTTTTGAAGTTTTCTTAAAAGGTGCTTCTTTATTTTGAAAAATGTTTTTATTAACAAGTTTCTTCAAATCCACACTTGTAGACCTAAAAGGATTGTGTAAGTAAAGTGTCATTTGAATGTTGAAAGTAGTTAAATATGTTTTTCAAATTTCCATTGGAAGCTTTTCAAGTCCTAAACGAATATCTTTTCCAAGGTTTTTCTCCTCAACGTTTGATGAATTCCAAACTAAGGGTTTGCTCTCAAATAAAAGAAAACTGGTCAAAATACTGTAATGTATATATAATATACATATATTTATTACAATAAAATGCAGGTATACAAAAACGTACAAACACAATTTAAATACATTAACACCATGAAGAGTCCAACAAACATTTTCCTTGGAACCATCTGTATTGTATTTGGTTTTCCGCTGAAAATTCTTCATAATCTATGAACTGTGATGCCAAATCAGGGGTCTAAAAATAAGAAAATAAACATATATAAACTCCATTTACAAATGGTTTAGCACGTCAATTATTAAAATAAAGACAAAACGATGAAAACAGATGTAATAAACAAACTAGAAAACATTTCAAACAAAATTTTTGTTCGTCTCAGCTCTGTGCCCCACAGGTATACTCCGCAATGCAGTAATAGCAATTATTAGTTAGGTATGATTTCAGCGATGCTTCAAATGTATTCACCTTTTGAATTGTTTTTATAGTTTCCGGCTGCCTGTTATATAGATCCACCCCGGCAAAAAAGGGCGACTTTCTGTACATCATTCTACAGAACTAGCTATTTCTAAACAAAATCCTGTGGCGAGTGTAGTAAGAGTGCATCTCAGACTGCCTTGTTAGCCCATCTTTGATACCATGAATATAATTTATATAGGTAAATACATGTTAGTGTCATTATTTTTTCGCCCCTGAAAAGGGCCCTACAAGATTGTGTTACTCTCATACCAAAAATTATTCTTTTTTGCAGTATAAAAACTCTCCACCTCAACTGATTGTCTCCAAGCAACAATGTTGTAAGATATCAAGGAATAACTTCCGAGTAGTAGACAGTCATCAGAGCTTCGGTGTTAAGGACCCTGCTAATCGAAATATTAGGAAATGGGTCTAATTAAGCCTACCGCACACAACTTCAATATGTTCTTTCTATGAAAGATGCTGGTCACTAGTTACCCCTAATGCTCTCACGCTTGTGGCCTGAGACACTACAGCACCCCAAGGTTAATTCCCTGTTTTGCTGGGCTCTAAGTTCCAGAAATATGGTTTTCTTGTAATTTATAAGGAGCTGTTTTGCCTCACACCACTTACCGAACCCATCAAGTAACGAGTCAACCTTCCGGCCAACCTCTTGTGCATCGACCCTGACACGAGAACTGTCGTATATTCTGTGTACATGAACAAACTCCTCTCCCTAATATGTTCAGGCAGATCATTTACATACAAGACATACAACAGCGGGCCTAAAACATTTCCGTGTGGGGTGCCAAGCTATACATCAAAAGGTCTTGATTGCACTCCATCTAGCGTTACTATCATTTGTCTGTTTACATACAGACTTGGAGACTACTTCTCTGGCTTCACTGTTGGTTTTCGTTGGTGAAGGATGTAGCCAGCATGTAAGCTAACTGGAGCAAGTGGCCCTTACGAATTCTGGATGTTCTAGGATGTTCTTCAACGTTTCTGTGACTATAGTTTCGCTGCTTGATTAATTTTAATCTGTCTGATAATGCTGTCAAGCAGCGAAACTATAGTCACAGAAACGTTGAAGAACATCCAGAATTCGTAAGGGCCACTTGCTCCAGTTAGCTTACGCGCTGGCTACGTCCTTCACCAACGAAAACCAACAGTGAAGCCAGAGAAGTAGTCTCCAAGTCTGTATGTAGTATGGAAAAATTTCACCAAATAAGGGCAACAACAATCAATGAATTAGTCTGTTTGTTAGAAACGGGAGCAGCCAGTCCAAACCGGGCCCCGAACACCCAGGCACTGCAGCTTTTTCACAAGCAATTGCAGATTTAACGTATCAAACGCCCTAGAGAGATCAAACAGAAGCCACCACGCGCTGACCCCTGTCAAGTTTGTCGTATATGTACCGCACCATATCACTAACAGCTGTTTCCGTTGATAGTCCAGGCCTAAAACCGTGCTGGCACTTCGATAATATTCCCTGATCTCCCAAGAAGTTCTCCAATCGTACAGCCATCGCTTTTTCCATTATTTTAGAAAATACACTAAGTATTGAGAGTTGCCTGTAATTGAGAATATCTTGTTTGTCTTCTTTTTTGCAGATAAAATTTACCTTGACTTGTGTTAGCTGACTTGGAAACTCACCGGCAACAATGACAAGTTCATTATATAGCAGATGCGACCGGGTACCGTTCTTGGATATCGCTTTATTACCGAGATGGGAACTTCGTCAATACCAGATTATTTTTTATTTCTTTAAATTATTTATGTTTTCAATTTCAAAAGGAGTAAACAGTTGTACAAAAATTGACCGATTATTCACTCTAATCGTCGTGCCACCCAAAGCTTGGCCATCATACTCAGATCTTTTTTTTTTTTTGTTCCCTCAGGGCTCGTCCGCGGCCTTGCCGCCCCGATAGCACCGCAACCCTTGGTTGATTGTGCATACCCCTAGTCTTACTCCACCCATTCCAAAATCACTGTGCCTTGAACTAGTCTGCACAGCGATTGGTAGGGTGAAGTTTTATATTGCTCTGTCTCCGGTCTAGAGTGACCGTAGATCAGTTGTCTTTTCCGGTCCAGAGCTATACACTCGCACAAGATGTGCTGGGCTGATTCCTCCCCCTCGCCGCAGAGTCTGCATGCGAGGTCCCCTTCGAACCGCCCCATTTTATGTAGGTGTTTCTTGACGGCCATGTGTCCCGTCAAGAGACCTGTTGTGTTTCTGAGCTGTCCTCTGCTAAGGTTTAGCAGCTCCACAGCTCTCTTTGAACTGGGTCCGTCAATTATTGACTTCCCATGTCTGAGCCCTGGACAGTCCGCCCAGTACACCTTGTGTTGGTTTCTGACCCAGGACTTAATGGCTCCCCTGGCAGTGCTCTTTGACACGCCCAGAGCCGGTTCTGGTCCCATAAATGGTTCTGCTGACCCCCTCTTTGCGAGACTGTCAGCTTCTTCATTGCCTTTGACCCCCGAGTGACCCGGCACCCAGATGAGGGTCACCTCATTCTGCCCAGCCAGGTCGCTCGTCTCGTCTCGGCACTCACTCACCAGCCAGGAATTTACCCGTGGGCTACTTAGTGCCTTAAGGGCTGCCTGGCTGTCTGTGGCTATGAGGATCCGCTTGTTGGTGTAGCCCCTCCTCTTGTTCTCCCGCACACAGTGCAGGATGGCGTACATCTCGGCCTGAAACACCGTTGCATGGGCTCCGAGGGAAATACTGTGACTTACCCTCGGTCCTTCCGAGTAAACACCTGCCCCCGTCCCACGCTCCCCGCCAGATCCGTCCGTGAACCAGACGAGCGCGTCCCGTGGTATGCCCGGTGTCTCCTCCCGCCATGCCCCGCGATCAGGGATTTCCACTGTGAAGTTGTTTTCCCTGCACATTCGCGGGCTCGCGAAGTCTGACCTCATTTCAAGCATGGGTTCCTTCACGATCTCCTGAATTTTGCAGTGGCCCCTGAAGCCTGGGTTGATCTTCAGTCTACCATTGCAGGCTAGTCTGTATAGTCCTAGCCTGGCCTCTCCCATAATAACGAAGTGTAGGGGGGGTAGATCCAGCAACACCTCCATGGCGGCTGTTGGGGTTGAAGACATGGCCCCTGTGATGCCTAGGCAAGCCATCCTTTGGATCTTGCCTAGTTTTTGTTTGGCACTGGATTGTGTCACCTTAGGCCACCAGACCAGTGCCGCATATGTTAACGATGGTCTGACCACCCTTGTGTACAGCCAGTGGGCCATACTAGGTCTTAGTCCCCACGTTTTTCCATATAGCCGCCTAGTGACGGCTAAGGTCATGACTGCCTTACGCAGTATTTTTCCAATGTGACCATTCCAGGTTAGCTTAGAGTCCAATACGACCCCAAGATATTTTACCTCCCTGGCCATTGGAACGCTCCTACCGTATAGAGTGAGAGTTCTGTGGCTTTCACACTTCCTCCTCCTCGTAAACGGCACGACGGTTGCTTTCTCGGGGCTCACCCCGAGCCCTTGATCAACCGTCCACCCTTCCACCACTTTCAGTGCAGTCTGCATACGCTCCCACACTGCCTGTGTGACCTTTCCTCGGACTATGATGACAATGTCGTCCGCATAGCCCTGTACCTCATACCCCCCTCCCGAGAGCCTCCCCAGCAGGCCGTCCACGACTAGACACCAGAGCAAGGGAGACAGAACGCTCCCCTGCGGACACCCCGCCGCGACCCCCGCCAGCAGAGTCCCTCCCGCGAGTGTGGTGAACACCGCCCTGTCCCTGAGCATGGAACCGATCCACCTGCAGCAGGTCTCCTCTATTCCACGCTCCCGGGCAGCTGCCAGAACCGATCCGAACGAGGTGTTGCTAAAGGCCCCCTCTATGTCTAGGAAGGCCCCCAGCGCCACCTCCTTGTTCTCCAGCGTATTCTCCAGTTTCAGCACCAGTTGGTGCAGTGCTGTTTCTGTTGAGAATCCTGCTCTGTATGCATATTGTCCGCAGTGTAGAGGATATGCTTCCAGTACACCGCCCCTAATGTGCCGGTCGAGCAGTTTTTCCACTGTTTTCAGCAAGAAGGACATGAGACTTATTGGCCTCAGGGACTTTGCCTGGTCTGTTGGACGCCCAGGTTTAGGAATAAATACAACCCTGGCCAGTCTCCATGCCCTCGGAATGTACCCCAGAGCCAGGCTGGCCCTCATAATGAGGGTAAGCACCGGCGCCAGTATATCTATCCCCTGTTGGAGCATGATGGGCATTATTCCATCAAATCCCGGCGATTTGTATGGCTTAAAGCTGTTAATGGCCCATCTGATTTTGCTCCAGGTAACCACCTCTTTAGCGACTGTCCAGTCTACTCTAGATGCCCGCCTATAAGGCGCCTCTATTTCTGAGTGTTCCCAGTCCGGAGGTGATTGGTTTATTATGTTACAGCCGGGGAAGTGCGTCTGGAGTAAAATTTCCATAGTTTCCTCCCCCGAGCTTGTAAAGCCTCCCGTGGGTGTTCTAAGGGAGCCTATGTTAGTCTGAGGGCCCTTAGACAGGATCTTGTGTAGTCGAGCACTCTCGGACGTGTTTTCCACTTCTTCGCAGTGACTCCTCCACGACTCCTTCTTGGCGTCCCTCAGTCTTTTGTTATAGGTCGATAGGGCCTGTCTATATTCATCCCATGCTCCCGACCTTTTGGCCGCGTTAAACAGCTTACGAACCTGCGTCCTCCTTTGCCTGAGGTCCTCGTTCCACCATGGGACGTTCCTGGTGGACACCCTCATTTTCAGGGGGCAGTTGGCGTTATAGGCCGAGGTAATTGCGTCTCGCAATTGGACTGCTGCAATCTCGAGGTCTATTGAATCCCTTATGGCCCTCTCAACCCCCGCAGTTCCACAGCTAGGTCTGCCCTGTAGGCTTCCCAGTCCGCCTTGCGGGGGTCCCGGTACCATACCGTTTCTCTTTCGACTTTGGCGATTTCAAACCGGATGTATCTGTGGTCTGAGCTACTCACTTCCCCAGACACAGACCAGCTTTTAACAAAGTCACCCAGAAACTGGGTGGAAACTGTTAGGTCTAAAACTTCCTCACGCCGTGTTGTGACGAATGTCGGTTTATTACCTCTATTCAATATGTCTAAATTAAATTTCATAAAGAATTGTAAAAGTGCCTCACCCCTAGAGTTTGTGTCCGAGCTACCCCACAACTCATGGTGCGCATTCGCATCCATGCCGATGATGGTCTGCCATCCACCTGCTCTGCTACCCACCATCAGCTGCTCCAATTCGTTGGGTGGAGGAGGGTCCGTGCTGTCCCCTGGCAGATAGGCTGACGCGACAGTAATGTCCCTCAGCCCATCCGCTCCTCCACATCGGATTTTGATCGTTGCCAGGTCCCTGGAACAGAAATTCATTAGAGGGAGAAACTCTATCCCTTCCCTGACAAAAATGCAGGCCCTCGGATTCTCGCTGGACCTGCTGTAGATGAGCTTTCCATTAGCTCCGCCGAGTCCCTTGATCTCTCCTTTGTAGGAGTACGGTTCCTGGATGAGGGCCACATCCGTGTTCCTCAGAGCCATTAGTAGTCCGGCCGTGGCTGCCCTACTGTGTTGGAGGTTGACCTGAAGGAACCTAAGTCCCATTAACCCTTAATTGCTTCCCCAGTGGGCGGAAGCTAACCCTTCCCATGCCCCAGAATGCCTTGAAGGAGGTTCCTTCAAGGGCTCTGTAAGATGTCGGGTCGATCGAGAAGGCGAGCGTCTGTCCTTTCTCCTCTGCCTTCCTGCTTAGAACCGACCAGTGTTGCGTCCCCAGTTCAGGGTTCTGGATCTTAAGTCTGCTGATCACCGTCTCCTGCGGGACGGTGTCAGGGATCCGTACGAGGACCTTGCGTCTCTTTGGGAGTTCCTTGGGCTCGACGGCTGTCAAGTCCGCCCCCTCCCAAATCTGACCGAGGCCCCCGATCGTTTTCCGCAGCCAGTCCCGCGACTGCGGGCCGGCACAGGTTATCCAGAGGATGCCCCCCGTCAGGCGCGTCCGGTGGAACTGAGGCGGGCTCTCCCCTTCCTGAAGAGAGTCCACTGCAGCTACCACCGCAGCCTGGATCAGGTCCGCCTTCCCCTGGTCTAGCGTGACCTCAGGATGGCGTCTGTCAATCACCGCCATCCCGAGGCCCTTCGCAGCCTCCCTGTAAGAGCCAGTCTGCGCCGGTGTTCCGGCCTTAGTTCCTTTGGGAGGTCTGTCTGTAGTAGGCGTGCTAGAGCCAGAGCGCGGCGTCTTCCGACTCGCACTCTCCTCTTGCGCCTTTACAGGCACCCTGGCCCTTTTGGAACGTCTGTCTGTAGTGGGCGTGCTAGAGTTCGAGCGCGTCCTCTTCTGACCCGCACTCCCCTCTTGCGCCTTTACAGGTTTCTCGACCGTCCAGGTCCCGTCCGCCATTTTTTGCGCCCTCCGGAGCTTCTTTCTTTGCGCCCCGGAAAGACGCTTGGACTGCCGGGGCAGTCCCTCTACTCTAACAGTAGAGTCCTCACTGGTGGAGGGGCCCCCGGAGTCCGCGGAGCTCGCCGCCCTCCGGTGGGACCCAGCCTCCAGCTTGGGTGTCGGGGACAGGTCTCTGGCCGAAGCTACCCCCTGATCCCCCGTATCTACGCCGGTCGTGGGACCTCCAGAGTCCGCTGCCGCACCCTGCCTCGTCTCCGTTTCCGGGATAGACTCAAGGCTCAAGTCTGTAGCCGGAGCCACTCCTCGAGCCTCATTGGTTTTGGTTTTATATGTATTTATAATCTTCATGTTGTTCCCACGAGAATGGGGGAAATACTGTCCACACCATCAGAACCCCCTGTGTGGTGCAAGGCGGGTTACTCTGGAGGGTTGCCTGGTACTCCAGAGGTTCCGTTCACGACACCATCGCCCTGGTGCCATCCATCCATAGGCACGGGTCACGTGACACCGTAGATTGGGGGAGTTTAGTTCGACCTCCTTGTCTAGATCCGTCATGTTTAGTTATTAGCAGGGTCACCTCGTGCAGGATGCGGATTTTTACCGCGCATGACGGTCTTGGGGAAAGCTTCATCGGGAGTTTATGTTGTTATTTCCACTTCCTCAGCTTGCCCCCTGGAGTCCTTTGGCCCGCGACTCCTTAACCCCATACTCAGATCTTACCTGATTATGAATTTCCGAAGAGAAAACATGACCAAACAAGTCAACTATGGTATTTTTGTATCAGAAATGATCTGACCATTATGTCTTATTTTAATATTATTCGGCCCATTTTAAAGATTTTTTGTATGTTATTGTTGACAAGTGACCAAAAAGTGTTTGTCTTATTAGACGAGCTTTCTATCGGGTTTAAATAAAATTGCTGTTTTTCTTCTTGAATGCGCAAATTAAATTGTTTTTTCAGTCCTTATATTTCTCATCTACATGATTTGAATTGCACAATTTTCTAAGTCTATTAAACAATTTTAAATTTTCAGAACATCTCTTCAGTTCCAGAGAATACTGAAACCTAGTCATGCTATGGTCGGGATTCCCTAGCTTGACCAGTCTCATCAGAAATGCTGCATCAAACAATCTAATAAACTGATCAAAAAAATCACCAAAAACCTGATCGATATTAGCCCTCTACAAATAATTAACCTGAATAGGATATTCTTCTAAGAACCTACCAAATAGGTCAACAGTCCGGCTAGAAAACACTCTACACCTAATAAAACAACACTGTTTACCCGCTATAGGAGGGTCAATCATATGTGTGGTAAACCATAATTCTTGAGCACTGTGATCTGACACTGCAGGGTCAAACACGGTTGCAGCACTATCTACAATCTTGGTGATAACATAGTGTATTGACGAACGAACCTGGACTCCCCAATATCTACTGACTAATGATTTTAAGTGATAAAAATCCAACAGACTGTTTAGTCTCTTAGATTCTGTAGATTGAGAATTCATACTGCAAATATTGAGATCGCCGTAACATGTTTATACTTTCTACAGACCTTACTGAGAAGAACACTCGCCAAAACAGAAAAGAAAAAAAAACAAAATCACGGGAAGTGCTAGGATGATGGACCACAATAATGAAGCAAGTGTAGTGGCGTGCGGTCCATGGAAGCAAGGGAAGCATTGCTTCCCATAAAATAACGTCTACATACCTGCTAAAAAATAATTTATGTTAAACCGCAATATTTAAAATCTCTTTTGTATTTTAAATATTAAATTTCAAATTTTTTAATTCGCTAGCTCACACACATAATTATTTATTATGCATCATACTGTACTTGTTTGTATATGCGCTCTTTGCAAGGACGTCGTCGCAGTAAATGCTACCGCCAATGACCAGCATGAACCTGATACTACGAGTGGATACAATGACTTCAGTTAAATACATGTAGTCAGCAGACCACTTGAGGAGAAACGCTCGCCCGCTCGACGTGATGTACGTGTATTTTTAGAACGTATTTTACCGGGAAGACCCGCTACACATACAAAGGAATGTCTCGCATTATTTCGTAGATATAAGCAGTCGACTAAGTTAAATACATTGGCATTTTATGAGTATTAATATGGCTACAAGTACATCAGCTTTTAACAGCGGCGACGGTGGGGATTTACAAACTTTACAAACAAGTGGTAATAATAACTGTGATTGTGTTGTGTGTTTTTTGATGGCCAAAGGATTTTCAGCTTTACAGTTTGCTGAAAAACTTGCTATTATTAATAAAGGTAGGCCGAAACCTACTCTAAAAAACTTAAATACAAGAATTAAAACATGTATTCGACATTTCAACGCGGAAAAAACTTATAAACAATATGAATGGTTAACGGGTTGTGAAATCAGGAATAAACTGTTTTGTTGGCCTTGTAGTCTATTTGTGACTGAAAAGGGGGTGTGGAATAAAAGTGGGTTTTCCGACTTGAATAATCTACATAAAGTAGTAAAAAGACATGTTATGTCTAAAGCATTTACAGACCATTTTAAAATTAAGTGTCTTTGGAAAAACGCGAATTGAACACGCCGTTGGCAAGCAGATAGAAATTAGTCATCGCCAACACAATGAATTGGTTGATAAAAACAGAAACATATTAGAAATACTTATTGATGTTGTGTGTTTTCTTGGTCAGCATGAATTGGGCTTCAGGGGTCATGACGAAACAACTACATCTGCAAATAGAGGAAACTTTTAAGACCTAGTTTCTTTAATAGACAAGTACAACATTTGTTTAAAAAATCACTTGGAACAGTCTAACGTTTTTCGCGGGACACAAATCGCATTCAGAATGACTTAATTTCGGCCGCTGCCACTATTATTTTGAACCGAATTAAATCGGAAATTAAACAGACTCGTTTCATTGCTATTGTTCTAGATGAAACAACCGATGTAACTAATTTAAGTCAACTATCTGTAGTAATACACTACATAAAAATGGATGGGAGTACAAGAAAGATTTTTAAGCTTAAAAATGTGGCAGAAGATCATACCGCAAACGCTCTATATAAAATTGTGCTTAATATTATGAAAGATATTGAGGAGGCTGATAATAAATTAATTGCCCAAAGCTATGATGGGGCTGCTGTTATGGCCGGACATTTAGGAGGTCTTCAAGCTAAAGTGCGGGAAACATTCTCCAGTGCTCTATTTGTACACTGTTGTGCTCATAAATTTAATTTAATTTTATCCCAATCTATAAATCATATTAAAGAATGTAAAGTGTTTTTTGCTACCCTAAGTGGAATGACTGCTTTTTTTCCAAATCTACGAAGCGCACACAAGCCTTAATAAACTCAATTGTTAAAAAACGTTTACCCAAAGTAGCTGCAACCCGATGGAACTACAACGGCAGGCTTGTGTTAACTATATTTGAACACCGTGAATCGTTAATTGAACTTATTGAAAATATTATGGAAAATAGCAAAAATTGGGACGCAGAAACAATAAATAGTTCTAGAGGATTTTTGGATGGTTTGAAAAGAGACTTTAATTTTAATTTTTTACTTAATATATTTTCGGAAATATTTCCGTTTTCACATAATGTATATTGCAATGTAAAACAAATGACATTGGTTTTTGCCTGAAAAAAATTAGTGAATTTAAATCCATTATAATTCAAAAAAGGAATGAATTTGATAAGTTCTGGGAAAAAACAATTGAATTTGGAGAAGTGGAGCCACGAAGAAAGTGTCTGCGCACTGATAATGTAGAAGACCTTCAAACTTCTTATCGCCGCCTTTTCTACGAAATCATAGATCAAATTCAGCAGCAAATTAACTGCAGATTTGATCATCTCAGTGACCTGAAATTTCTTGAATTGTGTAATTTTGGAGGATTTAAAGAGATACCTTTCCCAGAAGATTCATTCAAATCATTATTCCACCACTATGGACATTATTTTGACAAAGCCTTATTACGATTAGAACTTACAGTCATTTATGAAACCGATGTTATTGACACAAAAACTAACGTGAGTGAACTTTTACCTTTCTTAAAACAATCAAAATTGGAAAATGCACATTCTGAAGTGTTCAAATTATGTGAATTAGTATTAACAATTCCTGCTACTAGTGCATCTGTGGAACGAAATTTTTCTACATTGAAACGTATTAAGAGTTTTGTTAGGAATTCAACAGGACAGGAAAGACTTTCTCAAATTTCAATTTTGTCAGTTGAAAATAACCTCATCCAGGAAATGTCCCAGAATCCAGAGTTTTATGACGACATTATTGACGAATTTGCCAAAAACGACAGAAGAATTGAGTTACACTACAAATAGGTAAGTTGCTGAGAATTGCTTCCCTTATTTAAAATGTCACCGCACGCCCCTGTATATATATATATATATATATATATATATATATATATATATATATATATATATATATATATATATATATATATATATATATATATATATATTGGCAAAGTTTCCATGGGCATGATTGTGAGCAATACTTGGTTCTCGGGTATAACCCAAAGAGCCATGTATACACCTTCAGATACGAAAAGTTATTAAACAGCTATTTTTCTTCTTAGCCTCACGAATATTCGTAAGGGTGATAATAAAAACGAAACCATTGCAGAGGAGAAGACAGCATTTGTGAAACAGATAAGCAATCTTAGCAATTAAGGACAACAATATAAATAATGAATAATAATGATGATGATGATAATTTTAATATTTTCTACTAACCAGTGGTGGTGGAAATATCCTTTTACAGTTTTTTCTGTTAATGTGTTCTTTGTAAGCTTGTACTAAATACTGTTTTGTATCATATGACATACAGGGATTACATAGCTGACAGTCTGGTGAAACACAACTACTTTTACAGCGCGCACTGCTGCAAAGATCTGGAAAAACCATAAGATTTTTATCTGCAACTATCATCTCTTCTGGTTTTGGCCTGAAAATATGAAAGTTAACACTAAAAACAAACAAACTCCTTTTTAAAATAACATACCTCGACAATGAACTCTCATGGTGTAGTTTTTCTGCTATGCCTATCAAGCTAAACAAGTTGTATAGAACCTGCTGGTAGAGCAGTTTATTGGGAGGAAAGTGGGCTGATGATAGATTCGGACTCATATTTGCTTCTAAGAGGTATACATTTAAATCATCATCCACTACAAAATCAAAACGCATCATTTCAAAGAAATTGCGTTTTGATTTGAACCTGAAATTAATTTTACTTATAAAATTTATGATATAGATGTCCTTCAAAGGTTATAGTAATGTCCTGCTATACAGATTATAGTAATGTCCTACTATACAGATTCCTGTGAAAATATAACAAGTTAAGTATAACTGTGTCTATATAAAAAAAGTTCGGAACGCAGCAAGTGCGTTAGGGTAGTGAATTTTTATCAAAATGTTTTTAGTAGCAAATATGTGTTTTTTTTTTCAGAAAGCAGGCATCAAATTTGATTACCAGTATAACAAGTTATACTATATAACATATATAGTAAAAACAATGTGTCATGTTTGATCAAAATAACTTTATTGTTTGAAAACGTACAAAAATTTCCGAAAGTAAACTTAATGTGTAACTGAAAAAATCCGTTTCTTGGTCAACCTTATAGGTTAATAGCATATTGAGCTTTTCAAATATGAAGCATTTAATCAAAATTCGCTACCATAACGCACTTGCTGCGCCCAGAATTTCTTTACTTACAAACATGCATTATGTTTCGATAAAAAATGCAAAAACATAAGGCGTTTTCGACTAAAAAAAATTATTTGTATCACCAACGACTTATGGAACAGCCTGTGATTGTAGAAATATTTTTTTAAGATGTAGCTCAAGACACCCTATAATTAATGTATAGTATTTTTTTTCATATCTTGTAGAATAACGGATATATTGAGCTTTATGGATTTTTTACGAAAATTCGACAAAAGTTATATACCATTAAACGATAAACTCTATAGCTAAGACTACTGCCAAGCATTAGAGAAAGGATATATTTGAAATGAATTTTCTGGAAACATTTTAGTAAAATGAAGGACAATGACGGTTGAAACTAAGACTTCAGGGTTTGTAAAACATTCTTCTTGAGACATTTTCTTTCAATAGTCCGTATTAGATTCAAGTTCTTTGCCTAAATGTTGCGAATTTTGACGTTTTAAATTGTCACTTTGACGTTTTGAGGAAAACCCCAATTTATGTTTCTTTAAATGCCCATAACTTTTTTGTCTTTTGACCCACAGCACTAAATTTTGGTAGGTAATTTACCTAAAGGAATATAAAACGATGTACCAAATTTGGTTGCCTTTACTTTGTTATTTCCGGAGATATGAATTTTTTTCTAAAGAAAACACAAAATTTTCCGGGAAAACCTCGGCCGATTTTCCTGGCTAACGAACTTATCCACTTACAAAAGGAAGGTATTCACCAAATTTTGTCAAAATCGGCCCATTATTTTTTGAGTTATCGGTGTGATACATACATACATACATACATACATACATACATACATACATATATATATATATATATATATATATATATATATATATATATATATATATATATATATATATATATATATATAAAATTCATTAATGAGGAGATCCCGACTTTTGAATTTTGGAAAAATGTCTTCAAATGAGCGAGATCTAGGACCCCTAGAAACCATATTTGGGGTTTCAATTTTTATATGTTTATATATAAATATATATATATATATATATATATATATATATATATATATATATATATATATATATATATATATATATATATATATATATATATATATATATATATATATATATATATATATATATATATATATATATATATATATATATATATATATATATATATATATATATATATATATATATATATATATATATATATATATATATATATATATATATATATATATATATGTCACACCGATAACTCAAAAATTTTATCTCAAAAAATAGAAAAGCTATGGTAACCAAATTTGGTACGTAAGTTTACGAGATTAAGGCGAAACTATATGCCAAAATTTTTATGTTAAAAGAAAAGAAAGTTATAAAAAAATATTTGGTACCACATCATTTCTATGAAAATTCACTACCATAACGCACTTTCTGCGTCCAGACTTTTTAAATATAGCCACAAATTAAAGAGAATAACTTCTCCAAAACCATTTTTTTTTCTGCTAAATAACATGAAAACTTTTAAAATGAAAAGAATCCAAATCAAGGTAACTACTCGAAATTTACAAATGCATCAGTGATAAGAAAAGTGTAGCAAATTTTCATTCCCAGTAAAACTATAAATTTTAAAATATTAATCTTGATAATTTCAAGTAGCTGTTTATCTCAAGAGTCTATGTATTAGGACACTACACAAATTTTTCAGGGGGGACAGTCTGTATTTTAACTTGTTTAAGAAGATGAAGGTATACTTGCTGGTTACTGCCATCATTTGTTGTTCTTTATCCAGGACACTAATCCTAATAGAATCTTCAATTTGGTCCCATATTTTACTTCCATCTTTCCCATTTTTCTTTAAGTATGCATTTAAACTATCTTTCATTCCGTATCCCAAATCATTGTAATAGTACTCCAGTGCCGGTACTTCCCAGGTTGGCAGATAATCATCACCAACAACATATTTATCTAAATTTTGTGGATCAAAAGGATAATATTTGATTGGACAAAACCTGTTAAAAAGATGGGTCTGTTGTTAATAGTTTGCATTTTGTAAAAGTAATTGTCATTCACAGTAAATTAAACAGGTTTTGAAAGAGCATTTAAAATCGGAACATTATAATTAATTACATAAAATAAACTCTCAAATCCTTACAAGTCAAATATGAAAAGTTTTATTTTATGAGGATATTTTTAAATTTTGAATGATTAATGTATGTGTCATTCATGTCAGCCAGACATATTTTGTCCTAGTCATAAAGAAAAAACGTTTCTCTATGGGGTTAGTAGTGTCTTGCTCATAAAAATTTTCATTCTTCATGATTTGAGATGTCTTTCGACTTTTGATGATTTATATGGGGTATCTATTATGTTTCTATAATAAAGCCACATTAGTGACGTCAGAATCCAAGACAACGCCAAACTTATAGGTCTTATACTTATTATTTGTGACCTAAATTATACGTGTCTTACAAAAAGCTACGTTTTTGCTTGTATTTACGGAATTTTGTTTGAGCATTCTTCTCATGTATCCAAACATACGCATTTTTCAATAGGGTTCCAAATAAATTTCATCGGAAATCAAAATTGTTGAAACCAAAGCATGGAAAAGATGAATTATCTGCGATACCCATACTTACATTGAAAATAACTATAGGTCTTGTGCAAAATTTAAATTAAACAAAACTATTTATTGCTTTTAATATAAATTTTACGTTGTAATACAATAGATAATTTGCATGGATTTTCCATTACATGAATTTAACATTTACGTAATCGTTTTTCATACATAGAACATTATTACATGCATGAAAATACCCAAAAACACATGTAGTGGACAGAAAAACACTTTTAAGATCAAACATTTCAAATTATTATCCTGTGACCGCGAACATTCTGCTATTTGTCGTGACGTAGTTGGGTACTAAATTTATATCGTGTTATAGTATGGTAAGTATGGTTTAATTTCAACAACACACCACGAGGGCTTACAGCCTAAATACTATCGTACCGTGGGTGTTGACAAGGAGGAAAGAGGCAGCTTTTTAATTCTGGACTTGAAGGTTTGGAGGTTCGGAGGAGAAGGAAAAACATGTGCCGGCAAGGAATTCCACAACTTGGAAGTCCTCGGGACAAAAGAGCGGGCATAACAAGATGTTCTATGTCTGGTGATCTGGACAGTAAAAGGGTGCATTCGCTCTGTTGGGGGCAGCAGGTGGGGGAACTATGGAGGAAAGCTCCTCTGAGCAGTGCCCGTGCAGATATCTATAAAAGAGAGAGAGTTCACCAACGGCACGTCGGTGGGCAAGGGATGGCAGCCTTTGGGTGATGGTAGGGTCACCGATGAGACGTATGGCTCTCTTTTGAATGGAGTCCAGGATAGCGAGTGTAGAAGCGGCAGCGGCACCCCAGATGTGTGAGCAGTATTCAAGGTTTGGCCTTATTTGTGAAGTATATAAGGTATAGAGATTAGCTGGTGAAAAGTATTTGCGAGCCCGGAAGAGGAAACCTAATTTCTTAGCAGCCGCTTCTGCAATTGATGTGACATGTTGGTGCCAATTAAGATTTCGATCCACAGAAATGCCAACAAGAGAAAAGGACTCATTACTTTGAATAACTTGGTTGTTCATTGTGATGGGTCTAGTGCTGGTGTATCTCTTGTGAGAAAGAAAACAAGACTTAGTTTTGCTGGGGTTGAATTGTACAAGATTTCTACTTCCCCAGTCTAATATTTTTTGGAGATCCACGGAGACAGAACCCTCCATGAGTCTGCGATCCTCATCTAATTGGGCTAAAGAGACAGGCTTAGAATATTGTATATTTGAATGGAGGGTGCTGTCGTCCGCGTATCTGTGAACTGGGTTGGATGTGCTCGAGAGGAGGTCATTGATGTGGAGAAGAAACAAAGTAGGGGCTAAAGCTGAACCTTGAGGAACTCCTGCATTAATTGGATACAGTTTAGAGGAATGGCCATCCACAACAACAGATATGCTCCTGTTGGAGAGGAAATTTGCTGTCCACATACAGAGTTTTGGTGGTAGGCCATAGGCCGGAAGTTTATTAAGCAGCGCTGCGTGCCAGACCTGGTCGAATGCTTTGGATATGTCTAGAGCAACAATCTGGGATTCACCGTGTTGTTCCATATACTTGTTCCAAGAATGTGTGACAAAGGAAAGGAGGTCGGCAGTCGATCTGCGCTGACGGAATCCATTCTGCCTGTCGTGGATTAGACTGTGTTTTTCAAGAAATTTTAGTAATTCGGTGTTTATATACTTTTCCATCACTTTAGAGACGACTGAAAGGAGAGAATAGGGCCTGTAGTTGCTGGGAAGCGCTTTGGATCCTTTCTTGGGGATGGGTTGTACTCGAGCAGTTTTCCAGTTACTAGGGAATATGCCTTTATTATAAGATATCTGAAACAGACGAGTCAGGACAGGAGCAAGCTCTGGTGCGCATTTTTTGAGAACAATTGCTGGGATCTCGTCAAGGCCAGAGGCTTTCCTGGTATTAAGAGAAGAGAGCATCTTTCGTACCTTTTTAGTTTTGAAAATGATATCCGTCATTTTATGCGCGATATTGGGGACTGTTGGTGGTTGAACATTTGGAGGTGGGTTGAGAGTAGAATTGCCGGCGAACAGCGAAGCAAAAAGTTCAGCCTTGCCCAGGGCGGTAGAAACAATTTCATCCCCTGAGACAAGAGGTGGGAACGTGCTTTTGCAGAAATTATTCCCAATAGATTTAGCAAGAGTCCAGAAGGGTTTGCCGCCGTTGGAGCTCAAGAGGACTTTGTTTTTGATGTGGTTATTAAGCGAGTTTTTTGCCTCAGAAAGAATGCGGACATAGCGGTTTCTTGCGTCGTTGAATGCTTGACGATTTTCTTGACTGGGATTGAGTAGAAGCGTTTTGTGAGCTTTGACCTTTTCAAGTCTGGCCTTGTCACAGGATTTAGAGTGTTGTTGTGAGCTTGTTTCTCACAATCGTGGTGAATTTTATTCCTTTATTGTGTTTCTTCTAGTTGAATAGTGTAAAGTGTGCGTAATAAAATGGAGGAACAGGCACAATCAGATAATTTGCCAATAATTGACTCATTTATGATGATATCATTCTTTGGTGAAAATCCAGACTTCATAAGTGCTATAAAATAAAATGAGCAAAAGCTGAAAGGTATGTGTAAATAAGGCAATGTTAGTTGGACACTTATTTAGTCAAGTATATCGTGTACTTATTCATGTCATTTGTAATAGATTTTGCTTCGAATAAAGTCGATATGACAACAACATAACCTTAAATCCACCATATGTTTTTGTTAGAGCAATGTTGTCTGAATTAATTGAAGCAAACCTAGAAATTTTGTTAATTAATAACCATGATTTTTTCAGGTCGTTAATACTAAAAGTAATATGTAAAGTTAATACTTAATATGTAGAGATAAACATACCTTGACCACGTGGAAATTACCACCTAACTTAATAACATATAATAAGAATTTTAACCTTATATCACTAATATTGATTGTGAAAATTAGGTGGTAATTACATTAAAATGGTCTTCACAACAATATAAGGCGCTTTTCTCAGATAGCTGTGGATTTTTCCTTTCATCCCGCTTTATAACTTTTCACCATTGATGTCTAATTTGAGCCACTTTTGGAACAATAAAAAATAGTTTCTCTGGACTTTTTATATTCGTGTTTGTACACATTGGTACTATAGACTTTTTATATAAGCTTTATTTTCGATATTATCAAAGAAAATCACACGCAGAAGCCAAGATTCAATCAATAACTTGCAACACCAGGATGTAAACACAGAGGATGAGGTTCATTGTTGACTATTGTACTGTCATGTGACGTCACAGATCATGGCGGCAAACTAGTGGTGTTTAAAATCAATTATAAAATTCGCATACTCAAATAATTTTTTGCATTGTTATTTTTGTAGTATGTGAAATGAAACAAATATAAAAAATCACCTTTGTGGGATGTCTATCAGATGTAATAAAAAACCATGCAAATTGTCTACTGTAAAGGCAATGGCGTATAATCACAGAACAACCCATTACGTCATTACATTACTAACTAATTAGAGTGTTCAATATGATTACACGATACTTATATTGATATGAATATTAATGAAAATACTTTTTCTTTACATTGCAAATCAAAGAAATAAAATAACGGATTATTTTTATTAGTTACCTTAGTAATGCTTCTCCATTATATACGTATATCCTAAGAGGATCTATTGAAGTTATGATCGTATAAATTCCTATATCAAACTTATGGCCGCTCACTAAAAGAGGTTTATCAACATATTCTTGGACAAAAGTACCCTCTTTATCACAGTCTATATCTTCAACTTTCTTTATTTTAATATTTCTATGATCATTGTTCTTTTCCACGAAAATCTTCTCTGAATTTTCTTGAGCATACTTTAATAGTTTTGCTTTATCTGACGGACATTTGAAAGCAGGCGGAATATATTTGAGACCACTGATAGCCAAGTCGACTTTATTTGTGATGTAACCACAACCTGGAAAGTGGTTAACTTTCTGATGCTGCTTGAGATGACTTATAAGGGCAAAGTGTTTCCTAAATGGATAATCGTGGGCCCAGAATATATCCCAGTCAGATGAGCTGGAATCGTTTCTGTAACCTAAACGGTTCAGTACAATTAAAACATTTTCCAGATAACCACTTTCAATGTTCTTGCCATCAATACGAAATTTTCTGTATTCAGCAGGTTTTATAAAGGAAGTTTCGTTTTCTTTTATTTTATTAAAACATATCCTGCATTCATCAGCTGCTATTAGGAGGACTATAACTATAGATGTGACTGCTATCAAGAAAGAAATTATGTTATATTTGTCGTATTTTCTTAAAATTTTAGCGACACAATTATTGTTGTACCAAGTAGAACCACCACTCACTGATCTTGCCTTAAACGAAACACAAAACAAGTACTCAAAGTTCTGGATGTAAAGATATTTTAAATCAGTGATTAATATACGAGACAGTGGTGACAATTGTACGTGTTCTTTTCTATTGGTTGTAGTGATACATATGGTTAACAGCGGCCATTAGTTGTCACAATTCAGAGAATATTGTTATATTTTTGTTATATATCTATGCACATGTCAATTACTTGTACATTGATTCCTTTATGACGAGAACTTAATTTCCCGACCCCCCCATCACTTTCCCAAAACAAATTTATTCAAGCCCTGTAATTCGAATAATTTCAGGTGCAGTTTAACCAGAACCATTTCCAACCACTTTCCCCTGACCCGCCCTGCACATCAGTTTGCCTTAAAGAGCTGTGGGAAGGAAAACCATGGGGTAATGAACCCTGACCTACATCAAGGTCAAGTGAGCATAATTGTGTTGTTTTCCCTTCCCCCAGCATTTTAATTCGACAAACTGATGTTCATGGCATGTCGGGGGGTGGTTGGGAAGGGTTCTAGTCAAATTGCACCTGTAATTATTCGAAGTATACAGCTTAATAAATTTGTTTTGGAAAAGTGGTGGGGGGTGCGAATCGGGAAATTATGGTTTCGTATCTTTATGCTGATACTGTCACAAGTCATTACTGTCAACAATAAATTTGAAGTTTTACGTCCTCATTTAGCAAGATCTATAAAGTAATAAGTTTTATAGATCTTGCTCATTTAGGACCGGCTAAAACTTTGACTATCTACCTACGGTTAGATCAGGCATCACCAATGCGATGCGTTGTAATGTTTGAAACCAACATTGAATAAAATGTTTGTTTACATGGTCCTCGACACCATAGGCGTCTCGAGAAATATGATTCAAATTTTCATAAATACAATTAAAATAATAAAATAAAATTTAAAAGATGTTTAACTAACCATACATTATTTAAGTATAATATTAACTAAAAAGTCTGGACGCAGCAAGTGCGTTATGGTAGTGAATTTTTATAGAAATGATTTCTCGAATAAAATGTTCGAAAGTGTTAATGTTGCAATGTTGTGATCTCGTCACAAGCGATTTTTTTCTATGCAAATTCAGTAAAAAGTGTTTTCAACAAAAATTTAAGAAAAAACCTTGCAGCTCTACCAGTTTTTCTAGAAATGACCACCTGATTTGTCTGCTGCCATGTTTTATAGATCTACAACTTACCGGATAATTTATTATTAATTACATCATGTGGCAAGCATCTAGGAAAATATATACATTTTCATTGGTTACAGGATGCGGCAAATAAGCCTTTAAACCTTCTTGAATAAATGTATCTAAATTTGCTCACAAACATTTAATCATGCTTATATTTGCAGCTGCTCAATCAAAACTTACGGAAGTAACGACTATTCTTGCTTGATAGATGAAACTCAAAGCCCGATTAAATAATAGGCTTGCTTTTTCTTCACGAGAAATGACAGCTAGGAAGAAATAATCCACTGGAACTTTCCAGTGGTTATTTAAAGCAACTAATAAGAAAAGCAAAACTTCTTTAGCCACTGGAAGCTCGTTTGATTTATTCATATCCACGCCAATATTTACGTTACCACAAAACTTATTCCTGTGCACTCAACTTGACGTCTTATGAACATCTCGTCGATGATTAGGTATTCAACAAAGTATTTTGCGACATTTTCAGCTGCTTCTCGACTTTTTGAATTCAAAACCGCGAATGCTTCTTTGCAGAATCCAGGAACAATTTAGAAATTGTTCGAGGATGTGGCAAAGATTTCATCAATTTTTCTCGAACGTAATTATAAGCTTTGTTTGAATAAAAATTTAGGGTAATAGCAAACGACCTTACGTCTGATGAATAGTTCCGTTGTGGACATTTTAAAAGCTGTTTAATCAGATCTATTTGTGTGGGTAAAGAGGCCTAAAATATTACAAGCAATGATATCAATTCAATAACATTCAAAAGTGAGGCGTTCAGGAATGTTTCTGTATTTTCCGTAAAAGCAATACGACTTTTAAAATGCTCAATCAGCGATTTTTGGTGACAAACTCTTAAGACGTCTTTTCTGTTGGCGCAATATATTTATTTTCCTCTCTTGTTTTTTTATTACTCGTTTAGCAATAGATCATTTTTTAAATATATTTTCTGGAGTTTCTGATAAACTGGAAATATCTACAAAATAAGGAAGTTTTTTCCTAAAAAATGGACGATATTTTATAAGTTTTCAGTGAACGGCATATAATTTTATAAAAATGGTTTCTAGTATTTTCCCCTCAATTCTAAGTCCAGGCACATTAACTTACTTTTGACCTGGAGTAATGTTAGCTTTTGGTGTTAATTCAGGAGGACTGCCAAGTGCCTCACCTGTTGAACATGATGATAGTTCCAAAGCAGTGAGAGTTGATGATAACGATGATTTATCACTATTTTCTTGAAAACTATGACTGCAATTTTTATCGGGTAATTTATTAATTTTACCAATAATAAAGGTTTACAAAATAGGAAGCTAAGAAGAATTCTTCACCTTCTTTCTGCGTGAGCAAGAGCTTATTCATGCCAAAAGTAGAAGGCACTGGAGAACTTAAAACTGATGGAGACGCTGCGTTTTTAAGACCCTTCTTCCACTTGGGTAAATAATAAAAGTCTTTAATAAAATGCTGTGAACATAAATAAGAATATTTCGGCAGCGTATCCGATTTTCTATTTAAGGCAGCACACCATGTTAGTAAATGGAAACCTAAAAATAGTGCCAAACTAACGTGCCGCCACTGAGAATCGCAAACAGCAACATGCAGAGACATCGTTGCCACATCCTCAGGTAATCTTCTACAAGCAATATACTTTTTCATCATTTTGCATAAACAAAACTCAAAACCTTTATTGCAAATCAAGGTAACACAAAAATAAATTTTCAGTATACTTGCATACTATTCACAGACAAATACAAGCCACAACTGTCGATTAATACAAATCTAGATACTTCACATGCAGCAAGATAAAGATTTTAAATTGAGTTTTCTGGTTATATTTACATAAAGAAGGGAGAAACCAAGGAATATAACGTTAGTAAATCTTAACATTCATAAATAATCCCTAATGTAAGTGTGATGTCTTAAGTAACAGAAGAGTAATACATTTATCATTCTCAACTTGTTAGCATATTCGGCGATTTAAGGATGAATTATCACATAGCGGCAACGCTTGAGCCACCACCCAATCAGAGCAGAGGACCGATGTAAACATAGAGTCCCTTGAATGTTGGCTTCAAACAATTCGGCTGTGTGCCGGGTCTATTCTCTATATAGTCAAAGGTTGTAGTGATACATATGGTTCACAGCGGCCATTAGTTGTCACAATTCATAGAATATTGTTATATTTTTGTTATATCTCTATGAACATGTCAATTACTCGTAGATGATTCCTTTATGACGAGGCCTTAATTTCCCGACTCGCACCCGCCATCAGTTTCCCAAAACAAATTTATTCAATCTCTGTAATCCGAATAATTTCAGGTGCAGTTTAACCAGAACCCTTTCCAACCACCCCCTGACCAGCCCTGCACATCAGTTTGCCTTAAAGAGCTGTGGGAAGGAAAACCATGAGGTAATGAATCCTGACCTGCATCATGGTCATGTGAGCATAATTGTGTTGTTTTCCCTTCCCCCCAGCCTTTTAATTCGGCAAACTGATGTTCAGGGCAAGTCGGGGGGTGGTTGGGAAGGGGTCTGGTCAAACTGCACCTGTAATTATTCGAAGTATACAGCTTAATAAATTTGTTTTGGAAAAATGCGGTGGGGGGTGCGAGTCGGGATATTATGGTTTCGTATGTTTATGCTGATACTGTCACAATCCATTACTGTCAACAATGTATTTGAACTTTTACGTCCTCATTTAAGACCGGCTTAAAATCCTAAGAGATGCTGCCACGTTGCCAAGTTTATTTCAGATTGAGATTTTTTAGAGTTTGGAGTAGAGTAAGGTTATGTTTTGTGTTCTTATAAATATCGATTAGTTAGGTATAACCATGATACAAATAACGAGAGATATGATATTCAGACTACCTATTTTTAGACCTGTCACGCGCATGTTGTCAAGTGGTGAGTCCAATGCAACAATAATATGCTGTCGTGCAGTGGGGTTTGACGTTTCATCACAACCTCTTAACAAATTACGTATTTTACTAATATTTAAGTGCATACAGTTGGAAGTAATAAAAATAAAAAGATTAAATTTAGTGCTGCGTTCTATATTATCTGAAAAAGACAATATAGGCGTAACTTCAACCGCATTAAAGTGACGTATAGAAACTTTTTGATTGGGAATGACTTTGTTGTAAGTGTGTAGTTGGACTTCTGTAACGTTACTCACCACGTGACGTCATAGGAGGGGGCGGGGCATATGCGCAATATCATATCTCTTCTAAGTCATTATATCATGGGTATAACTACATTTATCTCTAATGTTTGTCTAACTATTTCAAACGAAATTATTATTATTATCATGGCATAAATCCTGTATCGGGAACAACATTTTTAAGGGCATCCATATCTGGTGAAGAGTACAGTCACAGTATAAGTTTCAGACGTCAACTTTATATCGCTCCAACATCAAAAGAACTACCACCTTCAATTTTAATTACACACGATAACATTTCATATAGAATATTTATGAACTATGACGACCTCACATTGCAAGCAAAAAGGTCACATTGTAAACAACTGCCCACAAAATACAGTTGTCAATAATGCTGAATCAAATTTAAATATAGATCCTCAGTATAATACTGTAAACGAGGAAAAATAATAGATGATGCCACAGAACAAAAAAATCTTTACAAAAAACGTATTATTGCTCCATCTTCAACCACAACGGCTGAAAACTCCCAGGTTATTAGTCAAATTGAGGCTGATTTTACTTTGCCTAGGGAAATCTTTAAAGAGCAACGTAAAGGTAAAAGCAAAAAGCCAAAAATTGATACATCAGCAATAATTTCATCGGAAACACTACCAGCTATGGAAAAACTCATGACTCAAAACCAATCGCAATATTAATCCAAATATGTTAAGGAGCTTTTTAAAAAATTCCTTTGACAGTTATGATCCGATTTTAGAACCCATTCGACCAATAATTGATATAAATCAACTAGTTAAAACTTTATACAACATCCACCCAATAGTAATTGAACGCTCATTGAAAAACAGAATTACAAGAACAATAAAAAATTGAAAACTCATTGTAGTTTGGAAGAAGATATGGTTATCTCTAATTACTTATCTGATGATACTGAATCATAAATAGAGCTGACTTCACAAGAGTTTAGACAATAAGGTAGGTAACCCACAAAACCATTTAGATTTCACTCTTTTTTAATGGGATTGTAGCGGATTTTTTCCGCACCTTGAAACGTTAAAACAAGCTATTGCTGATCATCAACCTAATATTATCTCACTACAAGAAACTAATTGTAACACCACCTCAGAAGTTCCAAAATTATTTTTCATAAAAATGGCTCAACCTATTCCAGGGCAAGTGGTGGAGTAGCCATTTTGGTTGATAAATTATTACATGCAGAAATTATTGATTTACAGTTAAATATAGAAGCTGGCCTTGTCACAGGATTTAGAGAACCAGGGCTTTTGAGTGGCTGAAGAGGTTTTCTGTGTACGTGGAATAAATAATTCCATGCCAGCTTGGATAATTTCGGTGACGTATTGTGAGATATCAGAGGGGTCAGGATGAGAGAAGCAGACAGACGCCCATGGAAATGAGGAAAAGTAATCCCGCATTTCGTCCCAGTTTGCGGAGTTGTAGTGCCAAACGATACGTGGGTGTGATGACTGTGTGACCTCGGGTTGCATTGCGAAGGAAGCAGTGACCATGCCGTGGTCTGAGCGGTGACTGATATGTTATATCATTCAGGTTTTGTAGTAAGAAAGAGGTCCAAGGAATTTGAGCTGTGTGTTGGGATACGAGGAAAGTAAGTAGGTTGCTGAACCATATTGGCTAAAGAATTTCTGATTGCAAAGGCCTCCGCTGCTCTCCCTTGTGGATCGGTTTTTGAAGATCCTAGCCATTCCTTATTATGGACATTGAAGTCACCAAGAATAATGACCTCGGAGGAAGGATATTCAGAAATCAGATAGTCGGTTTTTTCATAAAGGTAGTCAAAGAGCTGGACAAAGTTATTGTCAGAAGGTGACCGGTAAATGCAACAGATGAATTTAGTTGCAGCCCTGAGAGAGAGTTTTATCCATACTATGTCTTTTCGTCCAGCTTCTAAATTGAAGAGTCTGGTGCAGGGTAGATTGCTACGGACGTATGCGCACACGCCTCCATGCAATCTAAAGGAAGTAAGGAGCTCATACCCTGGGAAATTAAGGTTATTAGTGGCTGTTTTGGCAATGATTTGGGTTTCGGTGAGGAAGAGGAGTTGGGGCCTGTTAGCCTGAAGGAAATGGTGGACGGAGTTCAGGTTCCAATTTAGGCCGCATATATTCGAAAAGGATATGTTAAATCTTGATGTTGGCGCCCCCTGTACACCCATCTCCCGGAAATCCGAATGGAGGGGCATTTTACCTCCGGAATATTAGGTACCTACAAGGAGGAGCCATCATCATTTTTGCTTATAAGGGAAACCGACTCATACACCAGAACCGGAAACGTCCGTTGGACTTCACCGGCCCCTTGATGTATGGGGTGGTACCTCCTCGGGTACGGTATATATATATATATATATATATATATATATATATATATATATATATATATATATATATATATATATATATATATATATATATATATATATATATATATATAAATTAAAATGTCATTTTTGGTCTCGTACAAAATTTACAATTTCGGCAAAAATATGGATAGTTGAGAAAGGTTTGCAATTGGAAAAGTATTATGGAGTGATTAGTATTAATTGTAAATTGAGGTATCAGGTGAAACATTAGAGGAACGAAATGGAACAGGAAAGAAAGTTTTTGGAATGTCAAAATTTTAAGGTTGTTGAATTTCGAGTGTTGTCAAGCAGTTTTGGATGCAACTATGTATAATATTATGTTAATATTCACCACAAGTCTTAGCCTTATTGAATAAACAAGTTGTATAATTTTAAGCAATAAAGGTAATAATAATAATATATATATGTGTGTGTGTATCCAACCGATAACTCAAAAAATCTCGGGACGCAGCAAGTGCGTTATGGTAGTGAATTTTCATAAAAATGTTTTTATTGCAAATATGTGTGTTTTCTTTTTAAGAAAGCAGACATCAATTTTGGTTACCAGTATAACCTATATAGAAAAAGCAGGCATCAAATTTGATTACCAGTATAACATATATAGTAAAAACAATGTGCCATGTTTCATCAAAATAACTTGATTGTTTGAAAACGTACAGAAATTTCCAAAAGTAAACCAAAAGTGTTACTGAAAAAATCCGTTTCTTGGCTAACCTTATAGGTTAATAGCAAATTGAGCTGTTCAAATATGAAACATTTAATCAAAATTCGCAACCACAACGCACTTGCTGCCTCCAGAATTTCTTAACTTACAAACATGCATTATATTTCGATGGAAAATGCAAAAAAATAAGGCGTTTTCGACAAAAAAAATTTATTTGTATCACCAACTACTTATGGGCAACCCTGTGATTGTCGCAATAATTTTTTAAGATGTAGCTCAAAACACCGTATAATTAATGTATACAATATTTTTTCATATCTTGTATAATAACGAATATATTGTGCTTTATTGATTTTTTACGAAAATTCGACAAAAATTATATACCATTAAACAATAAACTCTATAGCTAAGGCTACTGCCAAGCATCAGAGAAAGGGTCTATTAGAAATGAATTTTCTGGAAATATTTTAGTAAAATGAAGGACAATGACGGTTGAAACTAAGAGTTCGGTGTATGTAAAACATTCTTCTTGAGACATTTTCTTTCCATAGATCGTATTAGATTCAAGTTATTTGCCTAAATGTTGCGAATTTTGACGTTTTCAATTGTCACTTTGACGTTTTGAGGAAACCCCCAATTTATTTTTCTTTAAATGCCCATAACTTTTTTCTCTTTTGGCCTACAGAGCTAAATTTTGGTAGGTGGCACACCTATAACGATATAAACCAGCTTACCAAATTTGGTTGCCCTTACTTTGTTAATTTTGGAGATATAAATATTTTGCAAATGAAAACACAAATTTTTCCGGGAAAACCTCGGCGGATTTTCCTGGCTAACAAAATTATCCAAGCGACTTGCGAAAGGAATGTACTCACCAATTTTGACGTTTAAAATCGCAATTTTGACGTTTTGAGGAAAATCCAAATTTATTTTTCTTTGAATGCCTGTAACTTTTTTATCCTTTAACCTACGGAGCTAAATTTTGGTAGGTAACTTGCCTATAATGATATAAATCCGCATATGAAATTTGGTTGCCCTTACTTTGTTAATTCCGGAGATATAATTTTTTTTCGAAAGAAAACACAAAATTTTCCGGGAAAACCTAGACCGATTTTCCTGGCTAACGAACTTATCCAAGCCATTTCTTATTCACCAAATTTAATCAAAATCGGCCCATTATTTTTTAAGTTATCGGTGTGATACATATATATATATATATATATATATATATATATATATATATATATATATATATATATATATATATATATATATATATATATATATATATATATATATATATATATATATATATATATATATATATATATATATATATATATATATATATATATATATATATATATATATATATATATATATATATATATATATATATATATATATATATATATATATATATATATATATATATATAAACATATAAAAATTTAAACCGACCCCGGATATGTGTTCTGGGGGGCCTAATTAGCGCTCATTTGAAGAAAATTTTCAAAATTCAAAAGTCGGGATCTCCTCATTAGTGAATTTTTTTTAAGAAAATTCACTAAAAAGAATTAACCGATTTCGATGAAACTCGGCAAGTGCCTTTCTTTTATTAATGGCCTGGATGAGTTTGTTAGCCAGGAAAATTGGACAAGGTTTTCCCGGAAAATTTTGAGTTTTCTTTTTAAAAAAATTTTTTTCTCAGAATATTACAAAGCTATTTTAATAAAATTTGGGGGATACGTTGCCTTTGGAAGGGCCTTATCACGTACCAAAATTCAACTATCCAAGTTTATAGAAAATTGAGTTTTCAAATTTTGAGTTTTCTTTCGAAAAAAAATTTTTTCTCCGAAAATTACAAAGCTATTTTAATGACATTTGTCAGATATGTTGCCTTGAGAAAGGCCTCACTACGTACCAAAATTCAACTTTCTAGGTTTATCGAAAATTGAATTATCCAAGTTTGAAGCTTTTAATAAAAATTCCCTACCATAACGCACTGGCTGCGTCCCGAACTTGTTTTAATTTTGTGCAATTTACAAATACCTGACTCATTTTTACTTAAATGTGCAATTGAAAAAATAATTAGGTAATTTCTATGCTATGGTCAATTTCATTTTGTCTTGTTTTTTGTAGGTATGTTTAAATTTTTTCTTGAGTTATATCTATGGTATTTTTTTTTTAATTTGATACAATTTTTAAAACAGGTTATAAAAGGTACGACCAAAGTTAATTTAAAAATTAAAGTAATCTCTTCCTGTTATTTCTCCTCCAAAGATTAGTCATAAGTAGTTATATTATTTCCTATTAATGTTATAAAACATGTAATAAGACTGTTAGTTAAGTTAATTTATAACAACTCTCAGTTATACTTTTACTTTTTTAATTCTGTGCAATTTAAAAAATAAGTAAGATGTACGGGCAATATTATTTTGTCTTGTTTTTTGTATTTTGTTTTTCTTTGTAGACATTTTTATATTCTTTCTATTTTGTAACATTATTACCTTGAGTAGGTCAGTATTTGTTCAGTATTTCTCATTATTTTTCTTTTTTCCATTTTATATGCAGCACACCACAAATATGTAAATCTACGGTGCTCTGGTTAATCCAAATTTCTAAAAATCTGTTTTATAAGAACCACATAGTAAGTAATTATTGTTAAAAAATTGTTAATGCACAACATTTCCATTTGAATTCATCTTTTATTAATAATTTAAGTGCAATAATATTGGAAACGATAGTAAAAAAGATATTCACCAGCAGTAGCTCAGGCAATATCATTTGTGTTACTATGGGTGGTATTGGCTCAGGCAGGATATCGTCACCATGTCTGACAAGGTGACCATGAGCCAGTAAAATTTGGCAACGTGGCAGCATCCCTTATGATTCTTAGCCGGTCCTTCCCATTTCTATGCATTTACGTAAAATTTTGGGGTTTGTTTACCAGCATAGAGACATTTTGATAGGTTATATCTCCATGATTTTCGACAACTAATGGCGGATGGGCGAGGCTAAAGCTAGGTGCATACACTGGCGAATTGGGAAAAGCGAATTGCAAAATCGCAGCGATACCTATCTCTATTGGTTTATTTCAAATAATGTCGTGATATGGACCAATAGAAATCCGTTTCGCAATTCGCCAGTGAACTTAGGCTTAAAGCTTAGTTCATACACTCAGGAATTGCGAAATTAATCCCGATTGGTCAATTTTAAATAATATTACCCTAATATTTAAAATAAACCAATAGGGGTACGTTTCGCGGCGTATTCACATTTTAGCAGTATATGAACTGTCAACACTGTCTTGTAGGTATAGAATCACTGTAGATTTAACTACAGTGACCGCTAATGTGTGTCGCATAAAAAAACAGAAGCTGCTGTTGCATAATGTTTATATAAATCTGACATTTAGGATAAATATAAAATAAAATAACAAAAAGGAAATAAATCCTATTTGCAAATAAATATCTCAATTAGGTATATACCACGCAAAAATGGCAAATTAAAAAATATATTGATTATCTAAACTCACAGATAATGTTAGTTTGTTCGTGTTGCTCGTGAGGAATTACACTTTTAAATAGTGATAAACTGAACACAAAATTGAAAGTAGGTAGTTGAATTTTATCTATCGATGAATGGAATCCGGTCTCTCAACTGATAACCAAAAACTTATATTGCTCTTTGGTTAGTTAATATAAATGGACGGTATATTTGGTTGGAATTCATCCGGTTAATACACATATTATATAATTAATCTTTCGTTATAGTTAGATCCTATATAAACGTTTCTAAGAATGTTCATGTATTGCATAAAAATTACTATGTGAAGATTTGAACCTGTGATGAGCACTGATAAGTACACTTGGAGAACCCAAATCACCACAACATATTTTTAAAACCCTGGTGATCGTTTCACTAACCAAGTTCGCGTAATCAATTATGAATTATTCATCCACTTGCTTAGTGAAACGATCGTCAGGTTTTAGTGAATTTTTATTTATATTTTTATTTAAAAAAATTCACTAATAGAGAGGTATCGATGGTGAGACTTTGCAAACATTTTTTCAAATGAGCGCGAACTAGGACTCAATTTTTATATGTTTATATATATATATATATATATATATATATATATATATATATATATATATATATATATATATATATGTATGTATCCGTCTGATAACTCAAAAAATAATTAACCGATTTCAATGAAACTCGGCAAGTGCCTTTCTTTTATTAATGGCTTGGATGAGTTCGTTAGCCAGGAAAATCGGACGAGGTTTTCCGGGAAAATTTTAGTTTTCTTTCAAAAAAAATTCTTTTCTCCGAAAATAACAAAGCTGCTTTAATGAAATTTAGAACATATGTTGCCTTCGTAGAGACCTTACTACGCACCAAAATTCAACTTTATAAGTTTATAAAAAATTGAGCTATTCAAATTTTAAATTTTCTTTCGAAAATTACATAGTTAATTTAATGAAATTTGGTAGATATCTTGCCCTAGGAAAGACCTTACTACATACCAAAATTAAACTTTCTAATTTTATAGAAAATTTAGTTATTTAAATTTGAAACATTTAATAAAAATTCACTACCATAACGCACTTGCTGCGTCCCGAGCTTTTTTTTAAATGTGTTAATAAATATTGGGAAAATTGTGCTAATGTCCAAAAATGCTACAGTCAATAAGAATAAAATGTAAAAAGTCTGGGTGCAGCAAGTGCGTTACGGTACGGAATTTTCAAAAAAATTTTTGAAGACACGTAAAAGTTTTTTCATTAAATGCTTATAACCATTTTTCTTTTAATTTAGATACCCGAATTTTAATAAATAGTATTTCGCTTTACAATAGAAACTTGTGTAAAAAAATTCACTAATAGAGAGACTGCGAAAATGTCTTCAAATGGGCGCGAATTTTGGCCCCTAGAACCCAAAACCAAGGCCCGTTTGATTTTTATATGTATCCAAACGATAACTCAAAAAATAGGTGATCGATTTCGATGAAACTTGGCACAGGTTTGTTAATAGCTTGGACGAGCTCGTTAACCAGCCCAGTCGCACCAGTTTTTCAATGTTTTTTTAGTTTTCTGAAAAAAAAATGTATCTCAAATAAATAACTAAGCTATTTAGATAAAATTTGGTAGACATGTTCCCCTGGTAGAGACTACTAGGTATATACCAAAATTCAAGTTTTTATGTCAATAGCAAATTTAATTATTGATGAATCAATCATTTAATGAAAATTCGCTACCATAACGCATTTGCTGCGCCCCAATTTTTTTTTACTTTACCACTAGTCGCGGCATGATCTCGCCAATAGAGAATTTTCTCTGCTAAAATTCGGTAAAAATATTGAATTTTTAAGGCCAGAAATCGTCTTCACTGATAGTAAATTAGGTGTTATTATTGTGACATGTCGTAGAATTATTGATCCTCTGATGACGCCAACTTGGTTAGTGAAACGATCGTCAGGATTTTTAAATGTCTTGTGGTGATTTGGGGTTTAAAAGTGTGCTTATATCGTAGGTACTAGTTGCTTCAGTTCGGAATCTGCTTATTTATACATTATATATTACCTACATATTATGTCTCACAACAACAAAAAACGAAGATGTTTTTTTGCGATATACCACATATATGCATTGTATGTATCTAAACTATATAAAGTACATAAATATATAATAAATTATAAATTATACCTATTATTAGAATCTAATAAATTGAAATAATTTTGCGTTAAAAATCAGCTTTGATCTCTTTTATTAAAAAAGACAATAATATAGGTAAATAGAATAAATATTGAATGCGATACCTGTTTATCACACAAGTCTTCTTTTTCCCCTTTATCCATGTTTATTGATATGAAGACGTTTATCTCATAAATATCATGTTAAAAAAATGGTCAATAATATTTTATCAAACTTTCGTATTGGCGAATCACTTTTTAAATACTAGGTACCTATTTATCACGTTTTGTTTTGATAATTATATAATAAGCAACGCCATTATCACATACTTCATTTGTAGTATTTATATAACATAATAGGTATTGGTATTGGTAGACATATAACTGATATGTTTGCATCTACTTATATGTAGATACATGCTCAACAATTTCTGAATAACTGTACTTCAACGTGTTCCACGGCCTGTTTAATATGCGACGAAACCTACCTGCTCAACAGTTCTTCGACCTAACCAGTAATACATTCTTATGTTGAAGTGTCCTTGGGTCATCCGTAAGAATTATTTCTATGTAGCTTACTATATCACTAGCTATCATATTATATATATATATATATATATATATATATATATATATATATATATATATATATATATATATATATATATATATATATATATATATACAGGGTCGCTGATAAGTCTGGAAACGGTCGATTATCCGGGAAAATATACAAGGTGTCGAAAAAAGTTTTATACAAAAGTTTTTGGGTTCTTCAATGTCTACTAGGCGGTGATAATTTCATTTATACAGGGTTGGTCATACAGGCGTGGCACACCAATATTAATTTTTTTTTAATGGAACACCCTATATATTATTCGATATTTCAATCCTTCTCTTAATTTTGAGCAACATTTATCAGAAGCATGATGTACATAAACTCAATCGTTTCCGGGTAAAAAAATAAATAAAAATAAACGCTATTGTTTTTAAAATCTATTGGATGAAGAACAAAAATAAATGAAAAGTAGAATATCTCTTGAAAACAATCTGTGAGTGTGAAAAGAACCGGTTGCGATGTTTTTAACATTGTTTGAAATCCTATTTTATAAGATGTTCAAAGTGTTCTCCATTGACCTCCTGACAATAATGAATTCGCTTAACAAAACATTGCACTGCATTTACAAGAGCGTTTTGAGGAATGTTATTAATTTCATGCACAATCCTTGCTTGCAACTCTTCAATATTCTGCGGTCTATTTTGGTAAATTAAATTTTTTACATGACCCCACAAAAAAAAGTCAAGCGGCGTCATGTCGGGAGACCTAGCTGGCCATTCAATAGTTCCCCTGCGCCCTATCCATCTGCCAGGAAAGGTTTGATTCAGATATTCCCGTACCTCAATTCCAAAATGAGGGGGTGCCCCATCCTGCTGAAACCATATTTCTTCCGCTGGTAGATTTGGGTCGTTATTGTTCGGAAATAATCGACTAACGTCTGGAACAATTGATTCTTGCAAAAGTGTCAAATATCGAGCAGAGTTCAAATTACCGTGTATAAAATAAGGTCCTATGATATGTCCACCAATAATAGCACACCAAACATTTACTTTTTGCGGTCTTTGGGTGTGAATTTGTTCCATCCAATGTGGGTTTTCGTCTGACCAGTACCTACAGTTGTGTCGGTTGACTTGTCCATTCAAACAAAATGTAGATTCGTCGGAAAACAAAATGTGGTTGGCAAAGTTAAAATTTTGGCGTAACTTCTCCATAATAAGTTCACAGAACTCGATTCTGCGATCAAAATCGTCTTCACTCAGTTCTTGCAATAAATGAATTTTATATGGACGGAACTTTTCCCGCTTCGTAATCTTTTGAATTGAATATCGACTCATATTGTGATTTAAAGCCAATTGCTGTGCCGAAGTTTTCGGATTTTCCACCACATCCAATATTACATTCAAAGAATTTTCTTCATTTGTAACGGTTACTGGCCTTCCAGTTCTAGGTTTATCCTTGATACCGCCAGTTTCGTGAAAACGATGCAAAGTTTTCGAAACTGTGGATTTGGAGATCGATTCCCGCTCAGGATGCAACTCATTGAACATAATCACCACTTGAGCAAAACTTCGTGTTCTATCACCGTACCCTATCATCATTAAAATTTCGATACGTTCGGTTTCACTTAAACTTGCCATTTTGCACAAAAACTGTTGACACTAAATTACTAATGTTTCAAAACTGTTGACACTGAATGAATGTTTGACATTCGTTGTCCTGGAAACATTTTAAAACAAAAGAATAATACTGCGTTTCTTATGGGCATCTTTTCACACTCACAGATTGTTTTCAAGAGATATTCTACTTTTCATTTATTTTTGTTCTTCATCCAATAGATTTTAAAAACAATAGCGTTTATTTTTATTTATTTTTTTACCCGGAAACGATTGAGTTTAGGTACATTATGCTTCTCATAAATGTTGCTCAAAATTAAGAGAAGGATTGAAATATCGAATAATATATAGGGTGTTCCATTAAAAAAAAATTAATATTGGTTTGCCACGCCTGTATGACCAACCCTGTATAAATAAAATTATCACCGCCTAGTAGACATTGAAGAACCCAAAAACTTTTGTATGAAACTTTTTTCGACACCTTGTATATTTTCCCGGATAATCGACCGTTTCCAGACTTATCAGCGACCTTTATATATATATATATATATATATATATATATATATATATATATATATATATATATATATATATATATATATATATATATATATATATATATATATATATGTATATATATATATATATATATATATATATATATGTATATATATATATATATATATATATATATATATATATATATATATATATATATATATATATATATATATATATATATATATATATATATATATATATATATATAGGCTACTTATGTTATTGCTTTCGTAGTTTAAACACAGCATAATTTATTATGTTGTAGTTTAAACTTGCATCTTCCATATTTCTGCATGGGACCGGGGGTCTGCCGCGGGACTACTATACCTACCGTGCAATACAGTCAATGTACTACGTAATAATACACAAAATGAAAATTCCGATAAAAAAATGAATGAAACACTGTTTTCAACTGTTTGCGAAATGTGTTATAATTATATAAATCGGAAAAACGACCCAGTGAGTTTTCAAAGAGTAAGAGTAGAGTATATAGGTATATTACTACAAAAAGGTGAGAGATGTGGCTGATGCTTGATGTAAATCAATTTTCAAATATTTAATAAAATAAATGAATATAAGATTCACATTATATTATTATTACCACAATACAACATCACAAAGTGAAAAAAAAAACAAACTCTGGACGCAGCAAGTGCGTTATGGTAGTGAATTTTCATAAACATGTTTTAATGCAAATATGTGTGTTTTCTTTTTATTTAAGAAAGCAGGCATCAATTTTTATTACAAGTATAACCTATATAGTAAAAACAATGTGCCATGTTTCATAAAAATAACTTTATTGTGTGAAAATGTACAAACATTTCCAAAAGTAAACTTAAAGTGTTCCCGAGAAAACTCGTTCCTTAGTCAACCTTATAGGTTAATAGCAAATTGGGTTATTCAAATATGAATCATTTGATCAAAATTCGCTACCATAACGCACTTGCTGCATCCAGAATTTCTTTTCTTACAAACATGCATTATATTTCGATGGAAAATGTAAAAATGCAATAACATAAGGCGTGTTTGATTAAAAAAAAGTAAATTTGTATCACCAACGACTTATGGGCCAGCCTGTGATTGTAGAATTTTTTTTTAAGATGTAGCTCAAGACACACTATAATTAATGTATAAAGATTTTTTTCATATATTGTATAATAACGGATATATTGGGCTTTATTAATTTTTTACGGAAATTCGACAAAAATTATATACCACTAAACGATAAACTCTATAGCTAAGACTACTGCCAAGCATCAGAGAAAGGGTCTATTTGAAATGAATTTTCTGGAAACATTTTAGTAAAATGAAGGACAATGACGGTTGAAACTAAGACTTCAGGGTTTGTAAAACATCCTTCTTGAGACATTTGATTTCCACAGCCCGTATTAGATTCAAGTTATTTGCCTAAATGTTGCCGATTTTGACGTTTTAAATCGCAACTTTGACGTTTTGAGGAAAACACCAAATTATTTTTCTTTAAATGCCTATAACTTTTTTGTCTTTTGACCTACAGAGCTAAATTTTGTTACATAACTTACCTATAAGGATGTAAACCTGCGTACCAAATTTGGTTGTTCTTACTTTGTTAATTTCGGAGATATAAATTTTTTTCGAAAGAAAACACAAAATTTTCCGGGAAAAGCTGGGCATATTTTCCTGGCTAACGAACCTATCCAAGCTGTGGTACTCTAGTATTGACAATAACACACAATGTTCTATAGTCACAATATAGTTTTATTAATATATATATATAGGTATATATATATATATATATATATATATATATATATATATATATATATATATATATATATATATATATATATATATATATATATATATATATATAAATGTCTTGATTACACAGTGAGTTATTCTGTATCTTAACTAGGCCGCGTTACATTCAACAATGAATCTCCTTTCCCAACGTTCGTGCTTCGTTCTCAGTCCACGTTATCTCTTGGTGAATCATTATGCTCCGTAACCGGTCGCCACAATCCCTCCTTTTTCTTCAGCTTCAGTGGTGGTATCCTTGTAGGTGTGATGTCGTCCTCGTGCTCGATAACGGAGCGACCGGCTGGTGTGGAATGGTTGGAGGCGGCGTGATCAGTTGAGGAGCTAGTTGGGACAAAAGTTAAATGTTTAAAATATTCTGCTGATTCTCCCGGTACTTTTTTTACATGTGTCGTGTGGCGTTTAAATGTTTTCCCATCTTTATTTAGCGTAACTTCATTCCCTTTTCTTTCTATCACTTCATACTCTTCGTCGCGAAATCTACCCTCTAGTTTATTTGCCCTCGCCATGTTCTGTACTATTACTTTATCCCCCGGCTGTATATCGCACTCTTTTGACCTTCTAACCTTATCTTCTCTATCCTTTCCTTTTTGCTTCATAATCATATCATTGTCTTTGGCTTCTTGATCGCCCTCGCTCTTTACAAGGTCGGATATAGAAGGAATTTTGTCACGAATATTTCTACCCAATAGTAGCTGTGACGGCGACTTTCCTGTTGTTCCGTGTGGTGTGACATTGTACATCAAAATGAAGTTTCTTATTTCGGTTCGATAGTCTCTTTTATTAGCATGCGCAATTTGAAGTCTCTTTAGTATTAACTTATTTGCATTTTCGACTTCGCCATTGGCTTGCGGCCAATACGGTGGAGTTCGTATTAGCTCAATGTTGTGACTGTTACAAAAATCTACAAATTCTCGGCTCACAAATTGTCTCCCGTTATCTGCTCTGATGCGCCTTGGGAAACCCAGTCTTGAAAACATCTCTGTTAAATGGTCGATGATTATGGATGATGTTGTGGATTTTAGAAATTTGATCTCTTGATATCTGGAGTAATAATCGATTATAACCAGTACCATATCTCCGTTTGGCAGAGGCCCCATCAGGTCTATGGCCAGACATTGCCAAGGCTCTTCTGGAAACTTGTGGCGTGACATCGGAGGTGGTTTGTTAGGCTGTGATACCAAGAGACAGTCTCGGCATTTTTTTACGAATTGTTCCGTATGTCGATCTAACAATGGCCACCAAACCTTTGCACGCAGACGCCTTTTCATGACTGTTTCTCCAGGGTGCCCTTCATGCGCTAGTTCTAAGACTCGGTTTATTAACGATTGGGGAATCACGAGACGATTACTTCTCAACAGGACTGAATCCATAGATGATAGCTCTGATTTGAACGGGGAGTATATGTTTTTATCTGCAGTGGGCCAAGAGTTGTTATTAAGTTTGTTTATTGCTTCTGTTATTTCTTTATCTATCCTGCTTTCCGCAATAACTTGTGATATCTTCAACGCTTTGGGTGTGCTTCTTTCTATCACTGAGAAAATGTGTCTTTCGGTTCCAGCATCAAATGACTTTTCGTTTTCTAACTTGCAGAGCCTTGAAACTGAATCTGCAATGTTAAGTTTACCCGGTTGATACTTAACTTTAAATTTAAAGGCTTGTAGTCTAAGTAGCCATCTCTCGATGCGAGCCGGCGGTTTTGATGTTGGTCTAAATATAGTTTCAAGAGGTTTGTGGTCCGTAACGAGTTCGAATTCTAGTCCTGCTAAATATAAATGAAACCGTTCTACTCCCCATACCAAAGCTAAACTTTCTTTTTCTGTCTGTGAGTAGCGTCTTTCAACGTCCGACAGACTTTTACATGCGAATGAGATTACTTTAGGGTTATCCTGCTTATCCAGCTGCAGCAAAACCGCTCCTAGAGCTACAGGACTGGCATCTGCAATAAGCCGGGTACGCCGCTGTGGGTCAAAATATGCTAATGTTGGGAGCTCGGCTAAGTAACCCTTAAGCGTATTGAAGTGCTGTTGGTGAATATCCGTCCATACGAATTTCTCATTAATTTTCGTTAATTGGCGCAAAGGCTCTGTTGTCGTTCCTAGATCGGGAATAAACTTTCCGAGGTATGTCACCAAGCCCAAAAAGCTACGTACTTCTTCTTTATTTTCCGGTGGACGAAAATCTAAAATGGCTTTTACTTTCCTCTTGTCGGCATCTATACCTCTGTTAGATATCTTGTGACCCAAAAAGTCTAATTCTTGCACCTTTATTCGGCACTTTGTTTTGTTTAGTGCAACATTGTTTTCCTTGAGGACATTTAGAACCTCCTTAACACATGTGTCGTGTTCTAATTCAGAAGATCCAAATATAATTATGTCATCTAAATAATTTAAGCAATTTTTACACGATGATAGCATCCCTTCAAATATTCGCTGGAATATTTCGGGTGCCGAATTGACTCCAAACATCAACCGTTTATATCGGAACATTCCTTTGTGAGTAATGAATGTTGTAATAGGACGACTATCTGGGTGTAACTCAAGTTGGTGATAGGCGTTTAACAAATCGAGGCGTGAAAAATAGTTTGCATTTCTGAGCTTAGTTAAGAAGGAGTCAAATGTCGGCAAAGGGTAGTTCTCTCTTTGGATAGCTTCGTTTGCTCTACGCATATCAACGCAGATTCGAATGTCTCCGCTGGACTTAAAAATAACAACTACCGGTGATATCCAGGCGCTAGGTTCCATTACTCTTTCAATTATGTCATTTTGTAAGGCCTCGTTCAGCTTGTCTTCGACCTGTGATTCGACTGCGACTGGAACTCTTCTTACTGGTTGTTGTACGGGTTTTACGTATGGGTCTATGCATAGTTTTACTAAAACATCTTTTACTTTGGAAAACGGGGTTGTTTTCTCTATTTTATTTACATTAAGTCCTAACTTTAATATTCCCAATTCCTTGGCTGTATCTTTTCCCACTATGGAAATGTCTCCATTTGTTACCACATAAAAAGTTGTAATGAGCTCACGTTCACCTGGGATGTTAATTGTTGTTGTGAATCTGTATTTAATTTCGAGTGACCTACTAGTGCCATATGGTTTTAGCGAATCCGTATTCTTTGTGGTAAGATCCCAAATAATTGCGTTATGTGAAGAAAGTGATTCCCAGTCAGTTCCTCTTATTATGTTGGCCTTTGACCCCGAATCTATAAGCAATACTAATTCAACTCCACCTACTAAACATTTCACCAAGTCGTCGTACGAATCATCTTGGTTGGACTGCTTTGCTTTATGGACACTAAAACAGTCAAAATTATTGCTGTCATTTCCTGTTGGGTCCGCTTCCGTTTCTTCAGTATCCACAAAATTTACCCCCGATCTAAATCGTTTACCACCTCGGGGAAACTTGGACTGGAATGGTCTTTTAGGTGTTTCGCGCGTTCTACAACAGATAGCAAAATGACCTTGAAAGCCACACTTTCGACATTTCACTTCTCGGGCCGGGCATACTTTTATATTATTATTATGGTTAGTTTTCCCACACCTCGAACATGGGTACACTTGTCTGTTGTGCTTTGTTCCAATTTTGTTTACTGTCAGAGATGAGGCACTTTGGTCACTTGAACCTGCACTCATAACCGTTGATTGGTTTGCTATTTGTTCGTGCACCTGACACAGATCAATAATTTCATCGAGAGTGCGTTCCTTTTCCAAAAGTTTCCTTTTTAAATCTGGTGAAGCCCAACTATCAATAATTTTATCTTTCATGTTTATTTCACTAGCTTCCATAACACTACTACCGAAAAAACAACGCTTCGCCTGTTGTCTTATCTTCAACAAGAATTTGTTAAAGTTTTCACTTTCGTCTTTCTTGATACCTCGGAATACATGGCGTTCAAATGTAGAATTTTGTTTGGGAGAAAAGTAGTCTGATAATTTATCCACTAGTGTTTTAAAAACGTCGTCATTTTCTTCCGTATTGACTGACCCAATAGCTCCTGGTAAACTATAAGCTACATCTTGTAACTGTGGACCCCCCAGGTGCAAAAGTTTGTTTCTCTTCTTTACAACATCGGTGATGTCTTCTGAGGCTAGGTATAGATCTAGCGCTCTGAGCCATTTCTCCCACTCCGCTCTAAGTAAAGCCTTGTTGAGGGTATCGCATAAGAATGGTCTGATTCCTGTCTCTGCCATAGTTGACTAGGAAAGAAGAAAAACAAAGAATAAAGAATCAAAAGTATGTTATATCAATTTCCATGCGCACGCGAGAAAAACCTAAAAAGCTCTCAATCCAAAGTACGGTTTTTTCTGTACCAATTTTTTTTTTAATGACATATTATGTAATATTTAGATGTCTAAATCGAACACTTTATGGGTTACATGAGACCTAGCATAAAGTTAATATAAACATTACTTCAAACAAGAATTTTCTCCGTTTAACATACGTCATCAGTTGGCAAAAACATTCGGTTAAATAGGTAGCGCGACACAATACAGCAAAATATAAACAAAATAAAATATAGTGTCGTAATGGTTAATATTTGTTTAAACTTGCCGATATTGTTATTATATACGTACATACATAAATACAATTAAATGTACTTTTAAGTGATTTCATTCAGCTGATTTTGTTTACAATATAATTTCCAATAAATTCAGAGTTCTCATTTTAATAAAACATGTTTATCAAGTCGCATTTATCTTATCTCGATTTGTCGTAGGAATATGTAGTAAATATTTCACTAAAATATAATATCATTTCTAAATATATACATATATATATACATATACACATACATATTTTTTATTCGCGTGCGCATTCTTATTGTAAAAAAAAGCAAACTCATGATTCATACTCGTTGGTTCATAATTGGGAGTCTTTTATACACACATATATACACATATATGTACACACATACATACACACATATTTGGCTCACAGCCATCCTCTGTTTAATTTTCTCTCTTTCTTTGGTGCTCACAGCCCTACGTTTTTTTTTTATTTCTTTGGTGCTCACAGCCCTACTTTTTGGTGCTCACAGCCCTACTTTTTTTTTCTTTCTTTGGTGCTCACAGCCCTACTTTTTTTTCTTTGGTGCTCACAGCCCTACCTCGATGCCCACAACAATACACATGCATCCCGTAGGCATCGGAATCCAAGTTAATATTAAAAAATGTAGTCATGTTTAGTGTGTCAAAAAAACATCTCATAATTAAATTATTATCTCTGTACAGTTAAGAATTCTTACCTTTATAATTAGACGTATATAACAGGTTTAAAGAATCCTCGTCGCCACTTGTGGTACTCTAGTATTGACAATAACACACAATGTTCTATAGTCACAATATAGTTTTATTAATATATATATATATATATATATATATATATAAATGTCTTGATTACACAGTGAGTTATTCTGTATCTTAACTAGGCCGCGTTACATTCAACAATGAATCTCCTTTCCCAACGTTCGTGCTTCGTTCTCAGTCCACGTTATCTCTTGGTGAATCATTATGCTCCGTAACCGGTCGCCACACAAGCCATTTGCAAAAGGAATTTAGGTTTGAGGTTTGAATGTGAGTGGTCCATATCGGACCTTCCACCGCGACCAAGGACCAAAAGGAATTTACTCACCAAATTTAATCAAAATCGGCCCATTATTTTTTGAGTTATCGGTGTGATACATACATATATATATATATATATATATATATATATATATATATATATATATATATATATATATATATATATATATATATATATATATATATAACATATAAAAATTGAAACTGACCCCGGATATGTGTTCTGGGGGGCCTAATTAGCGCTCAAATTTTTTCAAAATTCAAAAGTCGGGATCTCCTCATTAGTGAATTTTTTTAAAAGAAAATTCACTAAAAGGAAAATTTTCCCTTTTATACCTATGAATAGAAGCCACATTCTGGGGAAACAGCTATTGTTACCATCATCACAGTGCAAGACGACGTCCCCGTGCCGTCGTAACCACAATAGACAATTTGCATGGATTTTCCATTACATGAATTTAAACAAAAAGCGGAATCACTCCAAAAACCACAAAAATAATAACAGACAGTTATACGTTAGATACGTATTTCGATAACGAAGTTGACTTCATCAGTGGCTGTCGCTTCATCAGTATCTGTCGCTATAAACTAATTTAGCTAAACAGGTTCGGCTACTGATGAAGACAACTTCGTTGTAGAAATACGTATCTAGCGCATAACTCTCTGTTATTATTTTTGTGGTTCTTGGGGGTGATTCTGCTTTTGTTGCAGTTTCTAGCCACAGTAGCGTCCAACCTCAGTATTTTACATGAATTTAACATTTACCTAATAGGTTTTCATACATAGAACATTATTACATGCATGAAAATACCCAACAACATATATACTGGACAGAAAACGACTTTTTAAATGAAAAAAATTCGAATTATTATCATGTGACCGCGAACGTTCTGCTATTGGTCATGACGTAGTTGGATAGTAAATAAATGTCGTGTTTACATCGTGGTGAATTTTAATCGTTTATTTTGTTTCTTCTAGTTGAATAATAGTGTAAACTGCGCGTAAAAAATGGAAGACAAAGTTTTTCAACAGGCGCAATCAGATAATTTGCCAAGAATTGACTCATCTATGATGACATCATTCTTTGGTGAAAATGCAGACTTCATAAGTGCTGAAATAAAATGAGCAAAAGCTGGAAGGTATGTGTAAATAAGTCAATGCTAGTTGAACACATATTTAGCCAAGTATATCATGTACTTATTCATGTCATTTGTAACATGTTTTGCTTTGAATGAAGTCAACATGACATGATAGCAACACATAACGTCAAATCTACCATATGTTTTCGATGGAACAATGTTGTTTGAATTAATTAGAGATAATTAATGGAAGCAAACCAAATAATTTCGTTAAACCATGATTTTTGCCTGTTGTTAATACTAAGAGTAATATGTAAAGTGAATACTTAATATGTACAGATAAACATACCTTGACCTCATGGAAATTAAAACCTAACCTAATAACGTATGAATCGTAACCTTATATCACTAACATTCATTGTGAAAATGGGGAGGTACTTATATTTAAATGGTCCTCAGAAGAATATAAGGCGCTCTTCTCAAATAACTGTAGATTTTTCCTCTCATCCCGCTTTATAACACTGCACCGTTGCTTTCTAATTTGAGCCACTTTTGGAACAATAAAAAATAGTTTCTCTGGAGTTTTTATAGTCGTATGTGTACACGTTGGTACTATACAGTATTTATATAAGCTTTATTGTCTAAAATCATCTAAAACATACACATTGTCCATTCTCTGGCTCCAACGGATATCTTCATTTCATTGTGGCTTCCACATTTCGTCAACTGCGCCATATTTCCAGAAGTTTTCTCCTTACATAGTCTACATCTCTTTCCCTTTATACCGCAAGTGTGTGTGACCAAATAATGTGGTCAGAAAGTTATTACGTTTCCGGATATGCCCAGTAAATTCATTTGCCTTTCACCTTTAAATTTATTTCAGTTAGCACCTCTATTGTCTCACCTCTTATCTAACACACGTTTATTCGTTCTTCTACCGGTACACGCCGTCTCCTTATTGTGACTTTCCTCTACGTCCACATTTCGAAACAATAAGGTTCTATTGCTTTCATGTTCTGTTTCGTCACAGCCCAGATCTCCATCCCATCCACTATCACACTCTATACATATAACTTGATGAACCTCTTACTATCGAAAAATAGGTGTGTGTGTGTGTGTGTGTATGTATGTATGATGTATCCGAGCGATAACTCAAAAACTTTACATGTGGTTAGAAATGGTGTAAATAAACCTATGTTGTGAATTGTAACTAATTTGGTTCACAATATTTAGAGTTTTTTCCAAATCAAAAATAAAATCTGAAAGAAATGCGTTGAAACGACTTAGTGCTTAAAGTCCAATGCCTGACAGACAGAGTAGTTAACTATCACGCGTAGATTGATTCAAAGAACAGGTATATCCCATATATCAACGGTAACGAAATAAAACAGGCATAAAACATACTACCCGAACCAACAATCGTGAAATCTTGGCCAAAAATAACGCAAATCACAGACGACAGAAAATTAAAAATTTGCCAAATACCTAATTGTTATTTAACTGGGAGATTCAATCAATTTAAAAATACACTATATTTGTTGCTTGATGAACGGCCCCAAATACAATTTTAGACTGAAAGTGTAAACATAATGTAGTGGAAATGCAAACAAAATCAAGTCAAGTCTCTATAAAAAGTGTTTAAAATAGTTTCCTTTTTATCTTTAAACTTAAACATAAGACGCCATATAAGATCGAAACATTAAATGTGTGTCAATGGCAATTCAACTAATTCTGTAATTAATTGTTACTTATACTTTTAATGTTATATAATATATTCCGGGCATGAAGCCCCTACCAAGTATCATGTAAACAAAACGTTAGTCAACGTATCCTTATAGATAGCTCAGTCGTAGGGTGCTTGTCTTCTACGCAGAAGGTTGTGTGATCGATTCCGGGTCGATGAATGTATGGTTTCTTTTTGTTTTATTTTGACATTTCGAGAAGCAATAGTGTGCAGATTTCATACGTTGTGAACAAGATCGCATTTTTGTTTAAAACGCCTGATTAACTTTGAGTCTGAAATTACAATTTTCAACAGACATTTTGTTATTGTTGATATTAAAAAAAACCGTTTTGTTTAGGTTGACTAAAATGAAATCATTCAGGCCATTAATAAGGAAAAATAACTGCTACGTTTATAATTTGGCAGATACTTTACTTTTCTAAATATGAGTAAAAAGTTACCTTCTGGAAAGCTTTTGCAACTTTAATGAAATACTATCTATAGCTATAGCAAAATTTAATTTTTTAGCAGAAAATTGAGCTTTGGAAAGTTTTCTCAAAAGGAGTTAGAACACAAGATTTTTTTGATAATGGAGAGGTATCGATGCGGTAACACTCTTGAACGAATTCTTAAAATGTGCGCGTACTAGGATCTCTAAAATCGATCTTCAAGGGCTGTGTTAGTTTAAAGTATTAATTTTAGTAATAGGCCGTATAGTATAGTGTAGGTACAATTCTTATGAAAATTCACTACTATAAAGGCACATGCTGCGTCCCGAAATTTTGACAGCTCAACAAGGAGAGGCTATATTTTACAAAGTTCAAGCTATGGATAGATTATAATGATTATGTAAGATTATTGAGAATTAGTAGGTATAGTAAGAATATTCCATTATTTGGTAGAAGGGAAGGAAAAATCATATCATGTTGCACACTCATATATAAGTTCAATGCAAGGAGAAATCGTCTAGAAATGCTTGACTCATCTTCTGTTTCCTCTGTACTCTATCAAATATGACCGCTCTTTTGTAAGCTGTCAATAATTTCTTTGGGATTGTTTTTGAAATTGTTGATTATATATAATATATACCAAGGTACCTACCTACCTAATATTCATTTGAGAAAGTCAAAAATACGCACAATCGAATTATAGATCTGCAGCGGTCCGTGAATACGAGACACTGCCTTTAAAAGAAAGCCTTGTTCCTTGTCCAGTTGAAATTCCTTTTGGCTTCTACTCGCAAATTCAATTTTCAACAGTGGCTTCACATTGTTATCTAATGTTGCGTCATCGAATCATAGAGTAATTTCATTATTCCTTTATGATAATCATGATAGTGGAATGTGTCTACCAAACTGGTGTTTTTAGATTTACAATTTTATTAATTTACTAAAGTCAAAAACTTCAAATCAAATTGAAACTTAAATGCCAAATCGAAACTGGTTGGTCGGTTGTTGCTTGGTTGACAAATTGACAAGTTACTTTTATTTGTGATAGTGTGTGATTTGTGGCATAATATGGCAAAAACTTACGATTACTTATTTAAATTGCTATTAATTGGTGATTCCGGAGTCGGAAAAACATGCGTGTTATTCCGTTTTTCAGAGGACGCTTTTAACACAACCTTTATTTCAACAATAGGTAAATGACTCATTATTTTGATTAAGTTAACCTGTAGACCTTCAGGGATTACGGGCCGAAGGTTAAGATATGAGTATTTCTTAGAGACGACCCTTAAAATAATGTGATTGTTTGCAATCACAGTTCACCGTTTATCGGAAGGTCCAAATAGTTTGATAGTGGAGGTCTGCTTAGGCCATTTCAATTTAAACTACCACACCTTTTACATAAAACTTACCTGCGAGGATGGAAATGGAAATATCTCCTAACTTTTTTGTCTATTTGTGTTTGAATGTAATAACTTCGACTTTTAACTTTTGTTTCGTCTGCATTCTGTGTTGAAGTTTATTCTCTGAAATATTCCACTTAATTATCTTTCACTTTTTTTTTTAAATATAGTGTCTATAATGGTCCGCGAAAATGAACCGTTTTTTGTGAAGATATGTAGGCTTAATATAATAATAAAGTAAGATCACAGTCAGCTCAGACAGACGTGTTTTCCAAAGAAAATCTATCATTATCTCCAGATTTACTGAGACCAGCTAGATACCGACTGGCAAAATCAGTAAAAAATTCATTAGATATTATTTTTATAATTGTTTGCCTACCCATTTAACCTAGCTGCTGTCATTTTAAAAATCCAATTAAAAGCTTACTGCTTAATTTTTGTCTTTCTTCCCTGGCAGAATAAGTTAGTTGCAGTCAGTCACAGTTTACTCTTGACTGAGATATGAAGTAAGAGCTGGTGTGTTGCTGATCTTTGTCACCGGTAACTGGCGATCCTTCAGTAGATAGGTCCCGTCCATGCATCACGAGAGCGGCATTGCCGATGGTGCTTATTGCTCTAGGGTCCTGCCTGACCTGGCCTGAGTTCACAAAACGGTCAGGAAGGTCTGGTCAGGCAGGACTCTAGAGCAATAAGCACTGTCTGGTAATGCCGCTCTTGCAATGCATGAAATGACGAGACCCGTCTACTTAAGGATCACCTACTTAACTTATGGTGATGTTTTGTTTTGATCTTTGTTGCAATTTGTTACATGTCCTATACATTCTGATTGTATTTTTGTTTAAACTTGATATGATATGTATTTATTTATTGGATCGTCCTTGTTTTTTTACAAATGTATGCTTGTATATAAAGTGACCAAATTAATCTAATCTATGGGTACAAAAATTAAAAATCAATCCTAAACTAAGATTAACAATACACATATTTCATATCAAAATTCCAAATTATTTCATACTCACTATAAGCTGGCAACAAATAAAAACCAGAATGTGATTTTAATACATATTATAATGAACTACACAAAATCTAGCACAACACAAACCATGGTAATCCTACACTTCAGCTCTCCCAACCAGCAAAGTTCTTGCGCATATGAATTTCTTTGTTTGAGTTTACGTTCCATTGCCATGTCCTTCTCTTTATTGACTCAATAAGGTAAACTGTTTTATGGTAATTTGAGAAAAATATGTTGAAGCAGCAAATGCATAATGGTATGAATAAGGTATTGTCTTAATTGGAAAACTAAGCGCAGCAAGTGTGTTATGGTAACAAAAAATGTATCAGTTTTATGGCAGCGAACTATATTTAATTCACTGGTTTATGATTAGCTTAATATTATATCCTAAAAAATTATGGGATAGCCATCAGTTGCAAGGTAAAACCCTGTATTATATTGCCGAACTTTCGGCAACCCCACAAGGCTGTAAGAAATATATATATATATATATATATATATATATATATATATATATATATATATATATATATATATATATATACATATATATATATATATATATATATATATATATATATATATATATATATATATATATATATATATATATATATATATATATTCAGCCCTTGCCAATTACAGACAATTCCGTCACATTCCAAGTGCTAATAAAATATATTTATTTTATTAGTACTTGGAATATACTTAGCTTTCGTGTAAAAATGTGCACATTTTAGGTAGTTTAGTTTGCATTTTCTTTGTTGACAAAAAAAAGATTGTGCAGGAATTGTAGGAATTTTATTGTGAATTACCTTTTACCCCCTTTTTTTTCTCCCCCAGGGCTTGTCCGCGGCCTTGCCGCCCCGATAGCACTGCAAACTTTGGCTTATTGTGCATGCCCTTAGTCTTTTTACTCCACCCATTCCAAAATCACTGTGCCTTGTTCTAGTCTGCACAGCGATTGGTAGGATGAAGTTTTATAATGCTCTGTCTCCGGTCTAGACTGACCGTAGATCAGTTGTCTTTTACAGTCCAGAACTTTACACTCGCACAAGATGTGCTGGGCTGATTCCTCCCCCTCGCCGCAGAGTCTGCATGCGAGGTCCCCCTGGAACCGATCCATTTTATGCAGGTGTTTCTTGATGGCCATGTGTCCCGTCAAGATACCTGTTATGTTTCTGAGCTGTCCTCTGCTAACATTCAGCAGCTCCACAGCTCTCTTGGAACTGGGGTCGTGAATTATTGGCTTCCCATGTCTGAGCCCTCGACAGTCTGCCCAGTACAGTCCTTCCGAATAAACACCTGCCCCCCGTCCTATGCTCCCCGCCGGATCCGCCCGTGAACCAGATGAGCGCATCCCGTGGTGTGCCCGGCGTCTCCTCCTGCCATGCCTCCCGGTCGGGGATTTCCATTGTAAAGTTGTTTTCCCTGCAGATTCATGGGCTCGTGAAGTCTGACCTTATTTCAAGCATGGGCTCCTTCATGATCTCCTGAATTTTGCAGTTGCCCCTGAAGCCTGGGTTGATCTTCAAGTCTACCATTGCAGGCTAGTCTGTATAGTCCTAGCCTGGCCTCCCCCATAATAACTAAGTGCGCGGGTGTGTGTGTGTGTGTGTGTGTGGGGGGGGGGGGGGTCAGATCCGGAAGACACAGGGTTGAAGACATGGCCCCTGTGATGCCTAGGCAAGCCAACCTTTGGATCTTGCCTAGTTTTTGTTTGGCACTGGATTGTGTCACCTTAGGCCACCAGACCAGTGCTGCATATGTTAGTGATGGTCTGACCACCCTTGTGTACAGCCAGTGGGCCATACTAGGTCTTAGTCCCCACGTTTTTCCATATAGCCGCCTACTGACGGCTAAGGTCATGACTGCCTTACGCAGTATTTTTTCAACGTGACCATTCCAGGTTAGCTTAGAGTCGAATACTATCCCAAGATATTTTACCCCCCTGGCCATTGGAATGTTCCTACCGTATAGAGTGAGAGTTCTGTGGCTCTCCCACTTCCTCCTCCTCTTAACGGTATCACAGTGACTTTCTCTGGGCTCACCCCGAGCCCTTAACCAACCGTCCACCCTTCCACCACTTTCAGTGCTGTCTGCATGCGCTCCCACACTGACTGTAACCGTTCCTCGGACTATGATGACAATGTCCCTGTACCTCATACCCTCCTCCCGAGAGCCTCCCCAACAGGCCGGCCACGACGAGGCACCAGAGCAAGGGAGACAAAACGCTCTCCTGCGGACACCCCGCCGCGACCCCCTCTAGCAGAGTCCCTCCCGTGAGTGAGGTAAACACCGCCATGTCCCTGAGCATGGAACCGATCCACCTGCAGCAGCTCTCCTCTATTTCACGCTCCCTGACAGCTGCCAGAACCGATCCAAATGAGGTGTTGCTGAAGGCCCCCTCTATGTCTAGGACCTTTTACCCTTCCAATAACATAATTTTCAAAATTAGAATTGATTACATATTTCTTAATGCTTTCTTTTTGTTTTTAAGTAAGATTTCTATCGTTCACATGATTTTTTAATCTTTTGTTTGATCCAACGTTTGTTTATCGGGAAAGTTAAAAAATAGCATTTATTGGAGCTATTTGAAACAGTTACTGTGTTTGATATCGAACAAGCACACCTTGAGCATGATAATTGAAAATCACTATACTTTACCGACAATTTTGGCTTGCTGAAATCACAATATAGGAAACAGTTAATTCTATATGCATTAATTGAGAACAAATTTAAAATTTTGTAAAGAGAAGGAAGTGGCAACAGCATGTAAATTCAAAACACAGAAATTTTGTGTGAACGGCTTTGCTGGTTGGGAGAGCTGAAGTGTAGGCTTATCAAAAACACTCTTGTGTCGGACATAGGAATTATAATTAAAGGTTACGCTGTAAAACCACCTATGTATCATACTTTGTTACTTAACTGTTTTATTAAAAAATGCCCTCTACGCAGGACTTTTTTTCTTTAACATCAGTCTATTTCTGCGGCTGGCCAATATGGGATCAGTTTCACATCACTATCCTGGCTATTCAATACAAGAATCACATAATTATTTTTAACAGATATACCTACACCATATAGCTGGTTTTATTTTTCAGCTATCAATCTAAACTGAATGGATGCAGACATATGGCAGCCTTTTTAAACAATGCAGCTAACTTTTATAGTCTTTGCGTGTGACTTAGCTCATTATCGTAAATTTTGTTGCATAGAGGGTTTGCACGCACAGCGACGTTTCGCATAATAGCAATTATATGTGAGAGTTACAATGATAAGACATTGTACACCAAACTCTTCTTCATGTTAGTCTTTTTTACTCCCTATTTTTCTTTGTTATTGTCCTTAATTCATTATTTTCTTAAATAATAATACATTGCACACCAAACTGTTCTTCATGTGAATGTTCTTTAGTCCCTATTAGTGAATTTTTATTTAAAAAAATTCACTAATAGAGAGGTATCGATGGTGAGACTTTGCAAAATTTTTTTTCAAATGAGCGTGAACTAGGACCCCTAGAACCCATATCCGGGGTCAGTTTCAATTTTTATATGTTTATATATATATAAGATATTTTAATGACATTTACTAGATATGTTGCGTTGGGAGAGACCTTACAACTTACCAAAATTAAACTTTCTAAGTTAATAGAAAATTGAGTTATTCAAATTTGAAGCATTTAATAAAAATTCACTACCATAACGCACTTGCTGCGTCCCGAGATTTTTTTTCTTTGTTATCGTCTTTAATTGAGTATTTCCTTAAATAAATACACTGTACACCAAACTCTTCTTCATGTCAATGTTCTTTACTCCATATTTTGCTTTGTTATTGTCTTAAATTTATTATTTCCTTGTTACTTACAGGCATCGACTTTAAAATTAGGACAATAGATTTAGACGGAAAGAAAATCAAATTGCAAATATGGTAATGTCTACTCACTTTATGAATTTGCATGTTTTTAATTAACTATTTTTGGTTTTAAACAGGGATACAGCCGGCCAAGAGCGTTTTCGAACCATAACAACAGCATATTATAGAGGCGCCATGGGGATAATGTTGGTGTACGATATAACCAATGAGAAAAGTTTTGAAAACATCAAAAACTGGATCCGAAACATCGAAGAAAATGCCTCAGCAGACGTGGAAAAGATGCTGCTTGGAAACAAATGTGAATTAGAGGAGAAAAGACAAGTTTCTAAAGAACGTGGTGAACAACTCGCAATCGAATACGGTATAAAGTTCATAGAGACTAGTGCGAAGAACAGTATTCGAGTTGAAGAGGCATTTTTTACTTTAGCTAGAGACATTAAAGCAAAAATGGAAAAGAAACTGGTATGTTTATTTTATCCATCAGATACTCGTTTTAGTTTCACTTACGCTTTGAACGTTTAATTCTTGATCTTGGTAATGATTTTGGAATTTAGCAGTTTTATTATCTTGATCGTAAAATGACAACATTCGTTCAAAATATTTACATTTCAGTTTTAAGTAATATGATATTTATTCTCCATTTTAATCTGTGTTTATAGCTACTTAAATTTTTATAGTCAAGGAAGGGAATTCGATTTTTATTACTATAGTAACAGATTTTTAAATAACTATACAGTGTGTCCGAAATTGGTGCTGACGGTATTAGTGAATTTTCTTTAAAAAAAAAATCATTGAGGAGATCTTGACTTTTGAATTTAAAAAAATTGTTCAAATGAGCGCGAACTAGTCCCCTTAAAACCCATATCCAGGGTCAGTTTCAATATATTACTTATGGGAAATGTATTTACTAGGAAATTTAAACCGCCTGTTTTTTGTGTAAACGTATGATGTGTCATTTGGGATGTGACTTAATTAACTTAACTTATGTTAAAGCTGACAAAGGCAATAAGGTTGTGATCTTGGACAAAAAGGATTATGAAGAGAGTGAGTAATGCAATAAGACAGGACTGTATAGAAAAGTAAATTAAAACCCGCAACCAAAAATGATTAAAGAGGTGAAAAATAGTTTAAAGAGTTGTCAGAACCTTATAACAAAAGACTTAGGAAGACAGTTACAGGTTGCAAAGCCTCCAAAAAATATTGTCTCCCAAAAATTCATAAACCGGGAAAATCAATGAGACCTATTATTTCGGCTATAGATTCTCAGACATATAATTTAGCGAAGTGGCTGTCAAGTGAGCTTAAAAGCTTGCCTGTTAAACAAAAAAGTTATTCAGCGTCAAATTCACTTGAATTCATCAATATGGTGAAAGATGTTAAATTGGTTGAAGGCGAAGTTTTGATATCATTTGATGTAGCGTCTTTATTTCCTAGCGTGCCCACGACACAAACGCTAATGTATTTAAAACAGTTGTTGAAATTGAACAATATACGTGAAAAGGTTTGCAAAGAATATTCAACTTTAACCCATCTTTGTATAACACAAAATATTTTTCCATTTAACAATGAGTTTCTTGAACAAACTGAAGGCACAAGAATGGGCAACCCACCCTCTCCATTCATTGCGGACTTTTTATGAGTAGATTTGAGACATGTTTAGAAAATGAAAGTCAGTATTTTCTTAGAGTGTCTTTCGTTATGTGGACAATATTTTTGCAGTGTTTAACACAAATATATGCAAATTATATGATTTTATTAAAAGACTGGACTGTCAATTTGATTCAATAAAATTCACCCACGAATTAGAAGTTAACACTAAACTTTCTTTCTAGATGTTATAGTTATTAAAAGTAATGACTCCTGAATTCGATGTCCACAGGAAGGAAACTACCAAGTTACATTCCAAATGACTTACCATCATACATTTGATTGGTTTAAATTTCTTAGTAAATAGATTAATAAAATTTCCCTTAAGTAAAAGTAGATATAGTATAGAATTAGAGTACACTAAAAACGTGGCTAAATATAACGGATATTCGGATTGCCTAGTGGAAAAATTAATTAATAGACACAGTGAAAAGAAAATGTTAGCGGAATGCCGAACATCCAGGAAAGATAAAATAGAGAAAAAATGTGTTTGCCCACTAACTTGCAGCTAACTTTTTCGACAAAAAAATAATTTAAGAAATTTGTTAGGTAATACGAAAGATAAAGCCACTAAAATGTTTGGTATCTATGAGATATGTTGTAAAGATTGTAATCTTTAAATATGTTGGGCAGACCAAGAGACCCATGGAGACTAAATTTCGCCAACATCTGGCACAGCTGAGATACGGTAGTGTAGACAAGTCATGTGTAGCACAACATATTTGGGATAATAGCCACCACATTGATAAGGAAAATCTGAAACTTATCAAAAATGTTAGAAAGCCAGCGAGGCTAGATGCTTACAAAAGTATTTATATTTCTAGGGCAGTAAAAAACAAAAGTTCCTTAAACCGAGCTCTGCCACTGGTTTGTAGTCCTCTGTTTGCGCACTGTCTTTGATGCAGAAAAACATTCTGAAAGCTGTCAGGTAAAGTGATAAAGGAAGTTCAAAAAGCTCGTCCGGCAATTAAAATACAATACACTGAACAATTTGCTTGGGATTTAGTCTCCCTCTCGGTATCGTTCTTTACCTAAGATTCAGTATAAAAGGTGATGATAGTAGTAAGTAGTTAGAATTTTTCATTCTCTGATGACGCTAACTTAGTTAGTGAAACAATCGTCAGATCTTTAAAAAAATACGTTGTGGTGATTTGGGTTCTCCAAGTATACTTTTCTTCAACTGTTAATAACATGTTTACTGTATACTTCACTGTGGAAGAGTCTGGATATTTTCAATTGATTGGCTGGTGTATCCAAATAAATAAATCAAATTAATTTTAAAAAATCATTGGATTTTCCGTAAAAAACTGTTCTTATATTAATTAGTTTATCTCATTATTTATTATATATTTATTTATAATCATAAATCATACATGTCTATTTTAACAATTTATCAAAAATAACGGTTCTCTGTAATATTTTCGTGTGTACAGAAACTCATTCAAATAATTTATTATTATGTATAAAATTTTTGAAGTTAGTTGTAGAACTATCTGTAATATCTTAAGATACATAGTCTGCTTTTCTATTATCACTGTAGTTACTAATCTTGTTCTCTTTTTCCGCTACCATGTGACTGGCAGAAGGTAAATGAATTTTATTTAGATGGGCTGCAAGCATGAATTTCTTTTTGCATGTTTAATTTTTTTAAGCTTATTTTAATTTAAATTTTTATCATATACAGGGCGGTCAAGTTCAATATCTCCTTTATTATTCAATAAAATAATATAATTTTGGAACAAAGTTGCAGGTACTAACGTTAGCTACAAACTAAGATTATTTTTGCATATACAGGATGTTGCATAAGTTAGACACAACCCAAACTTCACTTTTTTAAATAGTACATCCTGTATCTTGTTTCATTTTTGAATTCCTCTTCTTTTGCCGATTCATCCAGTGTATAGTTAGTTGTTGGGGTCTATACAGAGTCATTCAAAAGTTATGGCCTTTTTTCTAAAATATCAGAGGCACATTTGATGGTGTGTATCTTCATTAATATGTCAGCATGGAACACTCTATCATGCCAAAAATCTGAAAAAGTGTTCTTCTTTCAACCTCAACATATTAAAAATCAATACAGAAAGAATTCTTTGAAAACAGTATACAGTGTGACTGGGGACTTTCTGCTGGTAAGGATTAGTTTTTGGGTTTTGCAAGAATTAACAACCAAACTGTTTGCCTCAAACCAAGCTTCAGCAATATCCAGGCCGGCCAATGCTTTCTTGTTCAACAATTCCCTTTTTGCAGCTCTTTCTATGAGGGTGTGTCATCTGCAAAAGCTATTATGTTCTTGCATGGAATTGGTTCATTAGGTCGTTAATATATATAGAGAATAACAGAGGGCCCAATATAGACCCCCGAGGAACACCTTGTTTCATTAGTCTTAGAGACGATTTTTCTCCATTTAGGTCCACTAATTGATATCTGTTTTCAAGGTACGACCAGAGCAACTTCCACACAATGCCTCTTATACCGTAATGATGCAGTTTCATCAAAAGCCTCGCGTGATCCACACAATCGAACGCGTTACTCAGGTCTATACTGGAAAGCATTGTTTCCTCCATATCCTCAAATGACGCCAAAATGGTCTCAATTATCGATCATTGCCGTAACTGTTGACTTTCCTGCACGAAAGCCATGCTGATTGCGACTCAGAATCGACCTTGATTCTATAAAATTCACCAGCCTCGACTTGAGCAGAGCCTCAAAAATTATTCCAATTACCGGCAACACTGATATAGTTCTATAATTTCCACAAAAGTTGACATACAGACAATACAGAAAGAATTCCTTGAAAACAGTATACAGGGTGAGTAAACACACTGAAGTCAAGTTTTCTCGAGAAATTCAAATAGAACAGCCTGTATATTATAATCAATTTCGATCCATCAACAAATGTTCTTTCAGTTTCATGAAGTATTCCCTATACCCAAAACCAGTATTTACTGAGATATTGGGTGTTTTTTAAGAAAAAAGGTACATTTATACACAGGAACGAAAAATATTCCTCGAATAAAGATAACTAGAAGAGGAAATTAATGGAAAAATTTTACAAGTATAAATTAAAGACTATTCAATTTAGTGATATTGAAATGAAACTTTAAGCTGAAATTAGAATGTATCAAGTTGCAGAAAATTGTGATAACAGTGATATAGCAACTACACAAAAATAGTGAAAACTGGTTAATTGAGTGTTCAAAATGATCACACAAATAAGTTTAAGCGAGTTTCAAAAGGATAGTTAGCGTTTCGTATTACACTTCAATTGTTATTATCTAATACACCACGAATTCTTGCCTTCATATCTTATTTTGGCGATGGTTGCGCCTGATAAACTAAATTTTTTACATAACCCCATAAAAAGAAGTACATTTTTGTTAGATCAGGATACCTAGGCAGCCATGCATTCAGCCCTCCTCTCCCAATCTAGCGTTTTGGAAAATGTTGGTTAAGAAAAGCATGAACTGTATGATGAACTGCGGCAACGTCATGCATAAACCACATATGATCACGTATGCTAAGACGCAGTTGGTCTAATAATGGTGCAAAGTCTTCTCCTTGAAACTGAAGACATCACTGTGCAGTGAGCCGTTCTTCAAAGAAATGTGGAGCGATGACAAAATTTCCAATAATTCCACCCCAGGCGTTAAGAGACCACCTATTTTGCCTAGTGGTGTGAGTAAAGTTACGTTTTCAGTAGAATACTAGTGAAAGTTATGTCTGTTGATATGTCCGTTCTTATGAAATATTGCTTCACTAACAACACAGAGTTGAAGAATCTTGTATCTCTTTGGATTTGTTGCTGTACCGAGTGACAAAATTATAGTCGCCTTTGATGATCATCATTGTACAGTTCTTGGAGGAGTTGAATATCGTATGGGTAAAATTTGTTTTTATGCAAAATTCGTAAAACAGAGGTCTTACTGATATCAATTTCCCTTGGTATTTTTCTTGAGCTGATATGAGGGTCTTCTATCACTCCCAAATGTACTATCAAATATTTCTCTTTGTTCAAAACAGGCTTGGTTCTCTCAGTCTTTTTGTATCCTGTGTTCCTCGTTTCCTCAAAACATCGCATCAGTCTTTCAAAAGTGCTTCTGTGTGGTTGTCTTCTATTGGGATATTTCTCACGATAGATTCTTGTCACGAATAAACCTTTTTGTTACTTGCTCCTAACACATAAATCAGATCAATCATTTCTTTTTGGGAGAAATTCATTTTAGCGTCTTGTTATAATTCAAATATGAGAATATAACTACTCGATAGTTTACGTTAATGTTTGACATGTAAGTCAATACATTGTTTATTTTGCATGGTTACGATATACACTAATTCGCTTCTGTGTATAAATGTACCTTTTTTCTTAAAAACCATTCAATATCTCAGCAAATACTGGTTTTAGGTATAGGGAAGCCTTTATGAAACTGAGAGAATATTTGTTGATGTATCTAATATGATTATAATACACAGGTTGTTCCATTTGAATTTCCCGAGAAAACTTGACTCCAGTGTTTTTACTCACCCTGTATACTGTTTTCAAGGAATTATTTCTGTATTGTCTGTATGTCAACTTTTGTGGAAATTATAGACCTATATCAGTGTTGTCGGTAATTGGAAAATTTTTTGAGGCTCTGCTCAAGTCGAGGCTGGTGAATTTTATAGAATCAAGGTCTATTCTGAGTGGAAATCAGCATGGCTTTCGTGCAGGAAAGTCAACAGTTACGGCAATGATCGAGATAATTGAGACCATTTTGGCGTCATTTGAGGATATGGAGGAAACAATGCTTTCCAGTATAGACCTGAGTAAGGCGTTCGATTGTGTGGATCACGCGAGGCTTTTGATGAAGCTGCATCATTACGGTATAAGAGGCATTGTGTGGAAGTTGCTCTGGTCGTACCTTGAAAACAGATATCAATTAGTGGACCTAAATGGAGAAAAATTGTCTCCAATACTAATGAAACAAGGTGTTCCTCGGGGGTCTATATTGGGCCCTCTGTTATTCTCTATATATATTAACGACCTAGTGAACCAATTCCATGCAAGAACATAATAGCTTTTGCAGATGACACACCCTCATAGAAAGAGCTGCAAAAAGGGAAGTGTTGAACAAGAAAGCATTGACCGGCCTGGATGTTGCTGAAGCTTGGTTTGAGGCAAACAGTTTGGTTGTTAATTCTTGCAAAACCCAAAAACTAATCCTTACCAGCAGAAAGTCCCCTAAAAATGCTACTATTTTACTAGTGGGGTTTGTAGTTGATGACACGTTTTCGTGGATTCCGCACAGTGATGCGCTTTGCCTTAGGCTCTCAACTGCCATATTTTCCATAAGAAGAATAAAAATGGTTGTCGGAGCGAGTGCAGCATTGTTAACATACCATGCGCATTTTTATAGTGTGGTAACCTATGGCATCCTCCTTTGGGGTGCTGTGGGTGGTGCATCAAGAGTCTTCCTGAAGCAGAAAAAAGTGATAAGGGTGTGGGCTGGTGTGCCTCAAACGACAAGTTGCTGGGATTTGTTTGTGAAGTACCATCCCGTGTGTGTACATTCTTTGCTGTTTGTGCTATCTCCACAGTCACCAAAGTTAATTTGTTAGGCACTTAAACCTTCACTGTCACAACACAAGAAATAGGGACAAATTCATCACACCCGGGCATCGCTTAGCAAGGTTCCAGTCTTCCTGTGTGTTCACTGGCGTTAAATTGTATAACAAACTGCCGTTGGTTTTCCAAGAACTAGAGAGTAAGATCTTTAAAAAAACTATAAAGAACTTTTTATTAAAAAACGCCTTTTAATTCTGTGGATGAATATTCATCCTGTCGCTTTTAGTCATGTTTGTCAAAGTGTCTTACAGTTGTGTTGTAATGGTTTATTACTTGTAGGTTTTATTGGATCGTCGTAGTCTTTATTCGTTATTTATACTTATATTTTAGATGTAGACATGCCTTGCAAGCTTTGAAGGTAATAAATATGTATGTATGTATTGATTGAAGTTGAAAAAAGAACACTGTCAGATTTTTGGCATGATAATGTGTTGCATACTGACATATTAATGAAGATAAAGACCATCAAATGTGCCTCTGATGTTTTAGAAAAGTGGACATAACTATTGAACGACTATATAGACCCCAACAACTATACACTGGATGAATCGGCAAAACAAGATGAATTCAAAAATGAAACAATATACAGGCTGTACCATTTTAAAAAAAGTAAAGTTTGGGTTGTATCTAACTTATGCAACACCCTGTATATGCAAAAATAATTTTAGTTTGCAGCTAACGTTAGTACCTGCAACTTTTGTTGCAAAATGTTTTTTATTTTATTATTGAATAATAAAGGAGATATTTAACATAACTGTTGGACCACCCTATATTTTAAAAGCTGGTGAATGTTTTGCACAAGTGTGTCCACCAAATTTCAGTAGTAAAACCCCGGGCAACAATGTTATACAAGAGTGAAGAATAGACAAGTGCAGAGTACACAGACACTTGACCTGACTTTTGAAATTAAAAAAAAAGAAATTGAGATGTGGTTCAGAATCTCGTAATCGTCATTAAAATATCTCTGTGCAAAGCAGCTGCAAGCGCTTAGGCGATTAACAATTTGCATGTTTTAAAATATATGTTGTTTATTTTTTGTTTTTACAATATTAACAGTAAAATATCAGGTGTTATGTTTGTGCACACAGCTACAATCCGTTGACTTTGCTTCTATAGAAGCGGGTTTGGTAGCAAAACATTTACTTTTCAGGTGTCCCCAAAGGAAAAACTCTAAGTGTGATAAATCGGGTGACCTAGCCGGCCATTCTATTGGACCTCTTTGGCCAATCCATCGCCCAGGAAACCTATCATTTAAAAATTGTCTTACAGGTGCAACATAATGCGGAGGTGCTATATCTTGCTGGAAATGAAGCAGTTCAACATTATGATTTTGGTCATCCTCTAGTATGTGTGTAATTAAAGGGTCAGTCAAATCTTCAAGCATGTTTAGGTATGTTTCACCAGTTAAATTTCCAGGAATAAAAAGAGGTCCTGCAATATGGTTTCCTAAGATGCCACACCAGACGTTTAGGGTAGGTTAGGCTAGGTTTGAATGTGAGTGGGCCATACCGGTCCCTCCACCGTGACCATAAGGTCTATTGTGGGTCACGCCTAATAGTCTATATTTCGCCCAACAAAGCCAGCCTCCTGCAGAGGTCGATAATCTTTTTGGGGGCGAAAGTTGATCCAGATCTTCCGGAGCAAGCTTTGTCTTGCCAAAGAGCAGGTATCTAGTCCTGTCCGCCGCCGGACAGGAACACAGTACGTGGTCTGCTGTCTCGTCACTCTCCATACACAGTCGGCACTCAGTCTCCTGACCGACCCCAATACGATGCATGTGGTGACGCAAGCGGCAGTGTCCTGTATACAGGCCGACTAGAGTACTCAGTTGTTGTCTGTTTAACTCTAGAGGTTTTTTGGCACTTGACTCAGGCAGTCCATTTATAAGGGCCTTAGACTGAGCTAATCCTGGCAGATTTTGCCATTGCTGGCTTGTCATTCTTTCTGTCCAGGTCTTTAAGGTGTGTTTTGCTGTGCATGATGTTATCCCCAGCACCGGTTCTGGTCCGATAAAGTTCCTCTGGGCACCACTCCTGGCAAGTGTGTCGGCTGCAACATTGTCATCATGGTCCGAGTGACCCGGTATCCAGACCAGTGATACCCCATTACAGCTGCCCAGTTCGTAGAGGGCAGATTTACAACTCCATACTGTTTTTGAGTTGCAACGGTAGGAACCAAGAGCATTTATTGCAGCTTGGCTATCTGTATATATCTTTATCGATTTGTGTGTGCACTGGTTTTCTATGCTTTCCCTTGCACACATCTCGATGGCATACACTTCTGCCTGCTTGCGTACTTGCCGAGGCTAGTTGTTGCCCCCATATGCGCCGGCTCCTACTCCCATAATGGTTTTGGAGCCGTCAGCATACCAGCAGAGATCAGCTCTCAATAGGGTCGTTTGATTTCGTTCCCAGTCCTCCCTTTCCGGGAGGACGGTCTTGAAAGACATATCTCTACTGATCTTTGTAGGCATCAAGTCTGAGACCATTCCCAGAATCCCGTGACCCTCAATGTCATCGAGGAGTCCGGACCCTCCCAGACTGATTTCCTTCGGCATACTGTCGGCCATTTGTTTTAATCTGTACATTGTCCACCTCGCCACCCTCTCCAGCCATATGTGAAGAGGTGGAATATTAAGGAGGATCTCCAGAGCGGCTGATGGTGCGGTGCTTATCGCTCCCGTTATCATCAGACAAGCTTGTTTCTCTAGATGATCCAGTTTGGCCCTCGCGATACCAAAAAGTGCCTTGGGCCACCAAACTATGGCTCCATATCTTATCATTGGTCTGATAACCACTACATAGAGCCAGTACATCTGTGGGGGGGTTTGTTCCTCAGTTATTTCCACAGATTCTACGGCATGTCCACAGGGACAGTTTAGCCCTGCAAGTTACATTCTTTAACTGTACGTCCCAGTTGAGCTTCTTATCTAGGGTAACTCCCAGATATTTTGCTTGTTCCATAAATGAAATCGTTTCCCCCCATAAGAATAGGTGGTTTTAATCTATCCAGCCTTCTTCTTCTGGTAAATGGAACAATGATCGTTTTGCGGGGGTTCACAGACATCTGTTCCCTCCGACACCAATCATTCACTACATTTAGTACCTCCTGAAGAGTACTTGCTAGTTCCTCCCCATATTTGCCCCTAACCATTATGACTAGATCATCAGCATATGCCTGGACCTCAACCTCCCACAGCCACAGGATAGCCAGCAAATCGTCCACAAGGAGGGACCACAACAGGGGGGATAGAACTCCCCCCTGAGGGCACCCCCTCGCAGCCCTGCAGCGAAGTAATAATGGTCCGATTGTGGAGCATGCTTCCGATCCAGCCACAAATGGTATGTTCCACCCCTCTAGCGATAGTGGCTTCATAGAGGGAGGTAAGTAATGCATTGTTGAATGCTCCTCCAATGTCGAGAAATGCAGCCACCGCCACCTTCCTGTTATCCAGGGAATGTGTGATCTTCTCGACGAGGTTATTGAGTGCTAACTCAGTAGATTTGCTGGTTTGGTAGGCATACTGGTGGATATTAAGGGGGTTGTTGACTAAGATGCTCCTCCTAATGTGTCCGTCCAGTATTTTTTCCAATCCCTTCAAGAGGAATGATGTAATACTGAGAGGTATCAGTGATGTGGGTAGGAGGTCATCCCAATTTGGGAATGTAAATCACCGTCCAGCTGGATGGAATATAGTTCCAAGCCAGACTGGCTCTATATAGCCTGATTAGGAAAGGTAGGAGAATCTCCAGTTCATTTTGTAGTAGGACCGGTACCACCCCATCCTCCCCTGGCGCCTTGAATGGCTTGAAATGTTTCACAGCACACTCCACTGCCGAAGCCGTAACTATTCTCTGAGTAACCCGCCAGTCCTCCCTCCGAGGGCGTTTAAATCGACCCTCGGCTGACAGGACATCTTCGTTGCTCAGGATCAGACAATCTGGGAAGTGTGTGTGTGTGTGTGCTAAGAGCCAGGTGTTTATTTTTTGAGGTCGTTGGGTATGAACTGTACGGAATAAATGTAGGTTACTAGCACTCTCCAGTACCGGCTATTGTGCCTGCTTAAAACTCCTTAAAAAAAGGGCACTCATCGGAATAGCAAATGTTAAAAAATAGGTTTGGGTCGTCAATGAAACGCTGGCTCATTTATTCACAAAGTTCCAACCTTCTATTTAGATCATCTTCATTGAGTTCCTGGAGTAATTTAATTTTTTAAAATCTTTTTTATGGAAGAACGGGAAACTCCTGAGACTTGAGCTAGTTGATGCATACTTTGAGTTGGATCCAAAGCAACATGTCCCAAAACACCACTTCCAAAGCTTCATTTCTGATTGATCGCTGTGACTGATGTTTGACATTACAGACATATCCAGTATCGACAAACTTTTGCACCAATTTGGCGATATACGAATCATTCACATTTTTATTTGGATAATTATTCTTAAATAAACGAGTAGTGAGCCTAGCACAACTATTTTTTTGAAAATAGAGTTTAACAATTTTAACACGTTCGGAAATGGTATAAACCATTTTTACAAATTCGACTGAAATTAAAATAACTTTAAGATTAATCAAACGGTGTCAATGAAGATTATAAACTAAACGTTCACCTGAATTGTGTTTGTATACTGATGCGAAATTATTTACCTTATTCAACAAATCATATAAAAGATGACAATAAGAAATAATTTCCATTTTGATAAGAGAACACAACATTATATTGGAATTTAATAATGTTTTTGTTAAAGTAAGTAACACAGAAATGATTGTGGTATTTTGAAGAAGTGAAATTTACGTGACTTTTTCATTGATACCAAAACTATGGGGTTTGAGTTTGCAAAGCCGTTTTTGGTTTAACTGTTGCAGTAAAATCCAACAAATAAGGCATTACTGGATATGTACTTGTGTACCCTTTGAAATAATGTATGACTCGACCCCACTTCCCATTTGAAATTTTAAGGGTGCTTTTGTTTCCCGCTATGTGGTTGAAGGGGTGGGTGGGCGAATATGCTTAAAATGTGTCCCCCTAAAAATAGAAAAATCACGGATCCGAACGTTTCTTTCCCAAATTCATAAAAAAAAGAAAGCTGGATGCACACTTTTCGTTGGGCCACTCTGTATATATATATATATATATATATATATATATATATATATATATATATATATATATATATATATATATATATATATGTATCCACACGATAATTCAAAAAATTATTTACCGATTTTGATGAAACTCTGCAAAATCTTTCTTTTATTAATGGCTTGGATGAGTTCGTTAGCCAGCTCTATCGGACCAGTTTTTCTTTAAAAAGAATTACCAAATTTTTTCGAAAAAATTATTTGTATCAGAAAATAACAAAGTTATTTTGATGATATTTGGTATGATGCCCTAGTAAATACCTTACTATATACCAAAACTCAACTTTTTAGGTTTATAGAAATTTGAGTTATGCCAATTTGAAACATTTGATGGAAATCCGCTAGCATAACGTACTTGCTGCGTCCCGAAATTTTTTGTGAATTTTCGAATTTTCATTAAGAAAATTAGAGAGGCATCGATGGTGAGACTTTCGGAAAATTTCTTCAAATGAGCACGAATTCGGGCCTCTGGAACCCATTTCCATGGTCAGTTAAAATGTTTATATATATATATATATATATATATATATATATATATATATATATATATATATATATATATATATATATATATATATATATATATATATATATATATGTATGTATGTATGTATGTATGTATGTATGTATGTATGTATCCAACCGATAACTCAAAAAATACTTCACTGATTTGGAAATTACCCTTATATTGCTAATGGCTTGGATAAGTTCGTTCATCAAATCTTATCGGCCAATTTTTCTTAATAAAAAATTAAAAAATATTTTTGAAAACGCAATATCTCTCAAATTTTCTAAGTGATTGAAACAAAAATTTCCAACTTAAAAGAACATAGACAGACGTGGTTGTCTACCAATTTTCAAGGTGTTTGATCAAAGAAAAATAAAGTTATTCGAAATTAATAATAAAATAATCCTCGACATCACTTCTGATTCTGTAATCCAATATCTACAATGTTGGACAAAGACAGATGACGTTATCTGTCATATTATGCTATTTAAATAAATCCTAGATAAAAATCTAAACAATGGAAGTTACTGCAAAAGCTCAGACATTGTGAGATACGACAGGGACGCCATCTCAGTGCAGGACCAGGTAGTATGTTGTCACGACAACTCTAGTTTACACAAAATTTTATGGATAGAGCTAGTTTGCGTTCATAAGCGCTAAATATTAGCAAGCGAATTTATACTAATAAATAAAAAAAATAATGACAGTGATTCAATTTGTGTAAAAGCAATCTAGAACGACCTTCCATTATGTATAAATTTTAAGCTTCCCATTCTTCACGTTCACGGTATTCAAAATTAAAAGCCCCCTCTCTCCCTCTCTCATTTCTCTCCTAGTTTAATTTGACCACGTGTAGCTATTTGTCACAGAGAAGCGTGTACGCTCGCGCTCTGTTCATCGCATAACCTGTAAATCGACTCCGCTGGTGCTAATTGTCAATACTAGCATTGTTAATATTGGGATGATACGGATTCATATAAAATAATCTTCGGAATGATCATCCGATTACGTTTTCACATTAAGAAGGGTATATCATATTTATTTTTAGCATGGTATGGGATGGAATCGTAGATGCCGTATAGTAATAAGTACTAATAATAACGTACACATGCTAAATATAATTTTGTTTTATTATTATTCTCCAGGGAATACCATTGTATTTTTACAAATATATAGGATAAGTTCGTGTTAAGTTTCTTGTAATTAATAAAATATAATGGTATATATAAAGGGTGGTGGTGGTGTTTGGTGATGTTTGAAAAAATATTTCCAGAAATATGCTTAGAACCCCTTTTGGATGCCCAAACCACAAGAAGAATTTCTTGCAAATAGCCCACAAGAAAGTTACAGGACCAAGAGTGCTGGGCGGAGAAGAATATAAAAAGGAAATGTGAGCAGAAAGTGCGAAAGAAACAGCTATACCCCCTTAAAATCCTGTTTATCGCACGCAGAACCACTGTATTAACCGCAGGTCCCGTAACTTTCTTAGGGGTTGCTCCAAAGGAATTTTTCTTGTTTACATTGTTCTCGTTTATGCATTGAGGGTGATTGTAGGCATGCAGAAGGGGAAGGAGAACCCCTGCGATGAAGCAGCGAACCAAGATTTTCAAATTATGTTTAAATTGTTATCTGACTTAATTTCTTTAAATATTTTTCAAAAAATGAATTTGAGGTTGCCTTGTTTTTCAGTCTTACATAGTAAGCTGCAATATTTTATCATTTTCAAAAAGTATGGATACAGCAACTGTAAATAAGTGTTGGAAAGGGCCTGGGTGCAGCAAGTATGTTATGGTAGAAAATTCTCGTAAAAATATTTCAAATCCGATAGCTCAATAAATTTCCGATTAAGCTATAAACGCACTGAGGGTACTAAACTAAAGAAATATAATTTGTTTTAAAAAACCTTTTTTGTTGTTTATTGTTTGCAAAAACTGGATGGGTTGACTAAAACAAACCATCCAAGCAATTAATAAGGAAAAATACCTGCCATATTTATAATTTGACAGGTACATTCCCTTTGTAAATAATTAATTTTTTTCTGAAAAAGTTTTGTAGCTTTAATGAAATTTGTAACACAATTTTTTAAAAGACACTTGCAGTACTTACATATTATATCTAAGACCAAATTTTAATTTTTTAGCTCCATATAAAATATAAATTTTGTCAAATAATCGCTAACTCGGACTCTAAAACCGATCTCCAAGGTCCATTTAAATTTAAAGAATTAGTTTTAATAATGTATCTTACTAATAGTGCACAATCCTTATTAAAATTCCCTACTATAACGCACTTGCTGCATCCCAAACCTTTTTATAATAACTTCTTTTCTTTGCACTAATTCTGATTCTAACCTCATTTCTTCTAGCTTTAAACCAATATCAATCATCTTCTCTAAATAAATATACTACGTACCAATATTTGTGTGTGCATGTGTGTGATTTTTCGATTGATTCAGAAATATTTTAAGTCAGTTGCTTTCGATACCTGTTGGCATTTTATTTGTGCATGATGTTTTTTTTAAAATTAATTGCATGAAAGTTTAAAAGGTGCTTATAACCAATTATTAATACAGCTTTTATATCGATGTAGGAGGCAAGTAACCCGCCAAAAGGAGGTCATCAACTGAGAGCAACGGAGCCACAAAGGAAACCAACAAACTGGCTATCGAAGTGCACTCTACTCTGACGGATTGGTCTGGCCTATGCAGCATAATAAAATGTTAACACCCCCAGTGCACATCACCAATCTGTCATAGCTAATGGACTTGTACGAGTGTAACTTGTTAAACGAATTACATTTTGTGATTACAATCTGATATAAGGTTGTGGTATAAGTTATTGTGATGTGGGTTCTCGATGCTTACACACTCTGTATTTATTATACTGTATGACAAGCCTTGACAACTCGTTTGCTCACTCATCAGCAACATTTACTGGAGATATTTTGATTTCTTAACAGGTTTTGTATGGAACAAACTAAAATTTTCAACAAGATGACCGTTACAAAAGTTGTAATACATTTATTTTTGTCTTTCTGTTATTTTTGTATTAATATTACTTGTCAATTATTTTGTCTTGTTTTATTGCAGTTTGTGTTTTTTTAAACAGTATACTCTCGATTATCCGGACTAATGCGGGGTGTGGGAGGGGGTCCAGCAACACAGATAATATGAACATAATAAAACATATATATATATATATATATATATATATATATATATATATATATATATATATATATATATATATATATATATATATATATATATATATATATATATACAGGGCTTTCATAAATTCCCGAACCCCACGTGACCGCTTAAGTTAGGCAACCCGGCATACACGGTTGTACAACCTGAATTAATGAAATCCCTAAGATACCAGTGTTGTCTCATATTTCCTTTGGGGTTTTATAAAAAATATAAAAATTATAATAAGTTGAAACAGTAAATGTCTTAAATGTATTTATTATTTAGTATTTTTAACAGCAAGTCTTTTCATGTATGGTTTACTGTTGATTGTTAAAAAAAAAATTAAAAACATAAAATATTACTTTTATTTTGTATAGATATCAAAATTTTGTAATGTACTTAAACAAATTGAGGTCCGATTATTTAAACTTCTAATTTACGGTTTTAGGAATGTGTATTGTGTAACATGTAACAAATATGTACCTGTTTGGGCAGATTACCGACGAACAGATTTGGTAGGGCTTCGTTCCATACGATGTCGAATATCATCAACAACATAACCTTAACATACCTACACTCTTAACTTACGTAAACACGCAATGAAAATGCTAAGTTTTGATAAAAACTGTTTATTTTTATTGTCCGACAGATAGAAAATTATTTGAAGAAGGTAAACACTGGTCGAACTTGGAAAATGCACAATATACATACAAAATAACTGTCAAAATGGAAATGAGCGCTAATGGACTGAACTGTCAATTGATTTAGTAACTTTAGGGTCCCTAGTCTAGTGGTTTTTTTGGTTACTTTTTGACTGCCAACTCATAAAATCATATTCCACTAAGAGAGAGACAGAATGCGGTCACGTGGGGTTCGGGAATTAATGAAAGCCCTGTATATATATATATATATATATATATATATATATATATATATATATATATATATATATATATATATATATATATATATATATATATATATATAGTTCAATGAAGATCTTACAGTAGATCAATTTGAAGGTCAGCCTTTGAAATTTGAAAAAGTCTGTAATTTTAGAATTTTAGTTTGCTTTTTATACTCACTCATTTTTTGTCTAATACAACTTCTAATTTTGCACACTGACACAACATCAGAATAATCAAATCCCACTTGAGTCATATAGTCCAGAAGACCATCAGCATTTTCCAGGGCACTTTGATGAGTCATTTTAGAAACATTTGCTTCCTCATCATTCTCCGAACTGATTTCTTCATTATCAATCTTTTGTTCTCCAGTTGCTTCACAAATGATTTCATCGTCTGTGAGATGTTGGAATCCAGCATCATCAGCATCAGTATTCAGCCACTCTTGCAGGTTCTCATTATTAACATTTTCGAATCCTGTTATTCTGCCGGCCAAAGTAATGAGAGGGATCTCATCTTCATCATCGTCTTCATTAATATTGGGTAACATTTTCTTTAAAGACCGCATTAAAGTGACTGGTTTTATGTGTCTCCAAGCGTTTGCTATATTATACATGGCATCTACCAATTTGTATTTATTCCACAATGAAATCATGTTCTCCTCCATCAAATATCTCAACAAATCCATTCCATAGCAAAGATTAATTGCAGAAATTACTCCCTGATCCATTGGCTGGATCAGAGCCGTAACATTTGGTGGTAAATATTTTGCAGTGATGAGACCATCGTCTGATATTAAAATTGCTTCACTTGGATGTAATGGTGCATTGTCAAGCAGTAGCACCGCTTTTTGATGAACACCTCTGCCATCCAGGAAAGATCTTACTTCCGGCACAAAATCATTGTGAAACCACTTGTGGAAGATTTCCCGGTCCATCCATGCTCCTTTTTGATGATAATAATGTACAGGCAGCGTAGCTTCCGTGTCCTTGAAAAAACTGGGTTTTTTTGCTTTACCGATCACCAATAATTTCAACTTGTGTGTGCCGTTGGCATTAGCAGAAGGCATAACAGTAATACGCCCTTTTGATGATTTGTGACAAGGTACTCTTTTCTTTGCTTCACTCGCTAATGTAAGAGATGGTAGACATTTCTAGTAGAGGCCAGTTTCATCAGCATTATAGATTTGATCACAAGACAAGTTGTGATCTGTCACAAATCTCTGAAAACTTCAACAAAATTCATTTGCTGCTGGAACATTGCCACTAAGTTGTTCACCCTGTATGGCGATTTCGTGAATTCCGTGCCTCTGATTAAAACGTGTGAACCACCCAGACGAAGCATTGAATTGTCCTGCCAAATTCAAGCTTTCGTGAAACTTTTGAGCTTGTTGGATGCATATTGACCCCGAAATTGAAGTTCCTTCTGATCTCTTTTGGTTGAATCACTTCATAATGGCCTCATCCAATGCTGATGTCTTGCACTTTGCATGCTTTGCCGTTTAGACAGCCCGTCTCCACTGTCAGATGCTGTGATAAATTCCCGTATGTTCAGTTTTTGTTTCTAATATTGCGCACTGTTTGCACACCAATCAAGTAATCATTCGCAATCCTATGTGCAGATTCACCAACTTTTCGAGGATTGCAAGTTTTTGTTTCATGGTTAAAACGTTTCTTTACCATTCCAGGGATATGCTTTATGTATACCGAATTTAAGCGAAAATAGACTGAACAGAATAACTCGCTTTGCGATCGTAAATCAACTGACGAATTTATTCTCCAAGTAATTTTGGTACCTTTCATAAATTGAAAAAGTGCATACAGAATGTTTAACAGCTGTGTCTTTCTCAGAGTTTATATTGAAGTACCATGTTTGAAAATAAATGGAAATTCATCTCAACAAAATCAGCAATCTGTGACAATGTATTTTGCATATATCCAAGTAAAGCCAGATATTTTAGTGCTCTCTCAAAGTTATACAGGCTGGTCAAACAAGCAGGATTTTTCTTTTATACTCTTGATTTTTTTAACAGGTGCGTTTTTCTCTAATTGTTATTTTTTCTATTCCAATTTTATTTCTAATTATTTATCTAACGCTCGGGCGCCAACGTAGAATTATTAATATCAAATGCAGTCTAAGTTCTGCCAAGGAATCTTTCCTCCTTTACTGAGGTTATGTTACTTTTGCCGTGGTTATGCTGCAGCGGAGAATTTTTGGCTTCACCTGAGTCTAGGCAAAGGGACCTTCCCCCCTTCTTATAATGGCCTTCTCTTGTCTATGATTCTGTAGCAGCTAATATCTAGGACAGGGACTGCGATAATGAAAGATACACTGGCTATTTCCACAGTTCAGACGAATTTACTTTAATGAGATGCCACAATAACAGTTTCTTGGGCGTTTCAAATAAACTATATTATTGACACGGTTTACTAAGAGCATGAAATGAGAGGTCACTGTGATTTTTAATTAATCTTAACACCAAAGCAAATCTCTATAATCACGAAATATATTTCAATTGTGTTAAAACGCAAACTCTCTGCGGGGCCGGTTGGTGCCTACCCTTGCTTGAACCGGTGAACTCTCTCTCTCTCTGTCGGCCGGCCAGTCAATGGAGTGCCTGTCGTCTGTCTCGTTTCGCATACGCACGTGACTTTCGGGGTACCTATCAGCCATCTGATCACAGCCTTTTGTGATTTCGTTACAATTTAAATACCTGCACGAAAAAGCTACCATAACTTGACAATATGCAGTTTATTTTATCCTCTGATGAAACTGGGTTTGTCAGGTCATAAAATGTTTGTGCAGAGCTGTTCCAAAGCACTTTGCTTGGTGCTCTTCTAAGCACTTGAACCACTTTTAAAACCAATGCTTAGTGCTTCAAGCACTTCTTAAAAAACGCTTACTGCTTAGTAATTCTGAAAAGAGCTCCTGAACACTTTGAGTACTCCTGAGCACTGGTAACACTTAAACAAGCACCTAACTATGTACAGAGTGTTCCATTTTGCTTGCAATCGCTGGGTATCTCGGTTATTAGTAAAGATAGAACCTACTTCTTTGTGAAACAAAAGATGCCGCAAACAAAATTTTCATAGCCCTCTTAGTTTCCGAGCTACAGGGCAATATTGAAAATATTGCATTTTCAGTTAGGGGAGAATGGTCGAATTCCGTGCACTTAAGGAAAATACATTATATTTCTGCCGTTTTTGCATACAAACACTTGAAATTTCCGAAACTTGTGGAAAAGTATGTTGACCTTTAATGGGCGAGAGATCATTGCATAAAAAATAAGGCAACCTTCAAATATTATTATTTTATTCTTAGATGGCTTTGTGCAGAATTACACCTTGGGATGGATAATTCCGTGCATAGATTGAAACGTTATAATTTCGGTATAAATTGTGTATTTCAGAACATAAAATTATTATTCTAGACAAAAGTCGCAAGTATAATTCTCAGTTGAATAGGAGTCGCTACATTGGGCATGTACCCATTCTGAGCACATGACACAGTGATACCACAACTCATTGTTTTTGCCAAATTCATCACAGATCAAACATATATCTATAGGATTGGTGGGGTCGATGTCATCGAGATTGTCATCGTTTCTTCATCATTAACTTCTTCCTCACTAGAAGAATCACTGAAATTCACTCTTCTTTTGACTGCCGGTGTTGCATTTTCAAGTTCTTTTTCGATGCATTGTTTGTTAATTTAGCGTCTTTTTTACCACATATAATCTTTTTTCTATTTTCTTTGTCTTCTAGAAACTGCTTCATCGACGATTCGGTAATAATCTCTGAATGGCCTTTCTTCCTGTTCGTAGGCTTTAACTTTTTCAGTTGTGGTATTGGGAATATATCTTTAAACATTATCTTGACATTTTGTTTTACTGGTTTCTCATACCTAGTTCTCCATGTGTGTGAGTATTGGATGATGGTGGTGTTGTGGAAGCACTCGGTTGGTTGAATTCTTGGTTGGCTGGGAGTGGATGTGGTGGTAGTTCGGTGAACGAATTTTCCTGTAAGCTAGTTGATTGGCCCGACAACAAACTCACCGCTGTTGATGAACAACCATCAGGAAACGCTTCGTTGGAATCTTGGAAGGTAGTGAAATGTTGAGACGGAGCAAAATCTTCAGAGCTGAACTTCTCGGAATTAAAAGACCATATTCCCGCAGCTCTAAATCCAGAAACTGATTTTTCTAAAGTAGCAACTCTTATGTAAGCCCTATTGAATAATCCAACCAATTTGTAGTGTGTTATGTTTTGATGTGCATGTAATCCTAGATACATGTCACATTCTCTATTGTATGTAGATTTTAACGGACCATAAAATGTCAAGTCTAGTGGTTGCAATTTATGTGACTAATGCGGAAGAATGGATACCATTTTAATTCCAAATTATCTGCAATACTATATATGTCGAGAGATATATGAGCAACATGATTGTCGTCTAGTATCAATAATACTGGTTCTTCTACTGATTTGGCATAATGTTGGAAATGATTCAGCCATACTGAGAATAAATCTCCATTTATCCACCCAATTTTGGAACAAACATAAATGGCACCTATGGGTCCTCCTTTTTCAAGTTGGGGTGGGTGTCGTTGTGTCGGAAACATAAAAATGGGTGGAATATGCATTCCTGGTGCACTGAATGCACAAACTATTGTCACATTCTTACCTCGTTCCTATGCAGTGACAGAGCCTACTTGCTTTCTTCCTTTTGGCCAAAATATTTTTAAAGATTTCTGTACTATTGATATTCCAGTTTCATAAATGTTATAAATTCAGTCTGCTTTAAAACTGTGTTCTTCATAAAGCTTCTCTAAAGTATCAAAATATATAAGTACTTCAATTTCATTGAACGCCGTAATTCTGTAGATGCTTGTTCCCTCTGGGTTTCTGAGACTTATTTCAGGATTTCGCTTTACAAACAAGTGAAGCCAATCTTCTCCAGCAATAGATTTTTGCTCATTGAATCTATGCTTAATATTGTTTGTGGCAGCACATTTGTATACCATTTCTTACAATATTTTCAGAGTCACACCAAAAACATATTTGGCAAATGTATAATACGATCAGAAAGTGGGTTTTCTTCAGTTACTGCAAATATGGTCCTTCGCCCTAAATTTGGAAACCGGTTTTGCGGATTTTTCAATTTAACCCGCAAAGTTGATTCCAAAATGTTATATTTTCTACCCACAGCTCTAATTCCAAGGCCATCTTTTATATCCTTGATTGCAGCCTGCAGCTCATCTAAGGTCCAGTTGTGCTTCAGAATAAGGTCCAGTTGTGCTTCAGAATTTTCTAACATAAATCTGCGGCATCTATAAGTACAAAAATATTTATCTAAGTATGCGGACACATATCAAAGTTTTGCAGGTAATTCCGTGGGCGCGGATTCATGGTAGCGAATTTTCATTAAATTCTTTAAATTTGAATATCTCTATTTGCTATTAACCTATAAGGTTCGTTGGTGGGGAAACCAGGTTTTTTTTTTGGAACATTTTAATTTTATTTTCGGACATTATTTGTACATTTTCAAACAATAAAGTTATTATGATGAAATGTGGTACCTTGTTTCACCTATACAGGTTATACTGGTAAACAAATTTGATGTCTGCTTTCTTAAAAAAAAACATCTGCTATTAAAAACATTTAAATGAAAATTCACTGCCATAACGCACTTGCTGCGTCCAGACTTTTTGTTGGTCAGCAACATGAGGAATCCAATTCCTCAGCTTCAGAATTGCCTGGATGGTAATTATTTAGATTAGCGGCACGTTGTTTGGGAAACACGCTTTAAAGCACCCCTGTATGCATAAGCAACAAGAGAAATGTTGTGGACTGAACTCCTCCAAAAGTTACGTGACTGATAGTGAACATGGGAAAAAATATAAAGGTAAAATCAAAAAAACATTATCTGGATCTCTATGAATAGCCTTTTGCACATTTTGCATCATCACCTCTCAGTAATGTTCTTTCCTCTCCAGCACGTCTATTTGCTCTAGGTTCCCCAGCTGGTTTGGGGGTTGAAGGGACAAGATTTTTCTTGTCATTTATGCTCAAACCCCTTTACGAAGCAGCTCTGACCTTCCTGACTTGACCAGACCAAAAAAAAAAAAAATACGTAGGAGAACTGAAGACAGCACAAAAACATGTATTTTACAGAAAAAAAGGAAAACAAAGTACGTTTAAACTTAACGTATGTGACCAGCGACGAACTAATAATGTCAGTAACTCGGCAACGATAAATTCCCACAATATAAAGACGAATTTCTACAATGTGGATATAGAATCAAAATGCATATAAGATAGTAAGCTTCATCTATCAGCAGTCGATTTATCTGAAATTAGTTTGCACTCGTCTGCTCAATTGGATTTTCAGAATAATCGATACATAAAAAATATATATATATATATATATATATATATATATATATATATATATATATATATATATATATATATATATATATATATATATAGGTGTTTCTAAATTTATGCGAAAAGTTTTACAGGGTGATTCTTTGGCGAAAAATAAGGGGTGTCTTTTTTATAAAGTTTTTCTTAAACCCCTCCTCTAAGTTACAACCCTTTGAAATTCTGGCCAAAAAAAAGGTTTCATTAAATTTTTGCGTTCTGAAATAATTTTAAAAAACGAAATTTTGCAGATGCATAAGGCTAACAAAACGACAGTTTTAAATGGATTTTTTAACCCTATAATGTTATCACAAAAGGGTGAAAAAACCTACCCTTACATTATTTTTTATCAGTACGTTTTATTGTGTGTACCGTTTTCTATTAAAAAAAAAGATTTAGAAAGAAGGATCAGTTTAGCAACTTTTTTATATCTTGACATTTTCTCATAAAATTGTTAGTTTCATCACAAAAAAATAAAATATTGCTCAGAATCGATGTCACATGAATTTACAGAATGGTTATTATTTTTTTTATTATTATTATTTTTTGGATGCAGACCTCATTCACGACACCGTAGTACCGTGGGATATCGAGGTACTGTGAGACTCGTACTCTTAGTACACCTACTCACTAAAACTCCCTCCCTAGGAGTACCGGACCTTAGTCCATACCTCCGTCAGAAAGAGTACACACAATGACTTTTGGGTTTGAATGTTTCCATTCTGATTTTGCCACGGGGGCTTTAGCGGGTAAGTATAAGCTTTGGACGCTTATGCTTATATGTGTGATGTTATATGTGTGTGAATATGCTGTGATGGGGTACAGTTCTATTTGGATATAACTCAGTGTAGAGGCGCTGTGCTCTTAATCCATTGCCATTAGCACAGCCATATTTAAAATGCATATCTGCCATTTCCGAATTGGTATAATTTACCATTTTATTCACTTATTTGTTCTAAGTGTTTAAAAAATTCTCGATAGATTGACAACAACCAGAACAATTAATATTAGTGTAATTGTGACGTTATTCGATAGCCTACCACGTACTTGATTTTTCAGCAAATAACAACCATTCTGTAAATTCATGTCACATTGATCTGACTAATATTTTATTTTTTTGTGATGAAACTAACAATTTTATGAGAAAATGTCAGGACATAAAAAAGTTGCTGAACGAATCCTTCTTTCTAAATCAGTTTTTTTTTAATAGAAAATGATACACACAATAAAAAGTGCTGATAAAAAATAATGTAAGGGTAGGTTTTTTCACCCTCTAGTAATAACATTATAGGGTTAAAAAATACATTAAAAACTATCATTTTGTTAGCCTTATGCATCTGCAAAATTTCGTTTTTTAAATTATTCCATAACGGATAAATTTAACGCAAACTTTTTTTTGCCAAAATTTCAAAGGGCTGTAACTTGGAGGAGAAGGGGTTTCAAGAAAAACTTTATAAAAAAAGACACCCCTTATTTTTCGAGAAAGAATCACCCTGTAAAATTTTTCGCCACAATTTAGAAACACCCATATATATATATATATATATATATATATATATATATATATATATATATATATATATATATATATATATATATATATATATATATATATATATATATATATATATATATATATATATATATATATATATATATATATATATATATATATATATATATATATATATATATATATATATATATATATATGCAATAAAACATTTGATTTAGACAAAAATAAAATTTTGTGCGAAGTCGACTTCGAATTTGTCGACAATATTAATTGATACATTGATTGAGCCAGTTTTGTCAGTGTAACAATAATTTGAAGATTATGTTTTAGTTAATTGGGATTTTATAAAGTGAACTTCCTGCTACAAAATACTGGATGGAAAATATAAACCCTTCATTCTCCTATCCAGAAAATACCAGCTTATAATTATTATTTTTTTGTCATAAAAAGTACATTACAAATAAAGTAGTGCCAGTTGAAGTAACGGAACCAGTGAATATGCAAAGAAGAGTGACACTGCAAGTCTTGTCTGCAATAAATATGTAGTACTGTTATTTTCTTCATCATATAAAATATATGATTAAGGGTATTTTTTTACAGTTGTGTTAATTTGTAGGTATATATGTATATGTGCACGTTAATTTGTTTTTTTTTAAAACTTTATAACAAAACAAATGTAAAAAAATTGTTGGCAAAGCAAACACTGAATTTCCCAGTCATTAAGATTATCTAAATTTATGTACGTTGAGCATTAATGATCATATAATGTTTTTAGTTTTTTTGGTTTATAATTTAAAATATATATATACAGTTAATTACTACAGCTTTTTGTTTGTTTTTTCTTCTGTCAAATGTACATTATATGTGTAAAAACAGTTGCCAATAAATTGTTAATACATTTTGTGTATTGTGAATGAATTAAGCAGGATATGATTAGATAACTGAACAATGTTTGAAAATATTTTGTTTGTAAATATTTTTTAACCTAATAATAGCGGCAACATTAAACAACGTACTCAGCCTCCTACATTGTGTGCATGCCATCTATTTTTAACAGGAAACTTATTTGCTAACTGAAGATTGAAACCTGTGATAAGCACTTATAAGTACGCGCCCCATCCTCCATATTTATATACCTTATTTTGGATTCTATGTCGAGCTTAGAACAATGATACCTCACACTTGCCTTTATCAAAAAAATATTTGGCTTGTGCATGCCCAAGAAGCTATATTTGAATACCTTATTTTCTCCAAAATCAAAATTCCCAACCTTCTCGTTCTGACAGGAGAGGGCAGGTACCGATTTAAGTTTTAAATATAGATAAATCTTGGATTATGTCATAAATTTCGATTTTGCTCATCGACCTTAGGACAGTGGCACCTCACAATTGCCTTTAGATAAAAGAAAACAACAAAAAGTTGGATTTGCGAATGCGTGATATGTCTACGTAATTTTTTGCAATGTCACCATGTCTGATGTTCTCACTCCGGCAGGTCAGGCACAATGCCGATTTAAATTTGAACTCATTTTTAAATCCAGTTCCGCCATCTTGGATTACGTCTTCTCGGCCAGACCCCCATTGCCACTATCCAACCGCCATATTGTTTTCGTCATCGTGACGTCACGCGCATGCGTATTAGTCCGGCGGTGTGACTCATCATTTGGCTTGCCAAACTTCTAATATCTGGAATGAATATCCGTTTCAGTGTTATGTCAGCCGCAAAGCCGAACCTAACTTTCTAGATTTGTCAGGTGTCCAAAATTGAATTTTCTTTTAGAGCAACTTCAGACCACTAGAATTCAATTTTTTGAAATTTAATGAACTAATTTTACCCCATATTTTCAAATAAATTTTGCATCGAACTGTATTAGCATTTCCTACGCCTATTTGAAATCATTTTCTAGTTAAAGTTTTTTTTTTGTAGAATTTAGAGGAAATTAAAACATTTTCTTAATAGCAGCCATATTGATGGCAGATCTCTGCTAGTACACTAACGGCTCCAAAACCAATATGGGAGTAGGAGCCGGCGCATATGGGAGCAACACCGATGCAAGAATATCATCTAGCTTCGGAAAGTATGCAACCATACACCAGGCAGAAGTGTATGCCATCGAGATGTGTGCAAGGCAAATTATACAAAACCATTGCATACACAAATCAATACAAATATATTCAGATAGCCAAGCTCTAGTAAAGGCACTTGGTTCCTACCATTGCAATTCAAAAACGGTATGGAGCTGTAAATCTGCCCTCAATGAACTAGACAGCTGCAATGAGGTGTCGCTGGGCTGGATACCAGGTCACCCAGACCTCGATGGCAATGTAGCAGCCGACGCACTTGCCATGGGTGGTGCCAAGGAGGATTTAATGGGACCAGAACCTGTGCTGGGGATATCATCATGCACAGCAAAACGCACCTTAAAGACCTGGACAGATAGGACAATCCAGCAATGGTGAAATCTGCCAGGATTAGCACACTCTAAGGCCTTCTAGAGCTAAACAGACAACAACTGAAAACTCTAGTCGGCCTGTATACAGGACACTGCCGCTTGCATCACCACATGCACTGAGTGCCGGCTGTGTATAGAGAGTAACAAAACAGTAGAGTGCTATGTTTCTGTGCGGCTGCGGACAGGACAAGACCCCTGCTTTTTGGCAAGACAAAACTTGCACTAGAAGATCTGGGTCAACTTCCTCCAAGAAAAATTGTCAACATCTGTAGGGGGCTGGATTTGTTGGCCGAAATAGAAAATTAGGCGTGAGCCACAAGAGACCTCAAGGTCGCAGTGGAGATGACAAGAAACCTTTCTATTAATAACTACATTGGTCTGTGGTTTTCAAAGATGGATATTTTGAAATTACAAATGCGGCTAAAAAACAGCACAAAGGATTTTTTCCCTTATATTAGTTACCAAATTCTACGCAAGCAGCTAAATTTCAATTTTAATAAGTGTTCTTGGATTTGTAGCAAACTTACCAAAAACTTCATTTTCGAATTGCTCCCAATCTACTTTAACTAAATCTCGATGCATACTCATCAAACATAATCGCGGCAACCTAGTCTTTACTCTTTGAGCGACTAAAAGATCGTTCTACAGTGGCCGTAGTACAAAATCAAAAGGGCCTGTCTTACGATGGGGGAGAAACTTTAGTTTCACTGAGAAGGTCAATGATTTAAATATTTCTCGGAACAGTCAACTTGCAAGACACACTCGTTTTCAGTGCCGCGCAGTTCTACACATTACCAAAATCACGGTTTCTGATATTCTATGCGCCACCTATGAGATAAAGGACAAATAAAACTTTCGAGTGTTTGAAGTGGAATTATGTATTTCAACTATTTAAAAAGAGCTATATATACAAGGCTGTAATAAGAAATTCATATTAACTGCAAATCTAGTAGACTACGAGCTGATTAATATATTTTCGCGTCTTGTCGATTTTGTGCAATCTGTAGTTATAAATTTCTGGGGGGTGGCGGTGCAGTAGCCACTCTGCTTCTCACTGGGTACGTCCTTGTGAAATTATTTAGTACCCATGGAAAATGTCACGGGACTGACAGTTTCTAGGTGGCATGCATACATTTTTATTAATGCAAGCCAAAACAGATTTCACTGAAATCTGTAAATGATCTGTATCGCACATGCACAGATATATTTCCATTTTACATCTCTAATCAGTTTAGATAGTATTAATGTATAGATTTTATACGTTTATATATTAAGATAAATTATTCCCAGAAATTTAGTTATGGTTTATTTATGTTAGGAAGACACTTGTAAATAAACATGATGTTTAATGGCTTGTTTGTTTTTTTTACCATTCACCATTAACCGTAAATGATCTTATTAGACAATAGGAATCAAAATCAATGGACAACAGTGCCATTGCATAAGGTAGGTACACAGGTAGAGGTGTGTGAGCGGGATGCTGGTCTGTTTAAGTATTTTGATTTATGATATTTGTACATACATAAATGTTTGATTTTATCTCAGAACTTATGAAAAATCGCCACAAGTAATTTAACTATCGTAAATTTATCTACCATAAAATGCATAGAATATGTAGGCCGCAAACAGGCGGAATTTGAATGTATTTACTTATGTGTAATCAGAACACCTTACCAAGCGAAAAGCGCGCGGTACAAGGGTCATTTTTAATGAATGGTGTAACTCAAAACCGCACCGTGTATGAGAGGACAAGTTGGTAACCTCTAAAGGGGTCACTGAGTTTGCACATAGAAAAGTGCAAACTCAGGATTTAATATGTGAAGTAGAAAATACGTATCGAAAAGAGCAGTGTGCAGGCCTCCGGCTAGGCAGTGCCGCCGCGCGATAATCGTCAAGGGTTTCTGTTAAGTAAATTAAGAAGTGAGTGAGATTTCAGTGGAGAGAATTAACTTTTGTTTGAAAGGGCGGTAATCGTGAACGAACAGGGTTCAACAGCCATGGAGGGGCTGGTCAAGCAGATTACAGAGCTATTGTACTGCCTAGGATTTTTCTGGGTGAGTTCGTTCCTGTTAATATTTGTCTTAAATTTTCCATAATTTCTTATTAAGAGTGGGCCAGCTGTCTCGAGTACCGAATTAATTCTTAAAACTAAAATTGTATGTATATTTTGAATCATATGGGCTGTAAGCTAAATTAGTATAGATAATTTGTGCCGTAGGATGCTGGATTTATAATAGGAAAGAATGAAATCAGATTAAAAATTCAGGTGTTGTTTTGTGATAGGAATTTTAATGGATGGGGAAATAATGAGTCCAGTAGTTTTGAGCGACACTGCCTGTATGTTTGCAACCCTCCATACACGTACTTACTTAATAAGAATCTTCAATAGTAGATTGGTCGACTGTAATGTGTAATGTATTCCCTTGATAGGCGTGGTTTAGCTCGAGTAGCTCTAGTCAGAACTGAAATAGGCAAACAGTTTTGCGGCATTGTGTTTTGATATAGTATATACCAATGCATGAATATATTATATTTAGTCTCGTGGGGTCATTTAGATTCACTAATTACGTATATAAATGAGAAAGCTCAAATTACCGCTACCTATTCCAAGTAAAAAGAGAAGTAAATTAAACTAAAAAAATACAATATTTTTTTAGGATTTCTAAGTCCATTTTTAGGGAGACCTAAAAGCCAAACAAAGTTTTTTGCGATATGTGAAGAAAAAACAAGGCTCCTATGAGAGTTGTCCGAACGCGCTGAATTTCAATTATTATCTTTAGTAAATGCGCAATAGTAGCGAATTTTCATAAAAAACTTGTTTTCATAAATCTGCAAGTTAAAATAGTAAGTAAGTATTGAAAAAAAGTAAGCAGCGAATGTTCATAAATATATTTGAAATGTTATAAGTCAATTTCCCATTATTAAGCTAAAATCTGAACTTTTAATATTTAACAGTACAATTAAGTGTCTATAATTGAGCAACATTGGGTACCTACAATATTTTATAAAAATAAAACGTAAATATTTAAGTTTGACTGCCTTTTGAATAAGTAGCAGGTTTAGAAAAAGTAAGTACAACAAATTATAATATTTGTAGAGTTTTTAAGAGCATTCCAATTCATACCTTTATCTGTCCCATTATTAAGCAGATTTTTTTTTGTTAATAATTATTAAGTCAAAAAAGGCATATCTTAGTGTATACTGCACCACGAACATCTTACAATAAATGTTGTAATAAAAAAAGGCACTGAGCATGGCTTAACCGAAATATAACGCGAGGATTGAAACAGCCGGGATGTCTGTTGTGGAGAATATATCAGCCAATAAAACCGCCCGGATCGCTTCGCGCCAATTTCAAAATGAAGTATAAGTCCCACTATCTCATACGTTTTGTAATTGACGAGGCAAATTCATTAAACAACTGTTTTATGTCTGTGCCTTTAATTTGTAGATTTTTTTAAAGTTTATTTGTTTGTTAGTGTAACAGAAACACATATCAGCGTATAATGCGTTATTATTTACTATATTTGCCAAGTAAAGCAGCATAAGAATATGATGACTGTGGAGAAAAGAGTAGGTAGGTAGGTACTTATATCATGGAAACAACTATTAACCAATGTCAAAGTTTGTTGTGAAAGTGTAGGTAAATTATGTTTAATGTCAGACATCTGTAATGAAAAACTAGGTATCAAATTATTATCTTTACCAAATTCCAAACGACATTTAGATCGTTAGAGTAGGCCTATAAAAAGTTCGCAATTTGTTTCCAGACTATGATGGCTTACTAGAATTATTTGTGAACACTATCTATTTTCACGGGTTAGCGCTCAAATTCGAAAATAACCTTTTAATGAGAATGAAATGTAACATTAAGTAACTACTTAATGATTCAGTTAGGTATAAGAAAAAACTTCAGCGTGATGTCAGGACAACTCCAGGCGAAACCTTGTTCTTGTTTTAGACTTGCTCGTGCATTTATTTGATTTATTTTCTATTTTCAAAACAAAAAGAAATCATTGCCCTTGAATAATATAATTTTAAATTTCGTGCGTCTTTGTACTTATTCTACTTGACTTTCTAATATTGGCCAAATCGCCTTCCAAAACACTAGTCTGACCAATGACATAATAGATAGGTCTATGAGCCTGACTTTGTGCCATGTTGCCAAATGTAAAAGTTATCAACGATTTTTGTGACTAGTCTATGACCTAGCGTCTTTCAGTTTTTGCTGTTTTTAAAATACTAAATTTGGTATTCTTCTGGCAGCTAATTTATAGTAAAAAAAATTAAGTTTGAATAAGCTAATTGTTCTTTTACTCAAAAACATCAAATTTGCGGTGATAGTATTATAATCTTTATACTAGAAACCTATGTACCAAATTTCATTCAAATAGCTTTATATTTTTTCGAAAAAACGAGGTCCCATTTACCTGGCGAATGAACTTATTCAAGCAATTTGTACAAATTATATATATATATATATATATATATATATATATATATATATATATATATATATATATATATATATATATATATATATATATAATTCGGTAAGTCAACGAAATGATAAAGTACGGCGTTGCGCCCTATACTAATAGTATATATATATAGCGGTCCGTCGCGAGCTTAACATAAGTTTTTAAATAGGACACGGCATTTTTTAATCCATTGCTACTATTCTCTGTAAAGTTTCCTCTATTTATTGACCAATAATATCGTATATGTTATATATGGACCGTTTCCGAAATATGTAACTTTCTCAATTATTTTCTCTCAAAATCGTTATACGTTTTAAAACTAATATCAGGTCAGGTCATTGTTTTGAAGATTTTAGAAATAAATAGTAAACGTTATTATTACCACACCACTCGGATAACTACTGGGATAATAAAGCTTCTATATAGTGTTCAATATCGTCCGACAGATTTGGATAACTTTATATATATATATATATATATATATATATATATATATATATATATATATATATATATATATATATATATATATATATGTATTCATCTGACAACTCAAAAAATAATTAACCAATTTCGATGAAACACAGCAAGTGCCTTTTTTTATTAATGGCTTGAATGAGATCGTTAGCCAGGAAAATCGGGCAGGGTTTTCCGGGAAAATGTTGAGTTTTGTTTAGAAAAAAAAATTCTCCGAAAATTACAAAACTGTTTTAATGAAATTTAATGGATATTTTGCCTTGGGAGGGACCGTAGTACGTACTAAAATTCAACTTTCTACGTTTATAGAAAATTGAGTTATTCAAATTTTGAATTTTCATTCGAAAAAATTTTTTCCTCCGAAAATTACAAAGTTATTTTAATTAAATTTAGTGGTTATATTGCCTTAGGAAAGACCTTATAACATACCAAAATTAAACTTTTTAAGTTAATAGAAAATTGAGTTATTCACATTTGAAGCATTTAATAAAAATTCACTACCATAACGCAACTGCTGCGTCCAGACTTCTATAAGATATAACTGAACCACACCAGAATAAACTACCTATTATGTTCTGACTACACTGTTATACAGAACAGTTATTTAGGGTCGAAGACAGCAGGTAGTAGCAGGTAGGCATTCACGATCGTTTGATGGCCTTCTATACATGTGTTGGGTTTTATTTCGAACATTCTTCTAAATCAGCCCTTGCCCTTAGAAATAAATAAGCAGGTAGGTTAACTTAAAAACGCAGGCTTTATTATAATATAAACTCGTATTTGCTCAGGGCTTCAACTTTGTTTTTTCAAAAGATAAAATAACTATATATAAATAACAAAATAAATAGACAAGGGTTCCATTGAATGTTACGCAGATGACATGATAGCGATTATTAGAAACGGAAAAAGAATTACAAAGGATGTTGAGTGTGCTAGATGTTGTTTTAAAAATATCAAACTAAACATCAATACGACGAAAATAAGGGTACACAAGATAAGTAGAGGACAGCGAAAATGAATACAAAGCTTAAATATGCAACAGCTTGAACAAGTAAAATGTTCATGTACTTTGAAAGTATTATTACGGATGATGATAAATTTAGCAAATCTGAGGAGAATTCCAACATTCAATAGGTAGACAACATACCTACTTTTCTGGCAGATAAACATTCAAATTTGGGTATAAGGAAATGGTTCAAGTCAAACGTAGAGCATAGCATACCGTACTAGTTTTAGTGACTCATACACTGTTCCATGCACAAAAAAAATGGGAACGCAGTAAGTGCGTTTTGGTAGCGAATTTTCATTAAATGCTTCAAATTTCAACAACTCAATTTGCTATTAACCTAAGGTTCGTTGGCTAGGAAACAAGTTTTCTTGAACACATTTAAGTTTATTTTCAAAAGTTTTTTTGTACATTTCCAGGCGCAGTAAGTTATTTTGATAAAATATGGTACATTGTTTCTACTATATAGGTTATACCGGTAACCAAATTTGATAGGTAGGTTTGTGAGATAAAGAGTAGACTATAAACTAACATTTTTATTTCTATGTTACAAGCAAAAAGTTTATTTCTATCAAAATTCACTACCATAACGCACTTGCTGCGTCAAGACTTTTAGGAAAAACTTTTCAGTAACATGCTTAGAAATAAACGCCACACCCCCCCCCCCCCCCCGAAATGCACAAATCACAAGAAAAACTCGTTAATTTGCATGCTGATGACCTCCTGGACAGTTTGAGATGAACCGACTGCTGATACATATAGTTTGGTATCTTGCATGTACGCTGACAGTAATGTTAGCTTTTGTTCGCTTGCCTTTACCGAGTTATTGACATGTCAGGTTTTTAACACATTACATATTTTAAACAATTTCTCAGCAGCTGATAGATAAAGTTTTGTATCTCGCACGTACGCTGACACTATTCTTATCTTTTGTTCTCTTGCGTTTGCCGAGTTATTTACATGTAAAGTTTTTTACACATTACACACTTTAAACAATTTATCAGCTGCTGGTAGATAATGTTTGGTATCTCGCACGTACGCTGACACTATTCTCACCTATTGTTCTCTTGCCTTTGCCGAGTTATTTACATGTAAAGTTTTTAACAGCTTACATACTTTTTAAACAATTTCTCAGTACGGTTCTGTTCGGTGACACCCCTTCCCCTCCTAAACATTACATTTGACATACAATTCTCTTTGGCCTTGGGAATCCCTGGAATATTCTGGACACATGGACAATTGCCTTCTACTGCCAAGTTATCACTTCGCTTTTAGTAGACCGCTAGTACGGGTACCCGTTTAGATGGTTTCTTATATATATATATATATATATATATATATATATATATATATATATATATATATATATATATATATATATATATATATATATCTCTGTTCACCCACGTTATTTCTTAAATTGTGCCTAGCTTACCTTGTTCTCTTAATGAACATCAGTTTTGTAGTGGTTTAAGCGTACATGTGTCGCTGGTTCCTGGTCCGTGCCAATGTTATTTGTTTTCTACATTGTTTTTGCAATGAAGGGTCTGCTTCGCTGGGGGATTCTTCTTTCCCTCTCGCATGCATACAACCTACCCTCGTTGCGTAAACCACAAGTCAAATTCCCTGAGAGCAGCCCTCAAAAAAGTAACAGGTGCTGGGGCGAATAGGGGTGCTGTGCGGGGAGGCAGGGTTAAAGGGGATATGGATTTTATATGTGAAAAAGGCCGCTTTAAGACGTTTTCTTAGCATTTTCTGCTCATATTACGTTTTTACTACCTACCCCGCCCGGCAACCCTATTTACTCCTGGTCCCGTCTCTTCCTTGTGGGGTATGAACAAGAAAATTTTCTTGTCGTTTGTGCATCCAGGGAAGGAGGTCTAAGCATGTTTCCGAAAAGATGTTACAAAAAAACGTCCAGAAGAAACTAGCGACACATGCATGCCTAAACCACTACAACACAAATGGTCATTAACAGAACAAGGTAAACAATGCTTAATTTCAGAAATAATGTCTGTGAACACTTGAATATACAGGAAACCGTCTAAACGAGTACACTTACTAGCGGTGTAGTAAACTGAAAGCGAAGTGATAAATTGGCAGTAGAAGCCAATATTTCATGTGTCTAGGATATTCTCGGGATTCCCAAAGTCAATGTGAACCTTATGTCGAATGTAATGTTTAGGAGGGGAAGGAGGTGCCACGGAACAGGACCGTACTGAGAAATTGTTTAAAAAGGTATGTAATGTGTGAAAACTTTAAATGTAAATAACTCGGCAAAGACCAGAGAACAAACGGTAAGAATAGTGGACACGGGACCGACGGCTTTACGCCCCCTCCGAAGGGCGGAACGTGCAGACATTCAACTTGCTCAAATACAATGCCAGAACCTCGGTTGATGTTAGTTTTACAGTTTGTACTGAAAAAGTGAAAGGAGTACCCTGGGATCGAACCCGGTACCTTTCGGTTCAGAGGCACACGTTCTTACCCCTAAACCACCAAGGTTCGTGAATTTTGATAGAAATAATCTGGCACAAAATATTTTTTTTTGAACTTTTAGCTTGTAACATAGAAATAAAAATGTTAGTTTATAGTCTACTACTTATCTCACAAACCTACCTACCAAATTTGGTTGCCACAGCTGTTTTATTTTTTGTCTTATCGCTGTGATATATATATATATATATATATATATATATATATATATATATATATATATATATATATATATATATATATATATATAAACTTATAAAAATTGAAACTGACCCCGGATGTGGGTTCTAGGGGTCCTAGTTCGCGCTCATTTAATATTTTTTTATAAAACTCAAAAGTCGGGATCGCCCCAATAGTGGATTTTTTCGAAGAAAATTCACTAAAAAGCGTTCGGCTGGTTCTCTGCAAATTTAACAAATATACACTTAAATGTAACAATATTGTGTTTTTTTACATTTTTTGTAGATGCTGTTGGACCTATTTTTAGATTTATTTGATACAGGCAAAAATATATTAAAAAGTATAAAATATTTATTAGATCTTATTAAATGAAAGAACTACAACCCGACAACACTGTATACGGTATTAACGTTTCTGTTTCATATCTTGGCTGCGCAGTTTAAGATGCGCCGTGTGACACCCTCAATTCAAAATCAACCACGTGTAGGATGTAGGACTTTATTGTGTCTGAAATATATTTTGTGTTTGTATTTTCAACAGAAATAGAAAATTCCTAATTGCTTCAGATGTCTAGAACGACTGAAAGTCAAATTGCGAAGATACCTACTATAATACGAGAAAACAATGCTGCTATACCAAGTAGGTACACTTCGTTTTTCAAAAAACAAGGGAACAGCGAAGCAACAGAAAGACAAGTTGTATTATTTGAACTGTGAACTGGCTCTTTACTTCAGATTTTGAAATGGGTAAGTCAGTTGTAAAATTTGTTAATTAGAATCAAAATATAAGTAGTTTTTAATATATGTGGGAAACTATAACCCCATTATGTTCATTTGTAATAAAAATGTCTTGTTTTTCAAGTCTATATATATATATATATATATATATATATATATATATATATATATATATATATATATATATATATATATATATATATATATACATATACATATACATATACATATAAATATATATATATTGTAACACATTATTTTTTGATAAAGAAATCACAACTGCAAGAGTAAAACTCGATAGGCTACCTAATATATATATATATATATATATATATATATATATATATATATATATATATATATATATATATATATATATATATATATATATATATATATATATATATATATATATATATATATATATATATATATATATATATATATATATTAGGTAGCCTATCGAGTTTTACTCTTGCAGTTGTGATTTCTTTATCAAAAAATAATGTGTTACAAGAAATGACTTAATTTTCTTAACATGGATGTTCTTCAAAATGTTAGGTTTATCTATTCAATTTCACTTCTGCTTGTATAAAAAAAAAAACTCTGAAAGGAGCAAGTGCACTATAGTAGCGAATTTTCATCAGTTTTGTTATAGTGTACTATAAGTGAAGAGAAGTATGCAAAAATTGAAGTTGTAGGAACAAGAGCCAGTAGGTAGATATATTTGTAAAGTAGGAGCATCCTGAAGAAACTGACATTTTAGCAAAATTGATAGTGACAATTCTAGAAAGTTTGATACAGCATTTTTGAGAAGGAAATTTGTAATTTTCGATGGAAAAACTTGACTCGCAGAACTGACCAGTGTGGTGAAAAAATACCGGAAGTCTCTAGTTGGCCTAGAAGCTTCACAAACCATGATCTACATATAAAAGAAATATTATACGTTGTTACCTCTTGAATAGCGCAATTTTCTTTATGAAAATTCGCTGATATTGCACAATTTATTACAAAATTTAGAAATATGTGGTAAATTCAATATTCTCATGCAACATTTTTTTCAATTTCAGAGCAAGCACAAACAGAAACTGAGCAAAGTGACAAGGTTGTTCAGATCTTATCCAAGGTGAGCCAAGCAGTTGATGGCTTGAGGGAACACCTGGTCCCTCTGTATGGTTAGTGTTAACTTTCAAAGATTTATATTATTATGTTGAATATAATTTTGAATTTGTTGTAATTTTGTAATGTTTTGTTTGCAATATACACGCACTTGCCTAGCCTGATGCTGAAGAAGAAGAGTTTGAAGTTATATCATAAATGTTTTATATAGATGTATATAATTTACTGTTTATAATAAAAGGCAATAAAAAAGTTTACTTTTTGTATGCTCTTACAGAAGGGTCCTGTACGTATTTATGTTGTCTTGCAACCAGAAGTAAAGTGTTACCAGAAACAGGTGCAGCATCAGTGGTATCAAATGAAAGCAGTGGTATTTGCGACTGTTGAAAATAATTGTTAGTAATACATATTCTGATAATCATGATCATCTATAAACTTTTTAGTTTTATAAATTTTTGTGTGTATTTTTTGCGTAAGTTACAAACACATTTGTTTTTATACTATGTTGTGTGTGGTGTCTGTGTTGGCATATTTTGACATAATTTTACATCACTAAAACAGTCAGATTTATATAATTTTATATTAGCCTAATAATGTATCTTTAGCAATATTCATTATTAATAAATCAGGATATTTATAAAACTCTCTGACATATCCGATAATTTAGAGTATATTGCATCACATGATTACGCTCTCGATTTGTGCCAATAAATGAACTTGTTCACATGTAATGCATGTTTATTGCTTTTAATGTAGGTAAACCTTAAAAATAGTATTACAAACATTCAATGATAGTTGTATTTTATATTTATATTATAATATCTACCTTAATTCTGAGTCTTGTGTGGACCTTGTGTTCATGTCTCACGGGTGCTATGCAGATGCAGGAAAACTTCACTTTATAGTGAGCCAGATTCATGAGAGGATAAATTTGACTAGCAATTACAACTTGTGGTTTACCGTTGACTTCCGAACAAAATTTGCCATGTTTTCAGAGGTTCTAGGGTTCATTTCAGTGCTGGAGTCGAACCTGCTACCTTTAGAGTATCTGAGATTTTCACCACTACACCACAGGCAATGACCTTATACCCACATTAAATTATAAATATCGTTTGTTCTAAAATATAACATATAGAAATAAGAAAATAGTTTGTTTCATTTTTATATAATTTTCTGTTTTTACGTTGTGTCTTAGTTTATTTAATTCAAATATGATTATGTTTTTAGTGTACATAATATATTATGTTAAAAATTTAATAAATCTTAGGCAACCATGTATTTTTTATAACTAACCAAGTTTACGCACTTTGTTAATTGTAATGGACTTTTAATTTGGATTTATTATATTTATCAAATATGATTTGACTTGGAAATAATTAATAATTAACAATATGTTGCCAGTCAGTAATCTTCACCACTATGCTATATGTTGTTACCTTTATATTTACATAAAGATATAAATATGTTCTATTATAAATCATAACAATTAGAGGTGTGCAAACCGAACTATAAACGAACCCAAGCAAAAATGTTGCATCGAACTTCGAACCTCTCAGATAGTATGTCTAAGGTTCACAGTCGAACATCGAACTTTTTAAACATTTAACATTGAACACCGAACTAACTACAGTTCTTCAATGTTCACATATATTTTCCTTAAATACAAAAATTAGGTACATTGTAGCATACAATATTTGGTACATAGAAAAAAAAGAAAGGTTTCACAAAATTTGCAGGTCGATTGGATGAAAATGCCCTCTGATGCTGATGTTTGTTTTTAAGATGAGTCGGTGTTGAATCAAAAATACAAAAAGACACATTGAACACTTTTTTTATACTTCTACATCTATAATAGCTAAGCTCAATTATAAATATTTTGTTGTTTGGTATTAGCTGGGCAGTTTTAGCAAATTTGAATGAGTGGGTTAAAAGTGAGCATATATATATATATATATATATATATATATATATATATATATATATATATATATATATATATATATATATATATATATATATATATATATATATACTAACAATTGTAACTGTTTCTTGATTGTTTTAACTGTTTTGGATCATTGTTAAATAAAGTATGTTTAATCTAATGTTTTCGGAAGGCAATCTGCAATTATAGTCATAAATTGTGAAAATTTACTTTACCAACAAGTTGCGAACACTGCCATTATAATGTTGTAACCAAAAAAGGCATTGGGATGCTAGGATATATAAAAATATAATAATTCAGTGATGTTAATTAGCTGTCTCAGTGTCTCACAAACTGTCAAAGATATGAATGATATTTCCTGAAATTACACTATCGACTCAATGGGACTGATACGGACTTTACAACTTCGCTACCTTTGCCAGCATTGGATGCCTGTAAAGTTCAACTTCAAAGTATTCTTTAGCAACGAACTCCAAGCTATTTTGAAGGATTACGTATTTCGAACTAGTTTAACATCGCCTAGCGCAAACAATTTTTCGAACCAAAGGTTTGGTTCAAGTTAGGGTTCGGTTCGAAATTTCGAAACTTTGCACACCTCTAAAAACAATATATATGATAATAAATAAGAAAAAATTGTATATTAAATATATGTGTTTGAAACTTTATTCGTTTAAATGTTGAGTTTTATTTTCTTTTATAAAAACTGAAATATATCTTAGGTGATAATGTATTTTTTTTACCAAAAACCCATTTCTCTGTACTTCATATATATATATATATATATATATATATATATATATATATATATATATATATATATATATATATATATATATATATATATATATATATATATTGTTGTTAATTTCCAATGATTTTTTTTTATTTCCTTCATTATGTAATTAAGTATGTATATTATTTCAAAATAAACTATTTTTAACATTATTTCTCCCCAATCATACATTAAAACAACACAGTTTTGCAGCAAATTAGCGTTAAAAATAATGTTAAAAGGTAGGTGTCATCAAGGAGAGGTTGTTTGAAAATATTTATACGTTTTCCCCTCAACCATAAACTTGGAAAAACAAGTTTGCAGCAAATGAGCATTAAAAAATATAGAAAAGTAGGTGCCAAAGAGTAAAGCTTTTAAGAAATATATATAAACAATTTCTTAACTATAAACATTGAAAGACAATGTTGCAGGAAATGAGCATTAAAAACCAATATTAAAAAGACTATCATGGCAGCCAGCTTTTTTTGAATTTATTAAACATTTTCTCATTAAGCATAAATTTTGAAATACAATTTTGCAGCAAATAAGCATTAAAAATAAATGCCATCAAAGACAGCTTTTTTAAAAATATTTGGCAATAATAAAAAAAAACATTAAAGTTAATTATAATGCGGTTTTGCTGTTAATTAAAAAATGAAACTAATCTTGTCAATGAATTTTTTCATTACAAATATTTTTATAGGAAAATGTCATTGCAATTTAAACTATTAATACCTTCTACAAAAACGATTATTTACCCTTATGTATATTTATTTGTATCTAAATAACTCAAACAATTCAAAATGCAATTAAATAAGTCTCCTATAAAACATAAATTTGAATGTCTACATTAATTACATATTTATTTTCTCTATATGGGAGGAGCATAAGAAATAAGAACACTCCCATTGGTCTGTCTATGACACTTCACACAGTCAGCCAGACAAGTACTGAAAAAATGATCTTTCTGCCTGTATGGAGGCAATCTATTGTTGTGTCGCGGTAAAGAGTGTCGCCCAGAACCACTGTCGCGCTAATCGACGACCTCGGATAAGAGTTTGGAGTCATGAGAGTTTAGCTGGGAGCTACAAGGGGTAGATAAGTGAGAGCTATAATTAAGCTAAGAAAGAGTCAATTACTAGAGTAGGAAAATTATATCGGGGGCAAGAACAATGTAGTTCTCACCGGTATCAAGTTTATATAACATTTAATCCATTCTAAGGTTTGGAAAAACCTCCTATACCCTCCTGTTTAAATAACCTTTAGGATTTATACTATTAGAATTTCGAGTTTTTAGTATAATTTTAATCCGGCTTAAAACCTGTGGAATTAAGGAATTTTACTGAGCTTTCTTTTCTTTAATTTAATCATACGGAAACCTTTTAGGTCAAAGGATGTATTAAAATTTGTTCAGCTGTTTAAAATGTTATCTGTATAAATTTTATTTTTGCATTGAAGTAATTTTAAAACTAGATGCTGGGTTTCGTTATTAGCTTAGGAAGCCCTAAATTAGAGTTTATATTAACAGTGTATTATAGGGTAACTCTGATGTACTTGGGTCACTGGGTATACGCTAAGACTGAATATATAGTAACATTCTGGGAATTGACCCAGATGCTCGGTTCTAGTGTCCAAATAAATTTAGACAAGACCTCCCTTGAGGGTCGTAAAACTTAAATATAAAGTTCAAGTAAACAAGGGGATAGAAAAATGGATACACATGCTGCCGCTCGGACGTTACCAACCCTAAAATATACTTAAATGAATAGTTACTCAAGTTTTAATGATAATAATAATTAGAATTTACAGTCATTGAAAACCCTTTGTTTTAAAGAGAAGTAAAAGGCACGTAAAACACCCCCGTTACAGGTGATCGAAAATATGTTCGCACTAGCAATGTTGAAGTAGATCGAAGCTCGAAATATGTAATTCTCCAAAATAATTCTAACTTCATTGTTCAAAAATATTTTGATATTTAACTTTACAGGCATTGAATGCTGCCACCGTAAACTCGGTAGCGGCACTTTAAACTCATTATCAGTGTAATTGCATTGATAGCATAATTTCAGGAGATTTCACTCATGCATATTTTTGACAGTTGGTGGGACACATTGAGACACAGCGGAGTCATTTAGCAATCCGATAATTATTTTGTTATATATATCCTAGCCTCCCAACACCTTTTTCAGTAATAACATGATGGTGGTGTTCGAAGGTGATCGGTAACGTCAATTTTCGGAAATTATGAGGATAATTGCAGATTGGCTTTGGAAAACACTGGTTTCAACATGCTTTATTTCACAATGAGCCAAAACAGTTAAATATTCACAATCAGGAGATAGTTCAAATTTGTAGTGGTTATTTTATACTTATGCACACTTTGATCCCCCCTCTCAACCTGTTTGCTAAAACTGCCTAGCCAATGCCAAACAGCCACAACATATTTATAATTGAGCTTATTTGTAGATCTAGAAATCTAAAAAAGTTAAAAATATTGTTTGATTTGGTATTTTTGATTTAACATTGATCGATCACAACTATTCCTAGGATATATATATATAAGTTGTAGGCGCCAAAATTTGAATTTGAATTTACCGCGAATGTCATATGTTGACAAGTGACATGTTTAACAGGAAGGTAGAATGATTATTATTATTATGGCGATTGTAAGTGATGGTGGTTAATAAAACGTGGTTTAGATTATGTTTTTTTAGAAAAGTGTTTTATTTAAGTAATCAATTTGCTATCCTGATAAAGAAAAGCCCTACAATATATATATATATATATATATATATATATATATATATATATATATATATATATATATATATATATATATATATATATATATAATAATAATAATAAATCTGTGATTGTTAAATGGCTCTGTGAGGTCTAAATGTGTCCCAGATACAGAATTAAAAGCGCCGCTACCGACTTAATGGGGCCGCTACTGGGTACAACTTCACTATCTTTGGCAGCTTTCAATGCCTGTAATGTTTAATAGTGAAGTGTTTTTGTACAATGAACTTCGAACTATTTTGGAGAATTACATATTTCGAACTTCGAACCACTTTAATATCACCTAGCGCGAACAATTTTTCGAACTGAAGGTTCTGTTCGAGTTCGGTTCAAAATATCGAAGGTTCGCACACCTTTATTGTTATTATGTTTTAAGACTGTTGCAGAAAATCTTTTGTTGAGTGTGCTTACAATTTTCAGCACTTCATCTTCAGTAACTTGTTCCATGTAAAATGACAATATGGGTCTAACTTCCCCTTTTAAACAGAAGAGGGGATCACCTGAGACCGAATAACCACAGACACATCCGATTTGGGAAAAATATGCACTGAAATCTTCAGTCACTAAGCCGCATCCACCCCCAGCGTTACTTTATACAGTGTAGGGTAGAAGCACCAGCAAAATTCCTAACTGCAGTAGGTCTGTGTTAAAATGAAATGAGGTTAGAATGATTAACATTAGTCTTGATTCCTCATATATTTTACTTTTGATTCGTTTAACAAAAATTAAACAGAGATTGCAGTGAAATAGTTTAATCCAGAAAAATATTTGCCAGGCCGTACATCACCAGTTGTGGCCACCTCGGCACCATTTGCGGTCGTAGCATGCACTAGGTGTGGCCATCTTTAATAAGCTTAAATTATAGGTGGATATTGCAGCTTTAAAACTAAATTATTTAATATTTCGGTTGTAAGAAATATTTATTCAATTTAAAGACGACTCTCAAATAATAAATAAAATAATTTTTATTACAAAGTTAAAAATTATTACATTTTCTAACAAGTAAAAATTAAAAAAAATTAACTCTACAAGTCTTTACATAGTCTTTGGTCTCAATTTAAATACGACTCTAAAATAATGAATAAAATAATTTTATGAGAAAGTCAAAAATTATTACATTTTCTATAAAGTAAAAATAAAAATTAACTCTAAAAGTTAGTCTTTGGTTAAACTGCACTAAACGTTTATAAGATACTGCACAAGGAAAATAAATCAACGAAATGCTGAACTCCAGTTCACATAAAATCTTTAATTTCTGAGACTTCATACATTCCTCTTGCATTAATTTGGTGTGGTTCTTTCATTTTTCGGATGATGTCTTTTCATACCACAAAACATCATTTTTATCTGGCCATTTCCAATTGTCGACACTATTTCGCATAGCACAGCAATAAAATGACTGTTCTTCTTTATTTTCCACAAGAACTTTTGCTGGATACAAATTATTTTCATACTTAACTATTACGTAGGAGCCGACTGTGATATTTTTAATTTCATAATTGTTTTCCTTTGAGATAGTCTCAGTTTTTGCTTTCTGCGTTGAAACTTTTCTATTTTGATCTTTATTTTCTCCACTTGTGATCTGTTCAGACTCCTCAGCAGGTTTATTATTATTTGTTATCTTTTTTCCTTCATTCATATTTTTTGGTTTTTCTTATTTTCCTTATTTTCTTTAGCCTGGATGATTTCTATCCACTTGTCTGACGTTATTACAGATGGCAATTGTTCTCTCTTGCGCTTCTTTTTCAGTTTGATTCAGTTGAGGCCACAACACAACCGACTTCAAAACGTCTGTGACACTCTTTTGATTATCTGTTATATGTGTAACTCTTTCTTCTTGTTTTAACCCAGATTCTGCTTCTAGACTATTAATACTTTCAGGAAATGATGTTATATTAACAACCTCTTTGTTTTTTATTTCTTCACTTAAGTTTAGGTAAATGTTGTCCTCAACACCAGTTTCTGTATTTTGTAAGTCATTGTCAACCTGATCTTCTACTGATTCGATTTAGTAAAACATTACTTAAGATAGTGATTTTTCCCTCCTGTTGATTTTGGTTAGTTTCACAGAAACTTTCATCCTCGTTAATTTCTGGAAAGTCGAAAAGAATGTCCTCCTTCTGAAAATCACAAGTTGAGACGTCATTTTGCAAAAGTGAATTATCTGTGCCAGCTTTTATCTTTCGCCAAACTTCAAACAATTCGCTAAATCTTTCTTCTCGACATGGTAGATCATTCATGCAATTATTTTCAAATTCTGACAAAGTGTCTTTGCCAATAAATCCTTCAATGAATTTAAGGTGTGAATTGTAATCTATATTATGACTTAAGGACGCAGTGGGCTCAGAAGAAGATTGTTCATCTTTTTTTAAACATTTACTGTAATTTACAGAATTTGCATTAAAAGGATAAAGGTCGCAACTGCGGAAGCAATTTTTGATGCTTTCACAAAAAGATTTTATTGCTCAGTATTTCACTTAAAGCAGCAGGTACATCTTTCTTACTAATACCTCTACCATGTCTGTAGATCCAATCTTTAGTGATTTTTTCCCATGCTTGCTTAAAAGGGGAAAGAAGAATGACACATCTAATGGCTGTAGAATGTCTGTTGTGTTCGGTGGCAAACACACAAGAATGATACTTTTGCTCCTGCAGAATTTGCTCAATTGGTAGGAAAGATGAGAGCTGTGACCATCGAGGAAGACTGTTACAGGTAGTTTTATGTTTTGATCGACAAGGAAATTATAAAAAACATTTTCCAAGTACTCAAAAAACTGCTGACTGCACCCAACCAGTTTTGGATCTCTCAATACCCCATTTTGCTGGTGCAGAGGTGATATATGTTTTTGATATGCGTTCAAATTTGAAAATAGTCAAAGGAGATGCAATTAATCCTTGAACATTCACCGAAATCAAAGTCGTAACATTTTCTTTTTCTGATGTTAGCGCAACATCGTACAACTGTTTTCCTCTCTCTCCTAATAATAGATTGCCCTTTGGCGACAAAAAAATTGCAGTCTCGTCCATGTTGAAAATTCTTTCAGGAGAATTCAGAATGGAAAAATCTTGGCCAAGGAGTTCTTCTACTTCATAAAACCATTGTCTTATCCTTTTTTCTTAAGTTAATGCTCTGGCTTTATTCACATACTCCCTGTTTCTGGATAATCTGAGGATTTCGCCTCAAAAGTCTAGAGAACCATTTCCTCCCAGGTTGATTATTGATAAATGGAACCTGGATTTTTTTTCTCTTCTACCACCTTTTTGATTGAGAACGCGAGTCCATCCTTATTTACAGGAAGCCCTCTTGCAGCAGAGTCAAGAATCCAGTTGACTATTTCTTTTTCTATGTCTTCTCCAAGGCAACACTTTGGACCAACACGACGATAGTTATCGGAAGTTTTTCCTGATAGTCTGTTTCGCAGTCACGTTCTGGGCACACCAAAAGTTTTACTGGCTGTTGCAATTAGTAGTTTTTCATCCCTAACAGCCTTCAGAGCCTCATCCATGGACTCTTTCGAGTAAGTAAATAGTTTTTTTGGAGCCATGTTATAAATAATCTAAAACAATTAAATATTCACTTTTCTAAAACTACTGGAGAGTGATTAAAAAATAAAGATTTAGTTTTTTTCTGTCTCTGTCTGTTATAAATAGCAATTAGATTTCCATCCCTTTCTACACCAAGGCCACAACTGGCATTGTATATTCCAGTTTTGGCCATTTGATGTCCACAACTAGAAATGTGTAATCATTTTGCTCCAGTTGTGGTCACTTGAAAAAACCGTTAATTATAATGAATTTAAGGTTATAACTCTTAAAAATGTAGAAAAAAAAAAAAGAAACTTAAATAATCGCTCTAAACGAAAGTTTACAAAAAATTGACAAAACACAGCAAACATATTTCTTAAAAAGTAATAATTTAAAACTCTTACCTTAACAGTTTTGTTAATAAAACACAGCCTTCTTCAGTATACTCACTCACATCTACATGTAGCATCATCTAGATGGCTGTTTAGGTCTAATTTTGCATAGTACTACATACAAAAATGCATTTGGAAATAAAGGTTGCAATTTGATTGGATAAAAGGGGCGGCAATTTTTATATAGATGAAATAGAATATTGAAGTGGCCACAGCAGGTGCAATGGCCACAAAGGATGTCTCTACCCTATTATAGTAGAATAGTTGACAATATCTACTCACTTAAATTTAATATCTGTAAAACACACTTGTCCAATATTCTGATAAAGTATTTTAATAACTTTAGTGTCAAATAAAGTATAAATGAAAACTTGCGGTAGCAAAACTTAATATAATCTCATACACTTATTGTTTAAATATGTAATATATTGAATACTAAAGTAAATTATATGATAGAGAGTTCATGCAAGTCACTGGTTATTTTGCGAATTATTCCATCCCAAACAACTTCTAATGGTGGTCTCGTAGCCAAAGCAGCACTAACTGGGGTGACTATACTCATGGCTGCTTTTAATGTTGCAAGAAAGTCACCTGAAAAAGAAAAAAATAATAGTAATTACTATTACAGCCTCATTATTTAGTCTCGTTCATCTTAGCTTCCTTTTTATTGCTGAATCATAAATCATCATATTCCGTATCATTCAAATTTTGTCAGGTTCCGTTTCATCCAAACAATAGATTTCGGTGAACGTATTCATAATATTACATATACAGGTGTGCCAAACTCGATGGCCTATTAGAAGTATCTAGAGAATGAGAAAAGGTGGGACTTTGGAATTAAGGTTATGTTCATATTAAGCCGTGATCTTCATTTTAAAAATATTTTTAGCAATGCGGTGTTGCCAGATCCTCTCCTACCAAAACCAACTCTAATAGAACGCCCTATACGTTATGACATTTTTAGATTTCACGGAACATTCTGGAACTTTTTTGTATAACCTATCTTTTATTTATCTTGAGCCGTTTAGGAAATAAAAATATTTTTTTAAGAAATTTGGCAACTAGCATCTCTTAACAAAAAAAATGTTTTCCTTTCAACCAGCACAGCAGGAGGCCTGATTTTTTGGGGGTTATTCCTTATTATGTTGCTATATTATAAAATGTTATGCGAATTAAGTTGATAACAATGACTTTTGGTACTTTTGGACTTATTAGTAAAAAACAAACAAAAAAAAAAAAAAAACAGAATAAGTCAAGTAGCAAGCAAGAAACAATTATTTATTTGATTAATTCATGCAAAAAAGTTCTGTTTTATTTACCCGTTAAATATGATACGACTTTAAAATAAAATAATACAGGTAGCAATAACTTAGCATTCTACAATAAAGTAATTAATAATTATTCTAGAATAAAGAAAAAAAATTGGGACACAGCAAGTGCGCATAGTAGTGAATTTTTATTAGAATTGTACACTATTAGTAAAATATATTATTAAAACTAATTCTTTAAATTTAAATGGACCTTGGAGATCGGTTTTAGTGTCCGAGTTAGCGATTATTTGACAAAATTTATATTTTATATGGAGCTAAAAAATTTAAATTTGGTCTTAGATATGATATGTAAGTACTGCCAGTGTCTTAAAAAAAATTAATTATTACAAAGGGAATGTACCTGTCAAATTATAAATATGGCAGGTATTTTTCCTCATTAATTGCTTGGATGGTTTTGTTTTAGTCAATCCATCCAGTTTTTGCAAACAATAAACAACAAGAAAGGTTTTTTAAAACAAATTTGTAGTTATCCGCGAAGCTCGTTGTTATTTTTCTTTAATTTAGTACTCACGGTGCATTTACATAGGTGTTACTATGGTTCAAGATTGAAGATTCTAGATTTGAAATATTTTTACGAAAATTTTCTACCATAACATACTTGCTGCACCTAGACCCTTTCCAACACTTATTTACGGTTGCTGTATCCATACTTTTAAAAATGATAAAATATTGCAGCTTACTATGTAAGACTGACAAACAAGGCATCCTCAAAATCATTTTTGGAAAAATAAAAAAAAACGAAATGAGATAACAATTTAAACATAAATTGAAAATCTTGATTCGCTGCTTCGCCGCGGGGTTTCTCCTTCCCATTCTGCATACTCACCCTCAATGCATAAACAAGAACAATGTAAACAAGAAAAATTCCTTTGGAGCAACCCCTAAGAAAGTTACGGGACCTGCAGTGAATATAGTGGTTCTGCACGCGGTAAACGGGATTTTAAGGAGGTATAGCTGTAAAATGGGATAAAGGCAGCTTAAAGAGGTCCAACAAAGCTGTTTCTTTCGCACTTTCCGCCCAGCACCACTATTCACTCTTGGTCCCGTAACTGTCTTGTGAGCCGTTTGCAAGAAATTCTTCTTGTTGATGGGGCATCCAGAAGGAGTTCTAAGCATATTTCTGAAACGATTTTTCTAAACAGTGATGTCGAGGATTATTTTATTATTAATTTCGAATAACTTTATTTTCCTTTGATCAAACGACTTGAAAATTGGTACACAAACACGTCTATGTTCTTTTAAGTTGGAAATTTTCGTTTCAATAACTTAGACAATTTGAGAGATATTGCGTTTCAAAAATTTTTTATGAAGAAAAATTGGCTATTAAGAGATTTTATAAACGAACTCAACCAAGCTATTAGCAAAATATGGGTAATTCCCAAATTTGGTCCAAATCAGTAAAGTATTTACTGATATATATATATATATATATATATATATATATATATATATATATATATATATATATATTTATACATATAAACTTTGTAACTGACCATAAAAATGGGTTTCAGGGGCCCTAATTCGCGATGATTTGAAGATATTTTTCGTAAGTTTCACCATCGATACCTCTCTATTAGTGAATTTTCTTAATGAAAATTCACTAAAGCTATAAAAACGTCTGAGATGTAAAACATTGTTGAGGCTATTGGTAGATAAAAGAGTTATTCAACAACTTCAAATGAAAATTGACTAAAATAACAATAAATAAAAAAATCAATAACTAAATTATTTGTAACGCCTTAAACAATTTTAACACTTTAAAATTAACTAACAGGAAATAAACATAACAAAAGGAAATACTTAATAACTAAATTGTTCGAAACGGTCTCCACTAACTCTCAAACGTTCAAGAATTTATTTCTGCACATGGTCTGTTGTTGTTGGTGCTGATATCTCACAAGCCTCTAAAGACAGGAGGGCTTCTCTAACTCGATATTGAAGTTCTTGCTTAGGATGAATGGGGGTAAGGTAAACAAGTTATTTTATTCTACCCCACAGATAAAAATCAAGTGAGGTAAGGTCTGGCAACTTTGCAGCCCAAACCCATGGATTTGATCGACGAATCCAACGATCTTGGAACATCTCCGACAGGTCATTGGTAAGTTCATTTGTGCAGTGAGCTGGTGCACCATCTAGTTGATATCAGCAATCTCGCAGCATTTCAAGATTTAATTCGTCGAGAAAGTGAGATAATGTGGTCATTTCGAGATATTTCTCACAATTTAGATTCTCACTATAAAAACAAAATTTTATTTTATCGTTCATCAATAGACAGAATACATTAGAACCGATTTTGTGTTGAAATCCCCTTTCTTTAACGAAGTGAGGATTTTCTGTACTCCAATAATGTGAATTTCTTCTGTTAAATATGCCTTCCCTGGTAAATTTACTTTCTTTGGTCCAAATAATTTATTTCAAAAACATTTGGATCTTCTTGTGTGCGAATTAAAATCATTTCGCATAATTCAATATTGTTTTGGGAGATCATTAGGTTCGATTGCTTGAAGTGTCACAAATTTATAATTATGCATTTTATGGGTATGCAGAATCCTCTCTATCGATTTGTAAGATATTCCCAAATCTTTTTCAGCAGAATAAACTGACACATGAGGATCTGCAGAAAAATATGCCAGGACATATAGTTCATTGTCCTCGTTATCTATCACACGTTTAATTTGCACTTTTCTTGGATTCTTTATGAGACCTTTGTCAGCGTTTCCACTAAAAACAGCATATAAATTTCCCTGACATGCCAAAATCTGTTTCCCTGGCTTTGATCTTCTACAATTTACCCCCAACATGTGTTAACACATTACTACAGAATACAGGTCTTTACGTCGTGGCAGAAAACACACTTCCCCATGTCAAATACAAAGCGACCAATGAATGCAAAATAAAAAATTTAAAAAAATCAATTATTGTGGTTTTGTGGAAAAACTTTAGAGCATTTAAAAACCCATACCCTTAAAGTTATGAATGAATAACAGCCCAAAATGTGCACGAAAGTCATCAAAAATTACCTGAAAATTACCTTAAAATTACCAGAAATCAAAATCTTACTCAAAGTGTAATTACTTTGTGAAATCGGCTACTTACCATGACAGAATATCCGATCCAATGCTTTCAGCAACACTTTCTGTGATATCTGCGCAGTCTTCATCTCTCCATTTTGTACTGCATTACATATTGATTGAACCAACTTAGCAAATAAATTTAAACTATTTGACATGATGCAAGAAAACCCACTTGCAACAGCTCCGATGATAATCTACAAAAAAAAAAAAAAAAAAAAAAAGATTAACACATCCTGAAAATATAGACTTTGAGACTACTTCTCTGGCTTCACTGTTGGGTTTCTTTCTGCAAGTGAAGGATGTAGTCAGTGTGTAAGCTAACTGGAGCAAGTGGCTCTCCTGATATCTAGATGTTCTTCAACGTTTCAGTAACCAGTTTCTCTGCTTGACAGCATCCTCAGACAGAAGAAAATTGAATTAATACGAAATCATGACAACTACAAATAGAGATCTGTTGCTATGTTATGATGTTTTGATCAAAAAATTCTTTAAAAATGAAACTTTATATAATGAAAATATCGACACACATTAACCGATTATCTTATTACATCTTTTTTGAAAAAAATAGTTAAATTTATTTAATTAAGAATACGAATATCCAAGGCAGGCGAATCCATTAAATCAGTGCTTTTTTTTATTACTAAAGCTTAAAAAAGTCTAGTTTCCGGTTGCCATTACAAAAATGTAGTTTTAGAGGTAAAAAAGCACATACATGAAAATAGCTACCTTGTTTTGAATAAGCAAACTGATTTAGTGGATTCCTCTTTCTTGGATATTCATCCTAATTAAATAAACCAAACAAAATAAATCTATTTTTTTTTAAGTTGTAATAAGACAATGAGTTGAGGTGTGTCGATATTTTCATTATATAGAGTCTGCTTTATTACTGTTATTGTTTAGTTCTTTTATCGTTGTAATTGTTATTATAGTTATTACTGTTAAAGGTTAGTTTTAGCTTTATGTTAAATATTGACATACATCACGTAGACATTTTGAAGACGTCATCAGTCATTTTGGTTTTATTTTATTTTCATTCTTAAAGGATTTTTTTATCAAAATATCATAACATAGCAACAGATCTTAATTTGTAGTTGTCACGATTTCTTATTAGTTCACTTTTCTTCGGTGTGAGGATGCTGCTAAGCAGCGAAACCGGTTACGGAAAAGTTGAAGAACATCTAGAACTCAGAAGGCCCACTTGCTCCAGTTAGCTTACGTTCTGGCTACGTCCTTCATTTACCGAAACCAAAACCAACAATGAAGCCAGATAGGTAGTCTCCAAGTCTGTATTTAGGATGGACCAGTTTCACCAAGTAACGGCAACAACAATCAATGAACTGAAAATATGTATTTTTAACTCTACTACCTCATCAGTGCCAAGAAATACTGTGAATTTGTCTTCGTTAACAGTCAATGCTGACAATCCTTTCTGCAAATCGTTTGTACTGTATATTATACCAACGAAAGATTCTACTTCTCCTGTGATGTCCAAAAGGAATTGTGTTACGTTCACTGAAAATAAAGAGAACAATGTAAAACTGATACACAAAAATTGTTAATTAGCAGTTTGGTTTTACGTAAATGGCATGATAAACTCCATAGTAAGGGAATATGTGAAACTACATATAATCTTGTTTCCAGCTATTTGTTTAACAAAAGACACATAATTGTTCTAAATTACAAAAGAAGTGTAACAGAAACTGTAAAAACTGGTGTTCCTCATGGATCTGTATTCGGACTAGTGTTGTATTTATTGTATTTACTAAATTTGTCACTGGTTAAACTGAAATCTAAATATGTAACCTCCAATGTTGATACTGTACTGCTGTATTCTTATTATTGTCAAAATTCATTAGAAAGGATGGTAAATGGCGACCTGCAGACCTACTATTGTTTTTTTTCCCCTCAGGGCTCGTCCGCGGCCTTGCCGCCCCGGTAGCATTGCAACCTTTGTTTGATTGTGCATACCCTTAGTCTTACTCCACCCATTCCAAAATCACTGTGCCTTGAACTAGTCTGCACAGCGATTGGTAGGGTGAAGTTTTATATTGCCCTGTCTCCGGTCTAGACTGACCGTAGATCAGTTGTCTTTTGCGGTCCAGAGCTTTACACTCGTACAAGATGTGCTGGTCTGATTCCTCCCCCTCGCCGCAAAGTCTGCATGCGAGGTCCCCTTCGAACGGCCCCATTTTATGCAGGTGTTTCTTGACGGCCATGTGTCCCGTCAAGAGACCTGTTGTGTTTCTTAGCTGTCCTCTGCTAAGATTTAGCAGCTCCACAGCTCTCTTAGAACTGGGTTCGTCAATTATTAACTTCCCATGTCTGAGCCCTGGACATGCCCAGTACACCTTGTGTTGGTTTCTGACCCAGGACTTAATGGCTCCCCTGGCACTGCTCTTTGTCACGACCAGAGCCGTTTCTGGTCCCATAAATGGTTCTGCTGAGCCTCTCTTCGCGAGACTGTCAGCTTCTTCATTGCCTTTGATCCCTGAGTGACCCGGCACCCAGATGAGGGTCACCTCATTCTGCCCAGCCAGGTCGCTCGTCTCGGCACTCACTCACCAGCCAGGAATTTACCCGTGGGCTACTTAGAACCTTAAGGGCTGCCTGGCTGTTTGTGGCTATGAGGATCCGCTTGTTGGTGTAGCCCCTTCTCTTGTTCTCCCGCACACAGTGCAGGATGGCGTACATTTTGGCCTGAAATACCGTTGCATGGGCTCAGAGGGAAATACTATGACTTACCCTCGGTCCTTCCGAGTAAACACCTGCGCCCGTCCCACGCTCCCCGCCGGATCCGTCCGTGAACCAGACGAGCGCGTCCCGTGGTATGCCCGGCGTCTCCTCCCGCCATGCCTCCCGGTCGGGGATTCCACTGTAAAGTTGATTACCCTGCAGATTCGCGGGCTCACGAAGTCTGACCTCATTTGAAGCATGGACTCCTTCACGATCTCCTGAATTTTGCAGTGACCCCTGAAGCCTGGGTTGATCTTCAGTCTACCATTGCAGGCTAGTCTGTATAGTCCTAGGCTGGCCTCCCCCATAATAACTAAGTGTAGGGGGGGCAGATCCAGCAACACCTCCATGGCGGCTGTTGGGGTTGAATATAAAAAGGTCAAGAAATAACAGAAAAATTACTTTGCAAATTTTATAGTTGTTCTTAAAGTATCAAAATCGCGATTTGAAACGTCAAAATTTGCAATTTTTAGCTGGACAACCTAAAGCAAATATGTAGAAGAAATCTCATAATAAATGTGTTTTACAAAGCCTTAAGTTACAGCTTAAACCATCATTGTCCTTTGTTTTACTAAAATATTTGTAGAAAATTCATTTCAAATAGGCCCATTCTCTGATGATTTGGCAGTAGTTTCACCTACAGAGTTTGCGATTTAATAGTATATACTTCTTCGTTGAAAAAATTCGTTATTGAGGAGGCTGTGACTTTTTTTCTCCCTTAGGGCTCGTCCGCGTCTTTGCCGCCCCGATAGCACCGCAGCCTTATTGTGCATGCCCTTTGTCTTTTCTATTCCACCCAGTTTTATAATGCTGTCTCTGGTCTAGACTGATCGTAGATCTCTTGTCTTTTGCGATCCAGAGCTTTACACTCGCACAAGATGTGCTGGGCTGATTCCTCCCCCTCGCCGCAGAGTCCGCATGCCAGGTCCCCATCGAACCGCCTCATTTTATGCAGGTGTTTCTTGACAGCCATGTGTCCCGTCAAGAGTCCTGTTATGTTCCTGGGCTGTCCTCTGCTAAGATTTAGCAGCTTCACAGCTCTCTTTTAACTGGGTTCCTTATTTACTAACTTCCCATGTCTGAGCCCTGGACAGTCTGCCTAGTACACCTTATGTTCGTTTCTGACCCAGGACCCCTGGCAGTGCTCTTCGTCACGCGACTTTGAAATTTATTAAATATTTCCTCAAAGGACTGAACTAGCCCCCCCCCCAAATTTTATTTTTTTACATTTTCACATACAGGCTGGTGCATTTTTACTGTAAAGCTCAATACATCCGTTATTGTACAAGATACAGAAAAATATTATAAAAGTTATTTATAGGGTGTTTTGAGTTTCATCTTATAAAATTATGTTGACAATCACAGAATGGCCCATAAGTCTAGGTGATACAAGTGTCCTTTTTTTTTTTAATAGAACACCCCTTTTGATGTAGCATTATTGCATTTTTCGTCCAATTTTAATTCATGTTTGTAAGGAGAAAACATTGATATCGCCAATTGATTTCGAGTTATTTCAATTGTTTGTCACATTTTACATTTTGGAACGTATCAAAAATTGTGATAACAGTGTTTTTACCAATGGAAATCGGAGTACCATGAAAATGATGCATTTAGAGAGGTTTCCAATTATATTACTCATCAAAAAAATCGAGATGCCATTACAGGATATAGCCAATCTTTGTAGAAAAAAAAAAGGCGAATTTTCATGAAACAAATTGATCACTAATCTTCATGTAAACATTTAAAAAATCTCTGTCAAAAAGCTTTCTGTGAATCATTGTATCTTGGCTGGTGTAGTTTTTGTCTAAATTACGTGGATAAGTTCGTTTGCCAAGAAAGTCAGACATTTTTTTTTGGGAAAATTTTAAATTCAGAAAATTTTTGTATTTTTTCAAACAAAAAGTTAGTTTGATGAAATATGGTTCATTGTTTCTACTATAAAGGTTACACTATCCACTAAATTTCAGGTCTTTCTTTAAAAAATTAAATAAAAGTAGGGACACAGCAAGTGCGTTATGGTAGCGAATTTTCATTAAATGCTTCAAATTTGAATAACTCAATTTTCTATAAACCTAGAAAGTTGAATTTTGTTATGAAGTAGGTCTTCCTTAAGACAACATATCCACCAAATTTCATCAAAATCGCTCATTAATTTTCGGAGATAAATTTTTTTCGAAAGAAAACTTTCATTAATTCCCGAACCCCACATGACCGGATTCTGTCTCTCTCTTAGTGGAATATGCTTTTATGAGTTGGCAGTCAAAAAGTAACCAAAAAAAAACCCACTAGACTAGGGACCCTAAAGTTACCAAATCAATTGACAATTCAGTCCATTGGCGCTCAATTCTCTTTTGACGGTTATTTTGTATGTATATTGTGCATTTTCCAAGTTCGACCAGTGTTTACCTTCTTCAAATAATTTTCTATCTGTTGGACAATAAAAATAAACAGTTTTTATCAAAACTTAGCATGTTCATTGAGTTGTTACGTAAGTTAAAAGTGTAGGTATGTTAAGGTTATGTTGTTGACGATATTCGACATCCATCGCATGGAACGAAGCCCTACCAAATCTGTTCGTCGGTAATCTGCCCAAACAGGTACATATTTGTTACATGTTACACAATACACATTCCTAAAACCATAAATTAGAAGTTTAAATAATCGGACCTCAATTTGTTTACGTACATTACAAAATTTTGATATCTATACAAAATGAAAGTAATATTTGGTTATGTTTTTAATTTATTTTTTTAACAATCAATAACAGTAAACCATACATGAACAGACTTGCTGTTAAAAATACTAAATAATAAATACATTTACTGTTTCAACTTATTATAATTTTTATATTTTTTATAAAACCCCAAAGGAAATATGAGACACATTGGCATCTTAGGGATTTCATTAATTCAGGTTGTACAACCGTGTATGCCGGGATACCTAACTTAAGCGGCCACGTGGGGTTCGGGAATTAATGAAAGCCCTGTATATATATATATATATATATATATATATATATATATATATATATATATATATATATATATATATATATATATATATATATATATATATATATATATATATAAACAAATAAAAATTGATACTGACCCTGGATGTGGGTTCTAGGCGTCCTCGTTTGTGCGTCTCACCATTGATACCTCTCTATTAGTGAATTTTTTAAAATTAAAATTCAATAAAAACATATTTAAAATTAAAAACACTTCTATGAAAATTCGCTACCATAATGCACTTGCTATGCCAACTTCAGTGAGTTTTACTAAAATATTTCCAGAAAATTCATTTGAAATAGACCTTTTCTCTGATACTTTGGCAGTATTTTTAGTTATAGAGTTTATGATTTAATAGTCTATAATTTTTAGCAAATTATGGTAGAAAAAAGCTCAATATATCCCTTATAGTACAATCACAGCGTGGTCCATAAGTCGTTGGTGTTAGAAATTTTCTTTTTTTAAATTGAACACCTCTGAAGCATTTCTTACAAAAGATATTTTTAATACATGTTTGTGAGAAAAGATATTCGGGATGCAGCAAGTCCGTTGCGGTAGCGAATTTTCATTAAGTGCTTTAAATTTCAATAACTCAATTTGATATTAACATAAGGTTCGTTGGCTAGGAAACTAGTTTTTGGGGAACATTTGAAGTTTATTTTCGAAAACTTTTTGTACATTTTCAACCAATAAAGTTATTTTGATGAAATATGGTACATCGTTTCCACATTGGTTTTTTGAAATCATCTGGACTTTATAATAAGCTTTAATTTATTTTGATATTTATTACTTCCTTTATAGTTACTGTTAATTAGAAATAAGGTTTATCAAATATTTGTTAAACAATTTATTGCATTATTAATAGAGGTGTGCGAAGCTTCGAAATTCCGAACTGAACCCGAACCTGAACCGAACCTTCGGTTCGAAAATATGTTCGCACTAGCGATGTTGAAATAGTTCGAAGTTCGAAATATGTTATTCTTCAAAATAGTTCGAAGTTCGTTGCTCAAAAATACTTCGAAATTTAACTTTACAGGCATTGAATGTTGCCAAAAGTAGCGAAGTTGCGGCCCCTTTAACGCGGTAGCGGCGCTTTAAACTCATTGAGTCGATAGTGTAGTTTCAGGAGATTTCACTCATGCATATTTTTGAAAGTAGATGGGACACATTGAGACACGACAAAGCCCTTTAGCAGTCACAGAATTACTTTTCTTGTATATCCTAGCCTCCCATCACCTATTTCAGTAACAACATTATGATGGCAGTGTTCAAAGGCGATCGGTAACGTAAATGTTCAGAATTTGAGGATAATTACAGATTGCCTTTGGAAAACACTGGTTTCAACATTCTTTATTACACAGTGAGTCAAAACAGTTAAATATTCACAATCAGGAGACAGTTCAAATTTGAAAGTGGTTATTTTATACCTATCGTGCTCACTTTGAACCCTCGCAATCTGTTTGCTAAAACTGCCTAGCCAATACCAAACAACAACATATTTATAATTGAGCTTATCTATAGATCTAGAAATCTAAAAAAGTTTCAAATATTTTGTGTTTTTGATTTAACGTTGCCCCATCTCCATAACGATCAGAACTGGAAGGCATTTTCACCCAATCAACCTGCAAATTTATTGAATCCTTCCTTTTTGTAAAAAGAGTTGGAATCTTTTACATATCAAATATTGCATGTTACAATATTCCAAAATTTTGTATTTAAGGAAATGATATATGAGCACTGAAGAATTTTTGGTAGTTCGATGTTCGATTTTGAATTTCTAAGAAGTTCGAAGTTCGACTGTGAACCTTAGACATACTATTTCAGAGGTTCGAAGTTCGAGGCAACACATTTGCTTGGGTTCGTTTATAGTTCGGTTCGAACAAAACATGGGTTCACACACCTCTAATTATTAAGTATTGTAGGTGCGAATGACTATTAACGTTGAGGGAGTGCGTATTGTTCGACCGACAGCTCCTAAATGTGTGCAACCCCTGCATGCACCAATTGATTCAGTCGTATGTACAATAATATACTGGCAGACTATATTTCATCCCGGAAATGTTTTAAGTTTATGCAATAGGCAACTTGCTTAACACCTTTGCGTGTTGATATAGTATACCTATGATTAAGTTAAAATAACCCTTGTTTTGAATTTATAAGACCATTTTAAAGCAAACCTAAATCGTCAAACTAACATATTTTTCTGATATTTGAAAAAAAGGCACCTAATAAGAGTTATCCATTTAAAATAACAAAAAAGCTTATTTCAATTTCACTTATATGTCATGTTTTGCAACTAAATATGAAGCAGAGATCAATATTAGGTTTTCACGCAGTCGGCCAGACAAATACTGAACAAAGCGGTATTCTCACTCGACTCCCGCTCTATTGTAGTGTCGACTAAACGAACTATCGGTTGAAAGAACTGTCGGCCGAACGATATGCCACGATGTTGGGGCACCAATTTTTCCTTAAATAAAAAAAAACTTACTTTGACAAAAGTTTGGTATTGTTTCTATTATAATATAGGTTATACTGGTAACTGAATTTAATACCTTCTTTATGAAACATTTTTATGAAAATTCACTTTCATAAAGCACTTGCTGCCTCCAGATTTTTTTTAATGCAACTGTTACTTAGTTATCATTAATAATGAATTTATATTAGCAAATAAACTAATATTGTATTGCTGGTACTTACTATCAAAATTTAAATAACTTGGGCAATGATGATATAATATCGGAAGGTCCCTTGAAGCTTCAGATATAAGTTTAATGTATTTGATGATATCTAAGTGGTTTTTCGGCCTACTATATAGATCAGGTAATAATGATATGGCACCTACTTTCTTTTTTCCTGCATGTTTTACCTGAAACATAAAATGATTTAATAAATATATTAATAAAATAATATATAATGATTTAATTATTAAACGAGGTTTCATTTTACCATTTCTAAAACATCAGGAAGAGGCGCCCCTCCTACTTGGACCATTAAAAATTGACCATTCTTTTCACAAAGATCTGCCCATAATTCCGTTAAATTCATTCTTTCCTTTACTGTCAAAGACATACCTTCACCTAATATATCATTAACTAGAACATAATTTTTCGGATTAACATAAAAAAGATATTTTTAAAATTACATTTAAAAAAAATCGATTATTTTGATCTGTGGCATCTACAATTAAAATACTTAAATTCAACTGGTCTTCTAAAGATTGTGATATTGTGGAAGCTGATACTCGATATATATCCATTGTCAACTTTTTAGAGACTCAGTGGTTCAGGGGCAAGAACGTGTGCCTCTGAACTGAAGGGTACTGGGTTCGATCTCACAGTACTCCTTTCACTTTTTCAGTACAAACTGTAACATTAACATCAACCGAGGTTCTGGCATTGTATTTGAGCAAGTTGAATGTCTGCACGTTCTGACCTTCGGAGGGTGCTAAAAGCCGTCAGTCCCGTGTCCCTGCGATGTTGGGCATTAGACTTAAAGATCCCTACCCTCCTTACAGAAAGACAGAGGTCCAGCAAAATTTCCAGGATAGTGAGGTGAAACTGCTCCCTGGCGATGGTGATTGGCCATAGTCAGGGAAATAGGTCGACGTTAAAGAAACAAACAAAAAAAAAAACACACACACATTGTCAACTTAGATAAACAAACAAATTGATTTACACAATTTTATTGTATGTATAACAGCAGTTCGCTGAAATTCTCAGCTTTGTCAAATACAGCATGAAAGTGAAATATTAAAATTTTGAGAAATGGAATTTTAAAATCTCTCTTTCATTCTGTACTTGACAAAGCTGAAAACTTCAGCGAAACGCCAGTTACATATAATAAACAAAACTTCATCCAAAGCATTCTTTTGGGAGAAAATGTGCAGAAGAATGGGATGCACATATAAAAACGTCTAATAACCACCATATACTATTAAACGTCAAAATGGCGTCAATGTGTGGCAGTTGTGGTAAAAATACTAAAAATACATAGTGTATATAGTGTACAAAATGGTTTCACATAGAGTGTGAAGGCATAAGTAAAAGCCAGCTAAATAAGATCAGCGCTGAAAATAAGAAATCGGATGGAGAGAAGTGGAAATGTAAACAGTGTGATAAAAGTGAGGTTAAGTCTGCACAAAATACAACCCTTTTAGACTTGATGATTAAGTTAGAGCAAATGGATACTAAATATGATAGACTTTATGCAAGATTAATAAAACAAGAAGAAATAAACAAACAGCTTAAGTGAAGAAATTATGTCTCTTAAAAAAGAGGTTAGTACATTGAACGTTGAAAAACAAGCAAGAGATCAATAAAAACTGGAAAGAAACTTGATAATGATTGGAATTCAGGTTCTTTCAAAAACGAACATACGGCAGATGTAGTGGCATAAGTAATAAACAAATTGGAAATCCAAAGCATTCAGATTGAGAAGAAAAACGATTGGTAACAAACCACCAATTAAGGTAGTGTGAAGAGAAAGAAGAAAAAGTAAAGGTATTTTATTGCAAGAAAAGGTTTACCACAGAGGAGACATGAATTATGAAGAAAGCAATAAAATCTTTATTCAACATGAACTAACAAAACTATCCTCGAGATAATGAAAGAAGCCAAAAAGCTAAAAATGGAACTTAACTTCAAGTAAAAAGTAAGGCCTAGGGTTGAACACACATTGAACACACTGAGACCTCACAGACGATCTCCGGCGAGATTTGGGGAGTAGGCAGATTGAGGCCCCGTAATTGAGCTACAATAACCTAACCCACCTTTGTCCACCACTCTAAGGAGTAGGCAGATTGAGGCCTTAGAGTATCCTTATATATTTCCTTTACCTCTTTAAACCAACCCAACACACCTTTGTCACCACTCTAAGGAGTAGGCAGATTGAGGCCTTAGAGTATCCTTACATATTTCCTTTACCTCTTTAAACCAACCCAATACATATTTCCTTTACCTCTTGAAACCAACCCAACACACCTTTGTCAGCCGCTCTAAGGAGTAGGCAGATTGAGGCCTTAGAGTGTCCTTTCATATTTCCTTTACCTCTTGAAACCAACCCAACACACCTTTGTCCACCACTCTAAGGAGTAGGCAGATTGAGTCCTTAGAGTGTCCTTTGGCGGGCGACCCTCAAGTATGCAGCGTGTGCAGGGTCTATGAAATGAGAAAGTGAAACCGAAGAACATTGGCTGCTTTCCAAACTTGTTAAAATTTAAATTTAGAAGGAAATAATGTTGGCATCAGAGCCTCAGAGGTCCAGGGGCCTCTGAACCGAAGGGTACTCAGTTTGATACTGCATGTAAAATTAACATCAACCGATGTCGTGGCATTGTATTCGAACAAGTTGAAGGTCTGCACGTTCCATCCTTAGGAGGGGGCGTAAAGCCGTCGGTCCCGTGTCTATGGGATGTTGGGCACGTCAAAGATAACTACATTCCTTAGAGAAAGGCAGGGGTTTGGCAAAATATCCAGGATAATGAGGTAAAACTGCTCCCCGGCGTCGGCGATTGGCCATCGTCGCCGAAATAGATCGACATTTAAGTTAAAAAAAATTTTGGCAACTGAGACACTAACAATTGAATTTATTTGTTTGCACAACATTACAACTAACAAACTTTAACTTGGGGAGAAATATCAAAATCACGAGCACGCTGTGAACTTCAAGTCAACGAGAACAAAAACACAATTCAGTATTGCCACAATCTTTTTAGCTTGGCTACTAGTACGAAAATAATATGAATTTAAGATTTGTGTCACCCGCCACGAGATATTGAAAGGGCTCTACTGACTAGCAACTACAGAATTAATTTTTTAGATGTAGTAGCATACAAATGACCTTTTCATCTTATTTTGCCTTAGGTAATCGGGGTGGCGCTATTATTTTCATAATAGCAGGAATTGCATACTGCCGTCTGCCAACACTGTCCAAGGCGAAAGCAACTGCTACTTTCCTATGTAAAGCTCTTCTTACCAATTTAGCTTCGATCGATTCCACAATTCTACATTTTTGTTCAGTGTTGATTTACTTTCTTCATTTTGATACTATAATAAACTTTTACCTAAAGTATTTTCTATCTTATATGTAAATTTTAAATACAAAAAATAGTTAGATAATTACTTAAAATTCCTTTTACACCACAAGTCTTTAAAAAGTTGCCATATGTTTTTGTAGCTCCATAATTTATTTCTCTGCCTTTCTTGTTTTCAAATAATGTAAACGCTGGACACAGCAGACCACGGAAAGCAAACTTTCTCTAAAAAAGAAACTATACTTTAAAGTGATCGTTATAAGCCACTTTTGTTGCAAAACTGACACAGCTAAAAAATAATTATGTCATCTATAAAGATAACTATTATCACAGAATTTTTATTCTCTACCCAACATTTTATGTGAGGGTCATTTCAATAAAAAAGCACAATCTACCGCAACCTATGTGTCCTGTAAGCTGCACTGAGACTTACCAACAGAAAGTGGATTTCCATGACCACAACGAGAAATTAAGTTGTATAACTACCACAGGACTTAATAATAGAGGAATGTTTGCTTTTTAGAACTGACTAATTAATAATTAGAACAAAAACGACTTACCTCTTTTATTCAGAATGGCAACAAAGCTAATGAAACACTGTAGTTTTTATCAACTGAAACCACAGCTGGCTATAAGTTCGATAATTTCAACGAAAGAACGGCATTTGGCAACATGGTTAACAAAACTCATGAAATACCTCAGTTACAAATGAAGCAATTGAATGTGCAACAACCATACGAACGGTGAGGCAGAAAGGCAAGTTCGAGGTGGATTTCATCCGCCACATATAGGGATATTACGTCTAAATTGGTATTTATTTAAATATACATTAACAGGTCTATAAACCCATTTACTAATGTAAACAAAATTAAACGAACGAAACCCTAAAAACTAAAATAACAAGAAGCAAAAGAAAAGTAACCTAAGTATTAGGTAGAGAGTCTCTGAAGCTTAGAAGAAAACAGTGTAAATTAGAAGTTCTGAATATGTCTGCTGGTGAGTCATTATAAAGATAACACAAAAAAAACAGGAGACTTGATTAAGATGCTCGTTCTTGGAACAGGAAGAGCAAATGTATTTGTATTTCGAGTATGATAGTGTGAAGATCTTGTATGGAAGGATATCTGGGAGAGAAGTTGAGGACAGTCAATATTACAATGGATGAACTTATCCAAAAAAACATTCCTTGTATTATTTGTCTTTTTTCTAGAGAGTCGAACTGAAATCTGTCTAATAACTGTATTGTCAGCCCTTGGCTCATTCCTTCCCTGATATAGGGATTATGTATGTTTTATAACATTTTGTCTTATTTTGAGTTGTCATGACAACATACTACTTGGTTCCGCAACGAGATGGCGACTCCTGTCTTACATCTCATTATGTGCTGTGAGGTTAGCTACCATAGCCGTATTACTTTATAGGTATCTTCTCGCTGTAATTAGTATACAGTACTGAGGAGCTCTAATTAGAGCGAAACTGGTCTACGGTTCTGATGGTGGTGAGAATACATCTAGCCTTAAATAAGATTAATGTTGTTCTGGACAACCATTAGAATTTACAGGAAGATATATTTTTAAATCGTCGGCGTAGAATAGTTTTGGAACAGAGATTATGCTGTCAAGATCATTGATGAATATATTGAAAAGTACAGGGCCTAGGATTGAGCCTTGAGGCACCCCAGGTAATGTACCAAACCCATAAGAATGAGAACCGCCATAGGAGACTTGGTGTATGCTCACAGAAAGGTAAGATTTAAAGAAAGCCAACAAGGAATCAGAGTGCCCAAAGTTACTGAATTTATTCAAAGGTACCACATGCAGAATGGAATCAAAAGCCTTGCTAATGTCGAAACATACAGCATCAACCTGAACATTCTTGCCAAGGAAATTAGATACATACTGAGTAAAGGTATTTATGTACACATTACAAAAACCCTAAACTTGTTTTTAATTTACATACGCTTAAGTTGTACTATATCCATGCACAATAAACCAAAGATTGCGGTGCTATCGGGGCGGCAAAGCCGCGGATGAGCCCTGAGGGAAAATAAAAGTTGTACTATATATGAGATAGTTCTGCTGTTTTATTTAGCGAATTTCCTTAAACATTGCGTTTATTTATAACTAAAAATTACTGAATGCATATTATTGATTTTATTTAATTTGGAATGTAACTTAACCGGTTCTAAACCTAGGGCAGTTACGTTAGTTGTAGTTAAACATCATTTAACATGTCTTTGTTACTTTTCTCGCTGTAATTAGTATACCGTACTGACGAGCTCTAAACAGAGCGAAACTGGTCTACGATTCTGATGGTGGTGAGAATACATCTAGCCTTAAATAAGATTAATGTTGTTCTGGACAACCATTAGAATTTACAGGAAGATATATTTTTAAATCGTCGGCGTAGAATAGTTTTGGAACAGAGATTATGCTGTCAAGATCATTGATGAATATATTGAAAAGGACAGGGCCTAGGATTCAGCCTTGAAGTACCCCAGTTAATGTACCAAACCCATAAGAATGAGACCCGCCATAGGAGACTTGGTGTATGCTCACAGAAAGGTAAAATTTAAAGAAAGCCAACAAGGAATCAGAGAGCCCAAAGTTACTGAATTTATTCAAAGGTACCGCATGCGGAATGGAATCAAAAGCCTTGCTAATGTCGAAACATACAGCATCAACCTGAAAATTCTTGCCAAGGAAATTAGATACATACTGAGTAAAGGTATTTATGTACACATTACAAAAATCCTAAACTTGTTTTTAATTCACATACGCTTAAGTTGTACTATATATGAGATAGTTCTGCTGTTTTATTTAGCGAATTTCCTTAAATACTGCGTTTATTTAGAATTAAAAATTACTGAATGCATATTATTGATTTTATTTAATTTGGAATGTAACCTAACCGGTTCTAAACCTAGGGCAGTTACGTCAGTTGTAGTTGAACATTATTTAACATGTCTTTGTTTCCTCTGTAGCTTTCACTCTTTTTAATTTATTCGTGTTAGAAATGTCTTCTGCAAACACCTTGATGATGGCTGATGATAAAAAATCTTACACAAAGATAAAAACTTAATGTGGCAAAAACCCTACAGAAATTAAGTTCTTTGCATAATGTCTGTAGTGCGTGGACACTAGATCATAGTACAATTTCCCTTTTGGGGTCACTTGTGAAGGACATATCAACACTGACATATACCAGGAAGACCAAAAACAGGGAATGATGTCCGAAATGTGAAAATTGTGGCAGATTTCAATTGATCAACAGGTCAAGTATTACAGCACTGGTGAATGTGCCAAGAGAAATTATAGACAGCTTAGAGTGTAAGGACGAAGTAGAAATAACTTTCTGTGATTTAAGCAAAGCTTTTGATTTAGTTAGTCACATATTCTTGCTGGAAAAACTTGAACATTATGGTGTTCGAGGAATTACGTTACAGCTATTTAAATCCTACCTTAGCAACAGAAGCCAAAAGGTTTTTTTCAAGAGTGCCTACTCTTCCGAACGAGTAGTAAGAGAAGGAGTCCCACAAGGCTCCATATTGTGTCCAATATTATTTGTCGTCTATATAAACGACCTAATGCTTAATACTAATTCAACAAAAGGGTGTCTGTTTGCAGATGATACCACTTTTATAAATAGAGCCCATTCAGAAGTCGAAGTAAAAATCAGGTCCACTAAAGTTCTAGATGAGGCAGAAGATTGGTTTCAAAGCAATAACCTAAAAGTAAATAAAGAGAAAACCAATGTCTTAAATTTTTCATTAAAAAGACATGCATCTGAAAACGTAGTCAAGTTTCTGAGACTCTTCGTGGACAGTGGCCTGAAATGGACAACCCACATTGAAAAACTTTGCAAAAAATTGTCTAGTGTAGTATACAGGGTTCGTTATTTGAGAAAGCACGGTACTTACCTTGCAGCTCGAACTGCTTATTTTGCAAACTTTCATTCGTTGATGTGCTATGGACTTTTGGTGTGGGGAGGTTCCGCCAATATCGAGTTGGTTTCAGAGCAACAGAAGGCAGCAATTAGAGCTCTTTGCAGTGTATCCCCAGGCGAGAGCTGTAGAAGACTTTTTTTACAAGAAGGAATACTTACCGTTGTCAGTGCTTACATTCCTCACTGTGTGGTTTATGTCCATGACAACAAAGATCAGTTTGTGAGGAACAGAGATTTTCACGCTTATAACACCCGATGTAAAGACTATTTAAGCTTGCAATATTTTCAGCTTACTTCCTCACAGAGAAATATGATATACATTGGTGTGAAGTTATATAACAAGTTGCCAAACAATTTCAAAGACATAAATATCACCAAGGGTTTTAAGATGCAGGTCAAGAGAGTACTCCTTTCAAGAACCTGTTATACCGTTGAGGAATTTTTAAGTGGTGAAAGTGTGACCGGTTAGCCTTTTGATGTTCAAATTTTAGAGTAATGTTATATCTTGGTTTTTTGTTTGTTGTTTCATTGTTTCTTTGACCCTATGTATCAGTGCGTTTTTCAATTTTGTCTCTTGTATACTTAAGAGATTAATTTGTGTAGTTGTTTGAGATTTTTTGTGCTTTTTAAAATTTAAATCTTAAGTCTGAGACAGATTTACCTATCTAGATAGTTGTAGATAGTGGAATTATCTGTGTGTGTGTTTATCTGATGTATATGATGGAATAATGTTGCTGATATATTGCTTTTGACATGCCATGTATGGTTGATGGTAATAAAGATGTGATTATCCATGAAGTCATGTTGACATGGCAAAATCATGGCGATTTCAAATACCTTAGCAAAATTGCATAGAAGAGCAATTGGTCTGTAGTTGGAAATCAGGGACTTATCGCCATTCTTCAAGATGGGAATATGCTTCGGTATCTTCCAAACATCGGTAAAGGTCTCAGTCTTGAGTGCCAAGTTAAATATGAAACATAGAGGTCTTACTAGGACACTAGCACAATTTGTAACCAAGAAAGATGGAATCAGGTCAGGGCATATTGTAAGTTTGTTTTTTAATTTTAGGCATGACTTCTCGACTTCATCAGCAGAAAAATCTGGCAATAAAACTGTATTATGGCCAGATTCGCAAGAGCTGGGAGCACTATTAGAAAGTGGAAGGTATATGCTCTGGAAAGTGCAAGTGCATTAACTATAGAGTCTGGTGTCTCAAAAATGCATTATCATCTTTCATCAAACTAGGAAGTCTTGAAGATCGCCTTTTATTTTGGATATATGACCAGAATGCTTTAGCATCCTCACTTATGGATGCCTCGACCTGATTCAGGTAGGCATCGTAAGCCGCTAAGATCTGACACTTGATAACTGACCTCAAGTGTCTAAATTCTTGAAGTTAATATTCAGATCCACTATTTTCCAAATGTGCATAGTGGCGAGCCTTTCGTTTGATGTTCCTAATAATGGAAGCATCAAGACACGCTGAGTACTTACAGCTCTTGGATTTAAATAAGGGAACATGTTTGCCAAAACAGGTGTAGAGTTGATAAAAGATGGAGCATGCCTGATTTGTGTGAATGCATCCTTCAAGATAGTCCCAAGAAATGGCCAAAAGCGAGCTATAGAATGCTTCAAAGTCAGCTTTTCTGAAGCTATATGCTTTATTCGACTGTCAGGAACAAAGGGTGATTGTCCAGAAATCTGATTCAAAAATTTAGGATGAATAACTAGTGCAGGATGATGCCTATCCTCAGCGACAAGGACAGCTCATCCTGTTGTACAGAACACTCACAGTCTAAGAAAACTAGGTCAAGGAGTAGCTGGTTCCCATTCAGTACATCATTGTACTGCAGAAAATTCAGAAAATTTCCAAACTGTTTGATTGACTCACTCTTAGCATCAGCAATATGATGACTTCCAAAATGAGGTGCATTAAAATTGCATAACAGTACAACATTTTCCTCAAACAAGAAGGGAAGCTGTTCTAGGCTATCAAAAAATATCGCCATCTGATGAGCCCTAGTCTGAGGAGGATTGTAAGCTAACAACATGTAAAAAGACTTTTAAACGAGCATTTACAACCTACAACATCAATGGTTGGTGTGGACTCAGTAACTGATGTTGAGTTAAGCGGAGTGGGCTTCAAGAAACTTTGATCTGCCAGTAATGATCCCCACCACATACTTTACCACACGCTACAAGATCTCTGTCCCATCTGAAGACGCAGAATCCATCAGCAAACAGCTCAGCATCAAGAACATCATCCTGACGACGGGTCTCAGTAAGTGCGATAATAGAGTGCTCACTGGATGAAACTGCAGAATAGAAATCGTCTACTTTGGTTCTAAGACCACACAGATTCTAGTATTATAATGAGAGAGGAGGAATCATGGTTATTTGACAGCAAGAATGGTGAAGACTGGAGTCAGTCATCACTGTGATTTCTGGTGCTGAGGGAAGCGAAACCTCTTCACAGTGGCATTCTCAGGCCAAGCTGATAGCAGGAGCAATTTTTACAAGAAAGGTGCATCAACTTCTAGCGAAAAATAACTGTAAGTTCCCGATCTCATACTCTGCTTCTCAACCATCACATCACCAGGACTCACTTCACCCAACAAGGTCACAACACATGTCTTCTTCAGATACTTCCAATGCGAGTCAGCTGACACAGAGTGAGGATCTGGAGAATGAAGATACTAGAAGCTTCTGTCGAATTGCCCCAGAAAATGACCCATATCTGATTCTAGACAGCACCAAAGCATGGTAGACAGACAAGCTTGCTTCTGTACTCACTGAAGAAGCACTAACTGTGCATTCATTAAAAAGGCCAGTCTTGAAGCAACTTGATCCACATACAGACTCCAGTTCAGTTCCTCGTCCATCGTTACTCCTAAAAATGTCACACTTTTACTCACTGCAACTGATTGGTTTTCAAGTAACCGGAGCCATCCAGGAACTGAATAAAGAGCAGTGTTATAAACAACATACCAAATCTTCCAAAACATTGGGGTGCTCTCATTAAGCAGAGGGACTATTGAGACCAGACTGTGCATTGTTATTGAAATGACTCTCATAATGAGAGCTACTCTTGTAGAAAAAATTAAGTAAACTAAATTTTCCATTAATATAAATTCTATAGTGTCTTTAAAACCTTTAAAAGTGTATAAAATTTAAAAGAATATATGATAACATCACCTGTGAAATAAAATATTAAAATACAGCCTCGGTGGTTCATTGGTAAGACCGTATGCCTATGAACTGAAGGGTACTGGGTTCGATTCCAGGGTTATCCTTTTTCAGTACATACTGTAACATTAACATCAACTGAGGTTGTGGCATTGTATTTGAGCAAGTTGAATGTCTGCACGTTCTGCCCTTCAGAGGGGGGTAAAGCCATCGGTCCTGTGCCCGTGTGATGCTGAGCATGTTAAAGATCGCTACCCTCATTAAAGATCGCTACCCTCGTTACAGAAAGGCAGCAGTGCGGCAAAATTTCCAGGATAGTGAGGTGAAACTGCTCCCTGGCATCGGTGATTGGCCATAGTCGCAAAATAGACCAATGTTAAAGAAAAAACACACACCCAAAATTTTAAAATGCCATGTCAAGTTTTGTTCAATGTTTATGAAATAATTTTTTTGATAAACTGCTCTGACAACTATGGCTATTAGTGGGATAGATGGTTGAACAGTATGGAATAGAACAAGGATATGTCAATTACTTTCCAAACAGAACAAATTTAATTTGTTCTATCTTGGAAAAGACTTGTCAATGTTGATAATCTGACGTTAAGCCTGTTTGCTCATAAAGCCTACATTGGCTCACAGATAATCAGGACTTTTAAAAAGTTGATATGATTACGTATTTCAGCACTTTAGCGAACTGTGTCAGTTTTGCATTCAACATAATGTGAATTAAAAGAATAAATAAATACCTGAACTCTTGTGACTGGTAATGTTGATAGTCGCTGGTGTTTCTTGGATCCCATGTGTTTGATCAACTCGGACTTGCCACATCTGTAATCTTTTTTACAGAACTTGCAGTAGAAAAAAGTATTTCCATGAACGCTTGCTGAAATCCAGTGCTTGAACGATGGCACACTTTCCCACTCTTTCTTGTACTTTTGGGAATACGACTGTTAATGTTTATTATCAATATTATGAAATATACCTAATACTATCTGTTTAAGTATTATAGCACAACTTAAAAAATAATAAATACATATTTGGTTATATTACTACAGGTATATTCTATAATGTTACTTACATAATATATCAAGCAAGTAAATTTTTGGTAATCCTGTGTTTAAAGTGCCTCTTTAGTAAACATACAATTCGGGCGAAATCGGAACGTGAACTGGACGCGGGACGGGTGCACTGTTGCCAGATGAGTATAAGCAAGGGTCATTTTAAATATATAAGGCAATCAAGGGGTGAACAAATGTTTCAATAATGTAAATAAATGATAGTATTGCGTCATGTACATAGATCGATATTTGACATATTTTGCGCAAAGCAGTAGGAAAACGGAAATGTAAACAGTTAATTTTCAGCAATTGTGGTCTAGGGGGAAAAACGTGATATAGAAGGAAATCAAGGGGTGAACAAATGTTTTTATAATTTTAATAAATTAAAATATGGCGTCATCTACATAAATCGATATTTTGCGGAAAGCAGTAGGAAAACGGAAATGTAAACAGTTAATTTTCAGCAATTGTGGTTTAGGGGGAAAAACGTGATATAGAAGGAAATCAAGGGGTGAATGACAACCAAATGTGGTAGATAGGTTTGCGATTGAAAAGGTACACTACACACCAAAATAATTGGTTAGCGTTTTATATTAGCATATACAGTTGTATTTATCATCGGCAATTCGCAACGGAAATTGCTTCATTGACTTTTCTTACTCATTTAAGGTTGAAAAGTAAAATATAAACAGACACTTCGAAGGTAAGCCCATTTTGAGCAAATTTCTCGGTTTTGTTTATCATCGACAGTTGTCGATAGAAATTGCTTCATTACCATGCGATTACATTGCGATTTTTCGAAATAATATACTGGTTCCCGTTTGATATTAGCATATACAGTTGTATTTATAATCGGCAATTCGCAACGGAAATTGCTTCATTGACTTTACTAAAGTGTCATTCATTCACCCCACTGTCCGGGGAATTTGGGTCTTTAACGTGCCCAACATCGCATGAGCACGGGACCGACGGCTTTACGCCCCCTGGGAATGGTGGAACGTGCAGATTACCTTGCTCAATCACAATGGCACAACCTCTGTTGATGTTACTGATGTACCAAAAAAGGGAGGAGACGCACACGTTTTTCCCCCTGAGGCTGAAAATGAACTGTTTACATTTCCGTTTTCCTACTGCTTTCCGCAAAATATGTCAAATATCGATTTATGTAGATGACGCCATATTTTAATTTATTAAAATTATAAAAACATTTGTTTACCCCTTCATTTCCTTCTATATCACGTTTTTCCCCCTAGACCACAATTGCTGAAAATTAACTGTTTACATTTCCGTTTTCCTACTGCTTTCCGCAAAATATGTCAAATATCGATCTATGTACATGACGCAATACTATCATTTATTTACATTATGAAAACATTTGTTCACCCCTTGATTGCCTTCTATATTTAAAATGACCCTTGCTTATACTCATCTGGCAACAGTGCACATCGTCCAGCGTCCAGTTCACGTTCCGATTTCCCCCGAGTTGTATGTTTACTAAAGAGGCACTTTAAACACAGGATTACCAAATTTTTTAGATTTTTAAGTTAGTACCAACAATTTAAAAAGGAAACGGTAAAACATACAATTAACCCTCCAAACATACCTACATGAAAAAATGATAAGTACAAAATTAAATACATGTTATAATTTTCGTGCAGTTATCATCAATAATAATTTAATTAACGCGCAGAGCTGGGTTTTTGAAACATTACAACAAACTGAGCTATAACACCAAAAAGTAAAAATCTTACCTTTTTCCGGTATGATGTCTTCGGTTTATCATCAGCGTTTTCCGATTCTCCCTCTTGATTATTATCGTCGCTATCGGAATCAGTGTCTGGTTTAAATACAGAAAATAAATCTTTTGCTGTTTGAGGTTCCTCTGTGTCGTCTTTATCCGCATCATCGTCACAATCGTCCCCTGCATCATGATCAGCCTCAATTGAAATCAATTCATAATTTGATTGATTTGGTGCCTCGGATTTCTCTTTTTTAACTCTCTTCGAAATTGGTTCATCATCATCGTCGTTGGATATCTTAGCTTTCAACGAAGCTATCTTATTTTCAATAATCTTTCGTTTTACTTCTTGTATGCCGCTCATATCAGCTTTTAGTTTTCACAAACATAAAACTGTACAAACACAAACTACAAACAAAATTGACAAAGTATTGACAGTAAAACTTAACCTCTTGTTTTTGATCAGAGAATATAATTGCATTTGTCTATCACAGACACAGCAAATGAGCGGGATGCGTTTTCACAAATCGTCAACATTGGGGGCATAAAGGCATTTCTGGCGTTTTCATTGGCTGAGGCAAATAACGTACCTTCCTTCTCATTTTTGAAAATCCTATCATGAAATGACGTGCCAATGAGCGTTTTAACATTTGACAACAAGATCAATAATAATATTAGTTTTTAGTGAATTTTCAAATTTTCATTAAGAAAATTCACTTTTTGAGAGGTATCGATGGTAAGACTTTTGAAAAACTTCTACAAACAAGCGCAAATTAGGGCCCCTGGAATCCAAATCCAAGGTCAGTTAAAAAGTCCGTGTATATATATATATATATATATATATATATATATATATATATATATATATATATATATATATATATATATATATATATATATATATATATATATATATATATATATATATATATATATATATATATATATATATAAAACCGATGACTCGAAAACTACTTGACCAATCAAATCCAAATTTGGAAATCCATTTCGTCTTGTTAATAGCTTGGATGAGTGGATGAGTTCGTTAGACAGTGTTAACACTCAATTACTTTTAGAAAAAAATGCAAAAAACTGCTTGAAAACCTAATATCTTTTAAATTACTAAAAGTATTAAACTAAACTTTACAAACACGTAGATATCATATAAGTGGTCACGTTTACCAAATTTGAAATCAATCGGTTGAGTAAATATTGAGTTATAACTAAATAAAAAATAAATAATTTACGATATGAGCTGAAATTACCCCTGAATGGATAGCTATAATGTTAGACAAGGTCAGACAGATAAATCAGGTTCCGTTGCGTTTGCAAACACAATTTCCAAATTAAGCTTTAAACGGACAGGCTACGAAAGTCTGTCACAATAAACAACCAGCGGGATTGCAATTTGCGACAACTTTCATCTGAATCTGAAAATAGAAAAATGTCAATAAGTAAACATTTCAATGAAAGTGATTCAATTTGTTTAAAAGCAATCTAAAACTACGTTTTATTGTTTATAAATATTAAGCTTCCTATTTTCAATCTGGCAACACAACTATTTGTCATTTGTTAACTGACAGGAGTCATGAGAGAAACGTGCGCGTTCTAAGTATAACCCCGAAACTAAGAGACGTCATTAACAAAGAAGAAGAAATCGAGTCTGCTAATAGCTTAGAATCTTGCAATGTAAAATAACGACCTATATTCTAAGGTTAATACAAACAGGGGTAGGCAAAGAGGTTGTATATGTTAGAGGGAACAAAGCCGAGTTTGCAGCCTGTCGATTTCCCACTCCTGTCACCGTCCAATCACAAACAAAATTTTGAATAACGCGCTAATGTGTTTTGTTTTGATTCGTTCCCCCAACCGCTCTTGAAGTTATTGTCAGCTGTCAACAAGTATTTGAAGTGTTTGTTGATTTGCGATTAGAGGTTATCTTGTGTGTTTTGCCGTTTTTTAGCAGTGTTTTAAGAGTGTAAAAGTTAAAAAATGCCAAGGTGTATTGTGAAGAACTGTATGTACAATAAAAGTGCCAATTATGAAAAGGATAAAGCAACTGTGCATTTATTTCGGTAAGTTGTTTACATGTCTTCTGTTTCCTTGTTTGGCGCCAAATGTTTATTGGTTTTCACAGGTCCGTATTTACACATTGTATTGCTTTTGTTAAATCTTTAGCATTTATTATTGTCAATTGTGTTTTTTCAAGAAATAAAATCTTAATAATGCATTATTTATTGAATATTTGTAATGAAATTAGGCATTTTGTTTGGCAATTATTATTTGAATTAGATGTATTTACCTATGTAGTTCCAGTAGAAGCAGAAAAAAAGTAGAATAGTTTTGTTTTATCTATTACTGCATCTTTCTAGAGGTTCAGTCACTGATAAAGTAGATAATTTGAGATATTATTTTCAGATTTCCCAAAGCTGGTGAAAGATACGAGGCTTGGAAACTAGCATTAAATTTAAGCGATGAAGATATTTTTATGAACTCAAATGTGTGCAATTTACATTTTACCGAGGAATCTTATGATTTAGAAAAATCACCTTTTGCAGTATACTTAAAAAAAAGTTCTATACCTGTATTGGTAAGTACTGAATCAAGGTTATTAATTTATGTAACTATTAGTGATATATATATATATATATATATATATATATATATATATATATATATATATATATATATATATATATATATATATAGCCAAACAGCGGTTTTTCAATGGCACTGATATCAGTGATGGCTATTTTTAAATAACAGGGACTTTAAACAGCTACTGCGATTGTGGTTTAGCCATTTACAATGCTGCATGTACGTATGCTATTATTTTAAACACTTACAAGGTGTTAGTGTTAACCGCTTAATTGAAACCACAATATGATCTTCAGATAACTTTTAAATTATATATTAATTTTAAAACTACTCAGATTTTTACTATTAATAGAAGTTCTATAAAATTAGCATATTACAAGAATATACGATGAGAGAAATCTACATATTATTTTTATTTTAATATAATGAAAAAGTTGGAAGGCATATATATGCTACAGTTCGGTGCTGCTTTAATTCTAGATTCAGCAGGTTTTTCCATGATATAATGACTTACAAGATATATGATATTGCGCATATGCCCCGTCCCCTCCTATGACATCACATGGTGAGTAACGTTATAGAAGGCCAACTACACACTTAACACAAAGTCATTCGCAATCAAAAAGTTTCTATACGTCACTTTAATGTGGTTGAAGTTACATTCCATTCCATTTTTATATTACATATATATATATATATATATATATATATATATATATATATATATATATATATATATATATATATATATATATATATATATATATATATATGCACAAGTGAAGTATAATAATTAAGGGGAGCCCTGAATTAGCATTGGTGATACACAAACTTAAAAAGTAGAGAAGACGTTCGTAGACATTTACAGGGGGCCTTAACATTCATAAACTTGATTTGATCATCATGTCACATAATCATAGTATAGTATTCTGATCTTAAAAAGTTAATTCCAACTGTATGCACTCAAATATCAGTAAAATACCTAATTTGTTAAGGGGTTGTGATGAACCGTCAAACTCCACTGTACGACAGCATATTATTATTGCATTGGACTCACCACATGACGCCATGCGCGTGACGGTTCTAAAAATAGATAGTCTCATTATCATATCTCGCGTTATTTGTATCATGAGTTTTTCGTTTTCTACCTATAAGAAAAGGAGAAATGTTGTATTCTAATAATGGCGAGAAGGAAAGTATACAGATACTTCTACTCGCTCGCACAAACTGCGATTGCGTGTATTATGAATACAGCAATTGCTGTTTGTCATGGAGTTTTTAGTATAAGATGAATTTCATAGAAATAATTACTCTAATGATTTGTGTAAATCTCGGTTTTCACAATCGCTGTTGTTTTGTGTTTTAATAACAGCTACTAACAGCGATCTTTTAATAGAAGCGATTAAATCACCGGTAGCTATATATCGCTCATCTCTAGTAACTATGCTACTAATTACATTCACGTAATATATTGTTATGATATTTATCGTAATTTAATTAGCCCTGCAAATTTACATTAATGGTATTCGTTTCAAATTTATTTGTGCAGGTAACAAACAAGCCATCAACACAAGTCGTTTTTGGCGAGCAGCCAATGACTGATATAACTGCTATCAATGTGCCATTTGCAGCTAACCCGTCAACTAGTACTTGGTCTGGTAGCAATGTACCTGTAATGGATTATTCTCGGCCATCAACAAGTGCTGGTTTTTATGAAGAGAAAACTGTTGTATAGGTACCGCAAAGATCGTTTAGTAGTTTAGGATTTGCTGAAATGAAAACACCTTCAATGCCACCCACTTTGAAGGACATGGTGAGTTAAATTCAGTTTTTGCCGTTTATGAAATCAGTATAATTTTAAAAAACCTAATATGTTATTCCATCACATTTTATATGGTGTTTAAGTTTGTATAGTCCATGATTAAATAAGTTAGAAACAACTGTTTTGCAATTTATCTCAACCACTATTAACCAAAATGTGTTGTTGGAAATTTTGTTTATATATTCATTTTACTTGAGAAAATAAATGGTTTATCACTGAACATTTTTTATAGGTTGTTACACCGCGCAAACGTAAACTGAAGAAGCAGTTATTCGATGCACGAAAAAAAATTAAACGGCTCAGCAGTAGTGTTCATCATTATAAGAAGAGAACAGCAACCCTTGCGAATATAATCAAACAACTAAAAGGTAAAGTAACCGACGAAACATTAGAAACATTAATGCAAATAGGACCTAATGAAGAATTTTTACAAAGACAATTAGGTCGTAAACATAAGTATGAAAATCAACTTAAAGCTTTTTCTCTTACGCTGCATTATTACTCTCCCAAAGCTTACAGTTTTGTCAGAAACACATTTAACTCGGCTCTTCCTCATCCAAAAACTATATCTAGATGGTATCAAAGCGTTAATGGGGAAGCTGGTTTTACGTCAGAGGTGTTCAACTTATTAAAGTCAAAATCAGAAAGCACAAATGGAAAACTTATATGTTCTTTAGTCATAGATGAGATGGCAATTCGCCAACATATAGAATGGGATGGGGTAAAATATTATGGGTTTGTAGATTTTGGTATAAATCTTGAGACCGATTGTAACCCTGTAGCCAAAGAAGCTCTTGTTTTTATGCTTGTTAGCATTAATCAATCATGGAAGCTTCCTCTTGGATATTTTTTAATCGACTCTTTAAGGGGTACACAAAAACAAAATTTGGTATTACAGTGTTTAACGCTACTAAATGAGTCGGGCATATACGTGGTCTCAATAACTTTTGATGAGGCAACAAATAACCTAACGTTTGCAAAAGAACTTGGCTGCGATTTGAATTGGAGGAACATTAACTCTACGTTTGTTGATCCTACTTCAGGTAGGAAAATTGCAGTCTTTTTTGATCCATGTCATATGATCAAACTGATAAGAAACACATTAGGCGATAAAAAATTAATAATTGATGAGAATGGGGAAAATATAAAGTGGGATTATTTAGTAAAATTAAATGAGTTACAGGATCAGGAGGGCGTTCATTTGGCAAATAAATTAAGAAAATCGCATATATTTTATACAAACCAAAAAATGAAGGTTAAATTAGCCACACAACTTTTTAGCCACTCAGTGGCACATTCTTTGGAATATTGCAATGAAGTTTTACATCTTGAGGAGTTCAAAGAATGTGAGGGAACTGTGAAATTTATCCGACTTATAAACAATTTATTTGACATTCTTAATTCTAGAAATTTAAACAATTCAGATTTTAAGAAAGCAATAAACGCAGAAAATTTTGAAAACATTAATGTATTTTTAAAAGAGCTATCACAATATTTAACGTCACTTAGGATAATTGATGGACCGCTTCTGTGTGAGAGTGGTAGAAAAATGGGTATAATTGGCTTTTTATTTTGCATACAAAGTTTGCAATTTGTTTATAAAACTTTAATTGCCGACAATAATTTTTTGCTGTATTTTCCCACTTACAAAATCAGTCAGGATCATATTGAGCTTTTTTTTTGGGCAAATTAGATCCATGGGAGGCTATAACAATAACCCATCAGCAAAGCAATTTAAAAGTGCATATAAAAGGATGATGGTGCATCTTGAATTAAAAGATTCATTTAAAGGAAATTGTATCCCTTTGGAAGCAATTCCTATTCTGTCACCCATTGAGGTAATAAATAAAACTTGTGGGCGAGAACGAATATCTGAAGAACCAGATGAAGACATGAGTCAAATAGATAATTTTGACGACGACACAGTTCTTCAAATATTAGATATGAATATATCAGAGTTTAAGAAAGAAGTCGTGACATATATATCTGGCTATGTAGTAAGGAAAATAACAAAAGCTCTGAGATGCGAAGAATGCGCGGGTGAACTTGTTGGGGAGAGGTCTGTGTTATTAACATCGTTTATAGATCAGAAAGACAAAGGTCAACTCCTCACATACCCATCTGACGATGTAATATCTATTTGCACTATTGCAGAAAAAGTTCTTCAAACATACTTAAATGAATCTGCGGTGATTATAAATGTAAAGGAAATAAACATGCGAATATTAAAAACTATAATAAACCAAAACAGCATATTTAAAAAACTTGAAGTTCACTTTCGAGAACAAAATCTTTTGACTTGCCATTATGGCCATCTAATTAAACTAATATCTTCTATGTATGTTTCTATTAGAATACATCATTATAACAAAAATCTATTTGATAAAAGTAGAAGTTTAAGGGCTGTTTATAACAAACTTCTCTTATTTAAGGGCCAATAATTCAGTGTACATTTCAAGTACTCGTATGTCCTTCAAATAATGTTATCGGAAAGTTATTATGTCTTATAATATGACCAATAAATTTTAGCTTCCTCTCTATTTCTTTGAGCAACCCTCTTTATTCTTTCACCTCTCCTAGCACACTTTGAAGCGTCTTTCTATCAACCTGCACTGTCTTTGAAATTTTTCTTGTCTACATTTCAAAAGCTTATATTCTCTTCATATCCTGCTTAACTACAGCCCAAGTTTCCGCCCCATACATTACCATACTCCATACACGTACGACTTGCATTTGTTCCTCATGTACAGGTTAAAATGTTTATTAGTGAGAACAGTACTGTGGTTATTGAATGCTTGTTTTGCCATCGCGATCCTCTTCAGACCTTTCCTACACTTACCATCATCTGTGATAATACTTCCAATCAATTATTTGAAATAATCTAATAAATCAAGCGTCATGTTATAAGATTTAAAAGCTACTTTTGTATTTGTATAGGTATTCAAAATTTGTGAAATGCACACGTAACGCAATCTACATCGATCAAACTTCTAGAAATTTTAACACCCAATACAAAGAACATATTTTTGCATTTAGAAATAACCATGCTGACAAATCTACATTTGCAAAACATATTATTGATACCCAACATAGACCCACAGTAAATAACGGCATAAAACCACAACATTTTTGTCATGACAAGTGTAAACTAGACTTGTTTTAAGCTTTAGAAGTAAAAAAGCATATACACGACAATATTTAGGATTTCTGAGATATTCTTCTTCCTAATTAAATAAATCAGACAACATAAATCTAACTATTTTTTCCAAAAAGTTGTTATAAGACATGATGTGTGTCGATATTTTCATTGTATAGTCTGCTTTATTAATGTGTTTGTTTAGTTATTTTATTGTTGTAATTGTTATTATAGTTATTACTGTTATAGGTTTCTTCTATCTTTATGTTAAATATTGATATACATCACGTAGACATTTTAAAGGCGTCATCCGTCATATTTGTTTTACTTTATTTTCACTTTTAAAGATTTTTTTGATTATAACATCATAAAATAGCAACAGATCTTTATTTGTAATTGTCATGATTTCGTATTAATTCAATTTTTTTCTGTCTGAGGATACTATCAAGCAGCAAAACCAGTAACAGAGACGTTGAAGAACATCTAGAATTCAGAAGGGCCACTTGCTTCAGTTAGCTTACGCGCTGGCTACGTCCTTCACCTACAAAAACGAAAACCAACAGTGAAGCCAGAGAAGTAGTCTCCAAGTCTGTATGAAGTATGGACCAGTTTCACGAAGTAAGGGCAACAGCAATCAATGAAATTAATCTCTATTTCTTTAAAAAAGACAAGGAATGTTAACATTAATTTGTAAACAGTACAATGTACTTTATGTTGTATTTTCTTCTGTTGTTGAAATAAAAACTATTATTATTTATCTAACCTTTTGAATATAAAACTTTATCCAATATATTCATCCAACAATTTATCCAACCAATAACCCAAAAAATATTTCACTGATTTGGAGAAAATTTTGGAATTATGCTTATTTTGCTAATGGCTTGGATGAGTTCGTTCATCAGATCTTAACACATAGTTTTTCCTAACAGAAAATTAAATATATTTTTTTAAACGCAATAGCTTTCAAATTGTTTAAGTGATTGGAACGAAAATTTACAACTTAAAAGAACATACAGAGATGTGGTTGTGTACCAATTTTCAAGTCTTTTGATCAAAGAAAAATGAAGTTATTTGAAATTAATAATAAAATAATCCTCGACATCACTTCAAATTCTGTAATGCAATATCTACAATGTTAGACAAAGGCAGAGCAATACAGCTACCTGTACTGTTATGCTATTTAAATAAATTGTAGATAAAATCTAAATAATGGAAGTCACAACCATTGCCAGATGTCAAGATGTTGCTGACCGGGGTTGCCCGATCTTCAGAAATTTCATGTAGTTAAACCTTTCATGTATAAACATATGAAATTTTTACAACTTCTGATAATAAAGAAAACATTTTATAAAATTTAATTTTATCAGTCAGTTAAAAAATACTGTGTTTAATACCTGCAAATTTCGAATTACCCATTTCTCATGATTTTCAACTTAGGTATCCCTCCGATCATAATTTACTCTATCCGACAACTTTGTTAGACTGCGTATGTGCTGAAGCTCAGCTGTCATTTGTCATTGTGTGGTAGTGTTATTTATTGACAATATCAAATTGGAAATTTAGGACAGTAGAAACAGACACCATAAACAAAGAAGAAATTGGAAATTTAGCCTCTAGTGTAGGTTTTTGACATGATACCATTACTAGAGAGATATGATAATGTGGCAGCATAATAATATTATGCTAATGCTGTGGTACAGTCAGTTTGGCGTTTCATCACATCTCGTAACACACCAGCTGTTGTGTGCATACAGTTAGATGTAATTTTTTATTATCAGAATACTACTGTAACATGATGAAATCAAGTTTATAACTGTTAACATACTGTAAATAATTTCTCCACTTTTCAAGTTTGTGTTGCTGCAATGTTAATTAAGGGTTCCCTTAATTATACGCATATTGTGCGTATAAATGTAATATAAAAAAAAAAAAAATGAAAATGCAAGTGAACCTATTTAATTTAGCTCTGTATTCTACATTATCTGAAAAAGACATTATAGGCGACGAAGTAGAATGTAATTTCGGTAAATTTGCAGTTGACTGCATGAGGGTTTTAGATATTTTTTTCCAGCAACATGCTTAAAACCTTCCTCGCCCACAAGGCAAATTTTCTGGCAAACAACCCCCAAGAAAATTAAGGGACTTTGAAAACATGCGTTTTTCACATTTTACAGCAATACCTCCTTTAAACCCTGTCTACCCCATATTCGCCCAGGTCCAGCAACCTTCTTGGGGGTTGCTCACAAGAAATTTTTCTTGTGCTTTATGCTTTGAAGGTAGTTGTATGCATGCACAAGGGGAAGGAGAACCCCCCGAATTTTTGGGTGAGGAGCAGAAACCCTCTTCCTCCTGGGGTTCTTCTCCTGCATGCACACAATCACCCTCAATGCATCAACCAAAGGATTTTTTTTCCAGCTTTCTAGTTTATTTTTCTAGAGTATATTTCCTGTTTATCAATTGCTTTGTTTGAGTTTTGTATCCAAATTACTCTATAAATATATGTCATAGATCATGTTTTTGCTTGTCCTTCTTTACCTTGTTTTACTGTTCCTAATTAAATTAATTAATTTTCATAACTTTTAATATAAGGCTAAATCTTACAGCTTATATAAATATATTATTTAATATTGTTATGAAAATTCACTATCATAACGCACTTGCTGCGTTCCGAACCTTTTTAGGTTACCTATTTATACAAAAGCTTAAGAAATTCATGAATAAGCATTACATTTCAATGATTGAATAATTTCAGTTTTATTTCTAACCAAACTAAAAATTCCTAAATACGTCCCTGACGTTTCTCCCACTCAAGTCACCGAACTCCGCCCAGTTAGGAAAAGTGTACAGGCTTCTTGTATTGCAAAACTGCACCTTTGTTACCTCTATCCCTTACAACCTCTTTGGGGGTAGGTAAATAAGCTTACATTAACAAATGCCTTTGGCCGTCGACTGTAGTATAATATTATGATTTTAACACCCAATAAAAAAAAAAACAAGTGCGTTATGGTAGTGAATTTTTATTAAATGCTTCAAACTTGAATAACCCAATTTTCTATAGAATTAAAAAGTTTAATTTCGATATGTTGTAAGGTCTTTCCTAAGACAAGATATCCAGCAAATTTCATTAAAATAACTGTGTAATATTCGGAGAAAAAATTGTTTTTCAAAAGAACATTCAAAATTTGAATAACTCAATTTTCAATAAACGTAGAAAGTTGAATTTTGGTACATAGTAAGGTATCTCTCAAGGCAACATATATAGTCAATTTAATTGAAACAGCTTTCTAATTTTCGGAGAAAAAATTTTTTTCGAAAGAAAACTCAAAAATTTACCGGAAAACCCTGTCCGATTTTCTTGGCTAACGAACTCATACAAGCCATTAATAAAATAAAGGCACTTGCCGAGTTTCATCGAAATCAGTTAATAATTTTTTGAGTTATCGGATGGACACACACAAATATATATATATATATATATATATATATATATATATATATATATATATATATATATATATATATATATATATATATATATATATATATATATATATATATATATATATATATATATATATATATATATATATAAACATATAAAAATTGAAGCTGACCCGGGATATGGGTTCTAGGGGTCCTAGTTCGCGCTTATTTGAAATTTTTTTTGCAAAGTCTCACCATCCATATCTCTCTATTAGTGAATTTGTTTTAAAAAATTCACTAAAAATAAGAAAGTTGTTGTTTGTATTAGATTCCTTAATAGTGATTTTTTTTAAGAAAATTCACTAAAATGAGAAAAAATGTGGAACGCTTCACGATTTTGCGTGTCATCCTTGCGCAGGGGCCATGCTAATCTTCTCTGTATCGTTCCAATTTTAGTATATGTACCGCCGAAGCGAGTACAACTGCAATATATATTGGCGAGTATATATACTAGATGAAGCGTGCAATGCACCAGTGACTTGTAATTTCTCTCAATGATGTCAAGTATTTCATTCAAATTTAGGCGCGAAATAAGTTATATTTATAGATATCAACTTTCACATCAAGTTGAGGTTGAACGTTTTTAAAACATTCAAAATAATTAGACGAAATATGTTTTATTGTTATTCCTAGCATTAATGTTAGATTAAAAGAAAAAAGAGGTATAAAGTCGACTAACCCAGTTTAAATTTTAAACTGCAACTGAAACAGCACGGAAAAATAGAGAAAAAAAGATTTCCACAGGATCTATGTCATTCTAGGTTAGAGTTACTTTGAGTTTCGGCATTGGGTTAAAATTTAAATTTTAAATCGATTTTGTGTCTGTATGGAAAGGTGAAAAGACGTTTCGGTTGGAGAACTTGTCAGTAAAGGACCAATAATAATACCTTAAAGTCTTTAATAGTGACCACATAACATTTGGCAATTATGAAAGTGGCCCAGTGTCTTTTCAAGCAACATATAGGTGCTCATTTCAAGAAACATTGGCGAGTACAGGCTCGCAGGAAACCTTTAGACACAGGAGCAGAAAAAATTTTAACTGGAAAAGGGATACCTGTATACCAACCAGAAGACATTTTAGGAGAGCAACGAGAGTTTCAAAAGTAATATTTCAATTCTATTACACCTTAAGAGGGTTTTACAATTTTCAGACATGTTGTCAAGTCTTGCTAAGTATAGCATACAAAAGTGATTAACTCGTCAGTTTATTTATATCTTAGTATCTTTACTAACTGAGTTTTGTTCCAGATTCGAAATAGTTGGCTTCAAAGAAAAACCAGTTAAGTTTGATGAAACACACCCAAACTGGCATTCACGTAAGCTACTTACTTTCAGAGATGAAAATGTATTGTTAGAAGGCTTAACTCAAGCAAAAATATTGACAAATACTGTAGAATTAAAAAATGGCCTACCAGATAATTTGAATTTGAGGGATATTTCTAAAGAGGAAAATGAACGCATAAAAAGAATAATACTTGGTTCTCATGTCTACGATGCAGAACAAAATAAGTTACCAAAGATTAAAGACCCTGAAAGACCAGCTTTCAATTTTCCCAGAGTCTATGGAATTACAAATAACAGATCAGTGTAAGTTATAGTGGGCAGTTTTGTTCAGTTGATTATTTATTTGATTTTATTACATAAAACCAAAATATCTATGGACATTAGTTTTTAAAAGACAAATATTTGGCATATAAACTACACTGCTTTGTCTTAGTAACAACAAAACCATGGTCCTACTATAAACAATATTTTAAAGTTTTAAACAGTGAAAAATATTCAGTGAGTACAGTGGCTTATTTAAAATAATAAAAGTCTGGATGCAACAAGTGAATTTTCATTAAAATGTTTTTAATAGCAAATATGTCTCGGTAACGATGTATTGTAGACACCTCAGAAGTAACGACGATGTGCGCTGTTGCCAGATGAGTATTATCAAGGGTAATTTTAAATAAAGAAGGTAATCAAGGGCTTAACATATGTTTTTATAATGTAAATAATGATAATATGACGTCATGTACATAAATCGATATTTTACATATTTTGTGGAAAGCAGTAGGAAAATGGGAATGTAAATAGTAAATTTTGAGCCACGGTGGTCCAGTGGAAAAAACATGTGCCTCTGGACCCAAGGGTACTGGGCACGATTCCCAGGTTTCCCCTCTCCTCCCTTTTCAGTAAAATCAATAGAGGTTGTGCCATTGTGATTGAGCAAGGTAATCTGCACGTTCCGCCCTTCGGGGATGGTGGGGTGGGGGGGGGGTGGGGGTGTAGCCGTCGGTCCCGGGCCCATGCAATGCTGGGCACAGCCAAATTTCCCGGGCATTGAGGTGAATGAATCAGTTTAATAAAGTCAATGAAGCAATTTCCGTTGCGAATTGCTGATAATAAATACAACTGTATATGCTCTTAGCAGACAGTATCCAATATATTATTTTGGGAAGTTCAAATGTTTTATGGTAATGAAGAAATTCCTTCTGACAACTGTCGATGATAAACATAACTGAGAAAATGGCTTAAAATAGGTTTCCCTTTGAAGTGTTTGTTTTTATGTAAGGTTCCAACCTTAAATGAGTATAAAAAAGTCAATGAGGCAATTTCTGTTGCGAATTGCTGATGCTAAATATAACTGTATATGCTCTTATCAGACAGTATCCAATATATTATTTTGGAAAGTTGAAATGTTTCATGGTACGGAAGAAATTTATACTGACAACTGTCGATGATAAACATAACCGAGAAAATGGTTCAAAATAGCTTTCCCTTCGAAGTGTTTGTTTTTATGTAAGGTTCCAACCTTAAATGAGTATAAAAAAAGGCAATGAAGCAATTTACGTTGCGAATTGCTGATGATGAATACAACTGTATATGCTCTTAGCAGACAGTATCCAATATATTATTTTGAAAAGTTGAAATGTTTCATGTAATTCCATGAATATTAATAAACGCCAGTAAATTTGCAGATAGCTCCCAAACGCTTTCCAAAAAATTGTTTTCCGAAACATTACTAGGACCCCCATGGATGCAGAAACCACAAGAAAAATGTCTTGTTCACACCCCCTAAGGAAGTTACGGGACTAGGAGTGAATAGGGGTGCTGGGCGGGGTAGGTAGTAAAAGGGAAATATAGGCAGAAAATGCGAAGAAAACTGCTTGAAAGCTATCTATTGAAGCCATATCCTCATTAAACCCTGCCTAACCCGCACAGCACCCCTATTCGCCCCAGGTCCCGTAACTTCTTTGGGGGGTATGAACAAGAAATTTTTCTTGTGGTTTATGCAACGATGATGGTTTTATGCACACGAGAGGGGAAGGAAAATGCCTACGATGAAGCAGGATACCCCCCTCCCCCCATTCAACTTGTGACAGCGGCGGGACGGGGTTCGTTGTGGGGAGTTTCCTACCCCTCTCGCGTACATACAACCACCCTCGTTGCGTAAACCATAAGAAAGATGTCTTGTTTATACCCGCTAAGGAAGTTATGGTACCTGGGGAAATAGGGGGCTGTGCAGGGTAGACAGGGTTTAAGGGGTATATGGCTTCAAGATATGAAAAGGACAACTTTAGGCCCGTTTTATTCGCATTTTCTGCTCATATTTCCTTTTTACTACCTACTCTACTTCCTTGGGGGGTCTGAACAAGAAATTTTTCTTGTGGTTTGTGCATTCAGGGGGGCCCTGGGTAAGTTTCTGAAAACAGTTTTTTGAAAACTGTTCGGGAGCTAATGTGCAGATTTACCGAAACGCCTTCTGACACACTGGCTGTTCCTGGAATGAATCATTTTCATTGTCTTGTCCAATCCTAGCTTTATAAGTAAACGAATTATCTCAAATTTGCAGCGACTTCTTCAAGTCTTGGACGCCTTCTTTTAATATTATGTACACTTATCAGACCACACAGGTAATTGTTTTGTCCATTTCTGCCCTTTAATGAATAAAATGAATTGATTATTAGACTTTTTTTGTTTTGCAACGAAATCAGTTACACCTGCATGGCTCCGCAGTTTCAAAGGTATGGTTACTTACTTTTTTAGTAGCATCTTTAAGTCGACCGTATGATTTTCTTTTGCGTGTTACCTGACTTGGGAGATCACTACCACTATCACTACTGTTATTGTTTTCACTAGCACTCATTATTAACAGAAATAAACCCTTGCCCGTCTGAACTTCTCTTTGCAACTACTAATATTATACTGAGTTACATTGAGATGACATCAAGTGATTTGTGAAGTAGTTATTTTTTACACACGTCATCAGTTTTTATCATGGGATGAAAAGATAAGCCAAGACAGGTGCATTTATTACACTAAATAAGGATGATTCTATATTATTTTATGGACTTAGATCTATCTTTCATACAACGACATGGACTTGGATCGCTTTTCCTTAGTACGGAGAATCTAAATATGTGAGTTTAGTGGACTTGGAGCTTTATTGCATAGAATCCATGAGCATGCCATGAAAGAAGTGGCATGTATAACTCATTTTTCATCCCTGAGTGACTTATATTGTGTTCCCCTATAGTCTTCATATATATACAGTGTGGAACAGCCAAATGGAATAAATTCGATAACGGATAAATGAGGACGTGTTGGGAAAAACGCTTGGACACGTCGATTTGTATTTTTAACTGCACATCTTTTTCAAGAAAAAAAATTTATTTAGGGTGCGTCATGTGACAGTGGCCAATACCAACTTTCTTATTTTAAATACAAGCCCCTGTATATTATTAATTTTTTGGATTCTTCAGAAAATTCTAGACATAATTCATGTACAATGTCCTATACCTATCTTCAACTGTTTCGGAAATATTAAGTATTTTCAGATTTATTACAAAAATTAACATTAAAAATAGAAAATTATTTTATTTCACAAATTCTAATAAGAAATACTGATTATTTCTTAATAATTTAAAAAAACAAAAAAAAAATTAATGTCAATGTAGTAAATGTTCAAAATGCTCGCCACGAACATCTTGGCAACATGCTAATCTGGTATAGAAATGTCTTCTAACATTACTCAACATCTCAGGCGTGACTGATCTAATCGCAAGCGTGATTCGTCTTTTTAAGTCATCTAAGTTGAGGGGCTTAGTTTTGTATACAATACTTTTGACATATCCCCACAAAAAGTAGTCTAATAGCGACAGATCAGGAGATCGTGCTGGCCATTCTATCGATCCGCGCCTCCCTATCCACCGATTTGGAAAAATTTGGTTCAGGTACTGCCGGACATTGATTTGGTAATGGGGCGGTGCTCCATCTTGCTGAAACCATATTTTATTGGCAGGAACTTGTGGGTTTGCTGGATCTGGATATAAGTTTGTCAAAGTTGGCACGACATTATTTTGGAGCAGTTCTAAATATTTATCCCCATTCAAGTTGCCATCAATGAAAAAGGGACCTACGATATGATTTCCAACAATTCCTGCCCAAACATTAACTTTTTCAGGATATTGCGTATGTTCCTCTCTCATCCAATGAGGATTCTCATTAGACCAATAGCGGCAATTTTGACGATTAACATGACCGTGAAGTGTAAATGTGCTCTCATCAGAAAACAAAACATCTTCTAATTGGATCACATTGTTATCTAACATTGCCATCATTTGTTCACAAAAATACGTTCTCCTATCGAAATCGTCCTCCATGAGCTCCTGAGTTGGTATCATTTTATAGGGATGCATTTTACTTTCCTTTAATGTTCGAAAAATTGCTGTGTGGCTAACGTTGAATAGTTGGGCTGCTTGTCGACCAGAAGTATGTGGGTTTTCTTGAAACTCAAGCGTAATATCCAATTTCGTATCATCACTTACTGCATTGGCAGCTACTTTTTTTATCTGTCTCACATGACCAAGCTCGCGAAACTGCTTTTCTATTTTGCTAATTGTTCCTTGGGATACAGGCGGCAAATTTGGAAATTTTTCGTGAAATAAGCGAGACACTTCCATCTGTGTCCGTGTGTTATCTCCATAACCAATCATTTGTAGAATGGTTATTTTGTGCATTTCTGTTAAATGAACCATTTTTCTGATATTATTACGTACAGTTAACGAAATTCAAACGACAATAGCACTGACACTAATCACTACTGTCATGCAGGCAGACAACAAGTTGCTAAGGCTACGAGTTTTATACGAACAGAAAGAAAACTGTTTTTGTTTTTGTTTCATTTCATATCAGTAAAAAGAAACGCAGGAATGGTTTTTGTTTACTTTCTCATTATCAAGAGCTGAATGGGAAATAAGTATTGAATGCAATGTAGCGAATTTGTGAAATAAAATAATTTTCTATTTTTAATGTTAATTTTTGTAATAAATCTGAAAATACTTAATATTTCCGAAACAGTTGAAGATAGGTATAGAACATTGTACATGAATTATGTCTAGAATTTTCTGAAGAATCCAAAAAATTAATAATATACAGGGGCTTGTATTTAAAATAAGAAAGTTGGTATTGGCCACTGTCACATGACGCACCCTATATAATTTTTTTTTCTTGAAAAAGATGCGCAGTTAAAAATACAAATCGACGTGTCCAAGCGTTTTTCCCAACACGCCCTCATTTATCCGTTATCGAATTTATTCCATTTGGCTGTTCCACACTGTATATATATATATATATATATATATATATATATATATATATATATATATATATATATATATATATATATATATATATATATATATATATAAACATATAAAAATTGAAACTTGACCCTGGATATGGGTTCTAGGGGGGCTAGTTTGCGCTCATTTGAAGAAATTTATTTGGAATTCAAAAATTGGGACTCCTTATTAGTTATTAGTGAATTTTTTAAAAGAAAATTCACTAAAAGTAACACACATTATTTCATTTTAACTGAATATCTGTTGAGGACAGCATAATTTACATTGTTATTTATATTGGTTACTTTTTATTTACTTGAAATGTATTGTCAACAAATTTTCATCAAACTCAAATTAAATTACTAATTACCATTTTAGTAAACTAATGGTGTCAAGACTACTACAATATCTGGAAGCAACAGCTAACTATAGTATAGTGAAGGAAAGGTGTTTATTAAACGATTTGTTGTTTTCATTTCCCTTTGAAAAATCAGAAGATTTAATACAGTTTCAGTTAAAGGGAGATTCTTTACTTACATCCTCGAAACCACTACCGAACATAACAAATGAAAAAACAGATTCTGTGGAATTACCTGATATATATCCTGTAAAATATACAATAACACTGAATGAGGAGAATATTTATGAACTGGAGAATATATATCGTAAGTATTTTGTTCATTTTTAAAAATAGGTCTTTAAACTTGCAGAATTGATTTCAAAATGTCAAACTTTTTAACAGTAAAATTTAAATAACCTTTAAATAATAGAATTTGCATTTTAAGTGCAGATATCAATCAAGAGGTCAAAATACATAAAAAATTACACTTTTTCAACATGTAATTAATTTATTATAAAAGTTTCCACTGAAACAAAGCCCTGCTATTTTTATCAATATCTTTTGTATTTATGTATGTGTGATTTTTAAATATATACTTTTGTATTTAATTATGCTTGATTTTTAACACTTCTCTTGGTATATATATATATATATATATATATATATATATATATATATATATATATATATATATATATATATATATATATATATATATATATATATATATATATATATTGCTGGGGTTGTTACTGTTGTAGGTATTCTTAACTCATTATCAGTTTAGTGTTGATGATCATCCATTAAAAGAAGCAGTTGCTTTTATAATTTCTTCAATGACTATGTTAGCTTCCATTCCCTTATTTTCCAGTACAGACCTAATGACCTCAATTACTCGCTGTGCAATCTGATAGTCATGTTCTGAGGGTTGTGCTAGCAATGGCGTGGATTGTGGTCCATTTTCTGCTAATTTTTCTAATGTATTCTGTATGCACTTACTATAATCGACGGCATTTGGATTAAAGGGATAAATCCTACATTTTCTGAATCTGTTTATTATACTTACAGACATATCAATGGGTGCTGCGGGCCGATCACTAGCACTATTTTCAACCTTAGACTGTAATGTACATAGATCTGACTTCAATTCAGTTATTCGATTCTGGTGTTCTGGCAATGTATCAGAATGCGTAGAAATTGCCAAGCTGCATCTGTCAACTACCTCCCTTAGCGAAGACTGTGCCGTCATTATCATCATTTATTTGATGAATAATGACAGGTAATAAAATTTCGACCACTTACTGACGAAGAATTGATCGACTTACTAACTTTTAGTGATAGTGAAGATGAAAATTTGTCGTAAATAGCCGAAAAGCTTTCTAGTTTGTTATACCAACAGTTTTACTTTTGAGATAACAAATTGACATTTTGTATCTATCTACTTTGTTCAGTAAAGTGTTATTCTTTCTATTATGTGTAAATTCATTGTCCAGAATACGTTAATGAAGATATTACTATCGATTTTTACGACTCGATGATAGCGACACGCTGCTGCAGGCGTTAACATACGCGACAGAGGAAATTAACCCGCGGATGACGTGAACTTGTGCAGCGTAAGCACGCAGTGAAAAGGTTAAATATTTACTTAGAATATATTTTTATCAAATACAGATTGGGTCCTGCATTAATAAATGTCCATATCCATTTTCAGCTATCAAACCTACCATAGCCAAGGCACATCCACATACCTTATTTGTACATTATAATAAAGAAGAAGTAAAGAACATTTTCGAAGAAGAGGTAACTGATCCACAAGTTTATGGGAGGTCTCTCTTAAAAACGTTTACCGTAGCAGCATCTTATGCGAGACAGAGATTTGGGGTAATTATTAATTATTATTATCATCTTCTTCAAGAGTCTGCCTTATCTATTCTCATTGTCAGTGCTTCATCATCTGCACTTTGCGCTGATGTTTTAAAATATAATAAAATACAGTAATTACTTCCACATCGTCACGTGTGGAAGTATCGCATCGGCGACAAAAATTTCAAAATTTTTTTTCTCTTTACCATCGTAAAAAGTATCACAACATATAGAAAACATGGAACGAACATTTTTTTTTGTCTGTCGGTCTGCGTCGGTCTGTTGTAGCCACGATAACTTTAGAACAAATTCAGATATCGTCTTCAAATTTGGTATTTTTTTAAATTTTTTATTTTTTTATTTCAACAACGCATCACGAGGGCTCACAGCCTAAATACTATCGTACCGTGGGTGTCGACAAGGAGGAAAGAGGCAACTTGTTAATTCTGGACTTGAAGGTTTGGAGGTTCGGAGGAGAAGGAAAAACATTTGCCGGCAAGGAGTTCCACAACTTGGAAGTCCTCGGGACAAAAAGTGGGCATAACAAGATGTTCAATGTTTGGTGACCTGGACAGTAAAAGGGTGCATTCGCTCTGTTCTCCTGGTAGATCTGTTGGGGGCAGCAGGTGGAGGAACTATGGAAGAAGCTCCTCTGAGCAGTGCTCGTGCAGATATCTATAAAAGAAGAGAGAGAGAGGTCACCAACGGCACGTCAGTGGGAAAGGGATGGCAGCCTTTGGGTGAGGGTAGGGTCACCGATTAGACGTATTGCTCTCTTCTGAATGGAGTTCAGGATAGCGAGTGTAGAAGCAGCAGCGGCACACCAGATGTGGGAGCAGTATTCGAGGTTTGGCCTTGTTTGTGAAGTATATAAGGTATGGAGATTAGCCGGCGAAAAAAGTATTTGCGAGCCCGGAAGAGGAAACCTAATTTCTTAGCAGCCGCTTCTGCAATTGATGTGACATGTTGGTGCCAATTGAGATTTCGATCCACAGAAATGCCAACAAGTGAAAAGGACTCATTACTTTGAATAACTTGTTTGGTCATTGTGATGGTTTTAGGGCTGGTGAATTTTTTATGAGAAAGAAGAAGGTCTAGGGCTGGTGTATTTCTTATGAGATAGAGCAAGACTGAAATTTGGTGGAGTTGAATTGTACAAGATTTCTACTTCCCCAGTCTATAATTTTTTGGAGATCCACAGAGACAGAACCCTCCATGAGTCTGCGATCCTCATCTAATTGGGCTAAAGAGACAGGCTTAGAATATTGTATATTTGAGTGGAGGGTGCTGTCGTCCGCATAACTGTGAACAGGGTTGGATGTGCTAGAGAGGAGGTCATTGATGTGAAGAAGAAACAAAGTAGGGGCTAAAGCTGAACCTTGAGGAACTCGTGTATTAATTGGATACAGTTTAGAGGAATGGCCATCCATGACAACAGAAATGATCTGGTTGGAGAGGAAATTTGCTGTCCAGGTACAGAGTTTTGGTGGTAGGCCATAGGCTGGCAGTTTATTAAGCAGCGCTGCATGCCAGACTTGGTCGAATGCTTTGGATATATCTAGAGCAACAATCTGGGATTCACTGTGTAGTTCCATAGACTTGTTCCAAGAATGGGTGACAAAGGAAAGGAGGTCGGCAGTTGATCTGCGCTGACGGAATCCGTACTGCCTGTCATGGATTAGACTGTGTTTTTCAAGAAATTTTAGTAATTCGGCGTTTATATACTTTTCCATCACTTTAGAGACGACTGCTTTCGTACATTTTTAGTTTTGAAAATGTTATCCGTCATTTTATGGCCTATTTCTGAAACACCCCTAAGAGGGAATCTCACTGCTCAAGTTTCACATAAATGATAGATATTTAAAAAAAAAAAAAACCAAATATAATAAAAAAAATTTAGGGCTAGCCAGGGCAGGTAAACATTTGAAATAGGATATAGATATATATATATATATATATATATATATATATATATATATATATATATATATATATATATATATATATATATATATATATATATAAGACAATTAACACTGATAAAAAGGAACAGTCAGATAGCTATTACAGCAGCAAACAAAGCTTTCATCGACTTTTGCAGCCAGCAGATTGCAGTCCCCGAAACAGCAGACAGCCATAGAAAATGTTTTTACTCAGTCTACTGCCAGATGTGGAAAGCATGACTGATCACCAATATTGAAAGTTCAGAAAGGATGTGCTATTAATAATTGCCAATATTTCCTTATACTCCCCCACTTCATCACAAGTGAGTGGTACTTATTTAGAAGGGGGAGGAATTTCAACAGCGCCATAGTCACCACATCTGTTCATCCACCATGACATGTTCATCGTTCTGGAACTGAACTGCTTCTGATGCTGGTAACACATGACCAAACTAAATTTGTAGAATATAATAATTAGAAATACAACTTACCTCAAAGGAATTAGTAGTCTTTATTCCACTGAGATACATCTTCTGTTTGTGTCCTTTTTCCTGATTATCGGGCCTAGTTTTTAACCAATCCTTGAGCAGTTCCCTAGACATACTGTAGAATCCTTTGAACTTTTATGCGTTTTTTTAAAGTCTCCGGCTAACACAAAAACTGAACGTGATTGATTTTCACAAATGAAAGGATGAACCCAAAATTTCCGCCTTTGAAGTCTTCTCAAGTACCAGTAAGCAACAAAAACATTGCTATTATGAACGGCTTTGTCATTTTGGAGCAGACTGACAAATAAACAGAGAACTTTTGAGATGACCGTCGCAGCAGAGTTGCATTAGTGGAAGAAGAACATGCAACACAACTCTCATCCAACTGCCCTAAAATGTTTGATTCCAGTTGTGTTACACCGGTGGACGAAGGGCCTAAGCCTAAAAACTAACAAATGGACTGGTTTCTAGAAATGATTATTTGATAGTCTTAAATGTCCAAACAACTGGTTTTTCTAATCCTTAACTCTGGCTTCCACATCAAGTTACAACCAGTCTATTGGTTAAGTGGTTTTCATTTCCAGCTTCAGTCAGGGGCGTGCGGTGACATTTTAAATAAGGGAAGCAATTTTCAGAAACTTACCTATTTGTAGTGTAACTCAATTCTTCTGTCGTTTTTGGCAAATTCGTTAATAATGTCATAAAACTGTGGATTCTGGGACATTTCCTCGACAAAGTTATTTTCAATTGACAAAATTGAAATTTGGGTCTTTCCTGTCCTGTTGAATTCCTAACAAAACTCTTGATATGTTTCAATGTAGAACAATTTCGTTCTACAGACGCACTAGTAGCAGGAATTGTTAATACTAATTCACATAATTTAAACGCTTCAGAAAATGCATTTTCCAATTTTGATTCTTTTAAGAAAGTTAAAGGTTCACTCGCGTTAGTTTTTGTGTCAATAACATCGGTTTCGTAAATGACTGTAAGTTCTGATCGTAATAAGGCTTTGTCAAAATAATGTCCATAGTGGTGGAATAATGATTTGAATTAATCTTCTGGGAAAGGTATCCCTACAAATCCTCCAAAATTACACATTTCAAGAAATTTCAGGTCACTGAGATGATCAAATCTGCAGTTAATTTGCTGCTGAATTTGATCTATGATTTTGTAGAAAAGGCGGCGATAAGAAGTTTAAAGGTCTCCCACATTATCAGTGCGCACACGCTTTCTTCGTGGCACCACTTTTCCTAATTCCATTGTTTTTTCCAGAACTTATCAAATTCATTCCTTTTTTGAATTATAATGGATTTAAATTCACTAATTTTCTTCAGGCAAAAACCAATGTCATTGGTTTTACATTGCAATATGTTAAATACATTATCTGAAAACGGAAATATTTCCGAAAATATATTAAGTAAAAAATTAAAATTCAAGTCTCTTTTCTAACCATCCAAAAATCCTCTAGAACTATTTATTGTTTCTGCATCCCAATTTTTGCTATTTTCTATTATGTTTTCAAAAAGTTGAATTAACGATTCACGGTGTTCAAATATAGTTCACACAAGTATGCCGTTGTAGTTCCATCGGGTTGCAGCTACTTTGGGTAAACGTTTTTTACCAATTGAGTCTAAGGCTTGTGTGCGCTTCATAGATTTGGAAAAAAAGCAGCCATTCCACTTAGGGTAGCAAAAAACACCTTACATTCTATAATATGATTTATGGGATAAAATTAAATTTAATTTATGAGCACAACAGTGTACAAATAGAGCACTGGAAAATGTTTCCCGCACTTTAGCTTGAAAACCTCCTAAATGTCCGGCTATAACAGCAGCTCCATCATAGCTTTGGGCAATTAATTTATTATCAGTCTCCTCAATATCTTTCATAATATTAAGCACAATTTTATATAGAGCGTTTGCGGTACGATCTTCTGTCACATTTTTAAAGCCTAAAAATCTTTCTTGTTCCCATCCATTTTTACATAGCGTACTACTACAGATAGTTGACTTAAATTAGTTATGTCGGTTGTTTCATCTAGAACAAGAGCAATGAAACGAGTCTGTTTAATTTCAGATTTAATTCTGTTCAAAATAATAGTGGCAATTAAGTCATTCTGAATGCGAAAACCCACTTTTATTCCACACCCCCTTTTCAGTCACAAATAGACTACCAGGCCAACAAAACAGTTTATTCCTGTTAACCATTCATATTGTTTATAAGTTTTTCCGCGTTGAAATGTCAAATACATGTTTTAATTCTTGTATTTAAGTTTTTTAGAGTAGGTTTCGGCCTACCTTTATTAATAATAGCAAGTTTTTCAGCAAACGATAAAGCTGAAAATCATTTGGTTATCAAAAAACAAGACACAATCACAGTTATTATTACCACTTGTTCGTAAAGTTTGTAAATTCCCACCCCCACCGATGCCGCTGTTAAAAGCTGATCTAGTTGCAGCCATATTAATAATCATAAAATGCCAATGTATTTAATTTAGTCAACTGCTTATATCTACGAAATAATCAGCGACATTCACGTTGTACGTGCATCGGGTCTTCCAACACGTTCTACATGTTGAAATACACGTACATTGCGTCGAGCATCGAGCAAGGGTTTCTCATTATGTGGCCTGCTGACTACGTGTATTTAACTGAAGCCATTGCATCCACTCATAATATCAGGTTCATGCTGTTGGTTGGCGGTCGTGTTTACTGGGACGTCCTTGCTAAGAGCGCAGAGCGCATATACAAGTACAGTATGATGCATAATAAATAATTATGTGTGAGCTTGCGAATTAAAAATTGTAATAGATAAATTAGTTTTAGAATTTGAAATTTAATATTTAAAATACAAAATGGATTTTAAATAATGCGGTTTAATATAAATTATTTTAAGTAGGTATGTGGTCGTTATTTTAAGGGAAGCAATGCTTCCCTTGCTTCCATGGACCGCACGCCACTAGCCTCAGTTATAACCACATATTGAGTTGCATTTATTATTATATAGTACACAGTACACAGAAGTAATTAATAATATTAGTGTAATGTCTAAACCCTCTTAGTGATGCTTTTGGTGGAATAAAATTAAGCTGGTCCTTTTTTTCAGAAGGATACAAAATCCCTTCCAAATCCAGTTACGGTACAATCTGTCCAGACTGATGGACGACAGTTTCATTTTGGAATCCTCCAGCTCAACACTCTAGATTTGGAAAGCAGTACAACCAAAAATATATGGTATCAGACAGAATGGATACCGCTGTTTCAAAAATGTTGTTACATTCAAGGTAAACCTGTTTTAGAAGGGTTTAACAATCAAGCCTTAAAGTATCTTTCTGCTTTTTACAATAATGTGTAAATTATTTGCTAATAAAGTTGTAAATAATATGTTGTTTATTTTTATTCTGGTGAAAAAATTGGATTCTTTCCTAACCAATAATCATAGAGTAAAAGTCTGGACGCAGCAAGTGCATCATGAAAGTGAATTTTCATAAAAATGTTTTCACTAGAAGATATGGCTTTTTTAAATAAAAGCAGGTATCAAATTTGGTTACCAGTATAACCTATATTATAATAGAAACAATACCAAACTTTTGTCAAAGTAATTTTTTTTTATTTAAAGAAAAATTGGTGCCTCAACATCGTGGCATATCGTTCGGCCGACAGTTCTTTCGACCGATAGTTCGTTTAGTCGACACTACAATAGAGTGGGGATTCGAGTGAGAATACCGCTTTGTTCAGTATTTGTCTGGCCGACTGGGTGAAAACCTAATATTGATCTCTGCTTCATATTTACTTGCAAAACATGACATATAAGTGAAATTGAAATAAGCTTTTTTGTTATTGCAAATGGATAACTCTTATTAGGTGCCTTTTTTTTTCAAATAGAAAAATATGTTAGTTTTACGATTTAGGTTTGCTTTAAAATGGTCTTATAAATCAAAAACAAGGGTTCTTTTAACTTAATCATAGGTATACTATAGCAACACGCAAAGGTGTTAAGCAAATTGCCTATTGCATAAACTGAAAACACTTCCGGGATGAAATATAGTCGGCCAGTATATTATTCTAAATTCCTAAAACAAACTTAAAATATTCCAGAAAAACTGGTTTCCTAGCAAACGAACCTTAAGTTAAAAGCAAACTGAAAATCGGATAATCTTGATATTTTACGCAAAAATTGTATATAAACAGCTTAAAGATTAAGCTTTATGTGTAGAGGCATGTTTAAAAAATAATGCGAGGCCTGTAAGTTGGATCTCATCTTTTAATCCCTTGCCCCCCCTCTTTACAGCCCTGGATAGAAAGCATTACCTTCAAAATAACTAACATAATGGGTTAGAACCTTTAAATCTTCCTAGTTTATTTTTCTTAAAAAAAAAAAAACCTTTGGTTACTCGATAAACAGCCAAAGACAAAGTAGCACCTTTAACTTCTCTAGTAATAAGTAGTGTTATTGATGTATATAGAGGCTCGACGCAATTCTTAGTTTAATCGAATTAATTTTCTGATTAAGCTGGCCTTATATTAGCGAAACGGTCGTTGGATTTTAAAAAAGTGTTTTGGTGTACTTATTGGACC